>OZ024835.1:1039553-1639553 GCA_964016985.1 Anodontia alba | reverse complement strand
TAGCAAATAGAGTGGTAATGGTTAACCTTAAACTGCCAGTCACAACAATTGTTGCCAGCTTTGTCATCTGCTTGTGATTTTAGAAGTCATTTTTGCAAACAGTGTGGACCCAGATCAGACTGCTCCTCTAGGAGCAGTCTGATCAGGGTCCACACTGTTTGCCTGTATGCGAAAATAGGTTTGAAAAGTTTGCAAGAATATTCAGCAGATGACATAAACAGAGGACATTTTCAGGTGCAGGTTTTCTTGACATTTTAAGGGTTACTAAGGGTCACGCCATGCAAAAATGTGTCTTCGGGCATATGGGGACAGCAAATGCCCAGATCAGCCTGCGAATTTGCACAGTCTGCCTGTGCGTTCATGCAATCTGATCAGTGCCTTTGCAGTCCGCTAACAGAGTCATTTGACACTATAGAATGTATCAGTGGATGGCAAAATGGTTGGATGAGACTTGCACATGCATGGGATGAATCTGAATATTAGCATTTTGCACATGCTCAGTGACGCATTTTCACTTGCAACAGCCCATATAATAACAGGGGACTCCAGGGCCCAGTTGTTCAAAGCATTGTTAGCTTAATGAGCTTGTTAGTGCTCAAAATGTTAACTGTTCTAGTAAGTGTAATATCTAATTCACAGGTATTTTTGCTGAAAAAATGTGAGTAGCTTTTGCAAATGCAAAAGCTACTCACATTTTTTCAGCAAAAATGTTAGTGTATATGCCATATTTAATGATCAAAGTTTTAACGATACATTTACGAAAGACATCGTTAGTTTTGAACAACTGGGCCCAGATAGCAATGTTATAGCTCTAGATAGAATTGAAGATACCCAGGAAACGCCACAAGCACAGCCTTCTAAAGATTGAGTGATGAGGAACAAATAATGACAACACAAACACATATGAAACAACCAGCGCACAAATAAAGAACTGCAATAGAGGAACCACCTTGGAATGGTCAGTAGGAAAACTACTGAGAACTTAACCCTTCTCATGCTGAATAAATTAAGATGCCACACCTACTTCTAATTTCCAGCCAATCAGATTACTTGATCCAAGTTTTTGATAGAAATTCACATATTTAATGACAAACAGTGCAGATCGAGATCAGTTGGCTTCTTCAGAAGCATCTTATCTGGATCTACACTGTTTGCTATGACAGGGCATGTTGTGTTTAGGAAGAGAAGGATTAAACCAGCTTTACTCATGCAAAACCTCATCCAAAATTCTGATGCAGCTCAACATTACAGAAATATTTTCAGTGTGCACAGCCTTCTTTATGACCAAAAGGTATTGGTATTTTTTCTGTTTCTCCAAATAATGAGTTTCCATGGCATATGTTTTGTGGAGAAGGAGAAAAACTATTTACTTGGATAAGCTTCCTATTTGCTGATCTAATTTTCAGCCAATCAGATTACTTGATTCAGGTTGTTGATGCAAATTCATATACTTTATGGTAAACAGTGCTGATCCAGAAAAATAAGAAATACACTTCAGAGAAGCCAACTGATTTGGGTCTACACTATTTGCAAAGGCAGGGTATATCTGGGTTTGTCAAGACAAAGGTTAAATCTTTTTAACAAAGGCAATCTTTTTGACGTTTATTAAACCAAAAAGCTTGCCTCGGCCTAGTCAGATGCATGCCCAACTGGTGATAAAGTCGAGGGTTCGATCCCCACTGGGTCTGGCAACATTCTTTTGTAGAGATTGATTATGAAATATTTTCTGTGGTCAGTCTCCCCCTTCCGCTGATTCAGGAAGGGTAGCTGTCACTTTCTGGCTTAGAGATTAAGCCTGCCCAGCAAAAGTGTGGTTCAGTAAACTGAGCGGCCCGACATGACCTTAATGGATTGATTATGCCATAAAGCGCCTCCACTCAATCAATCAGTAGAAATATCCAGTAAGAGCTAGAATCCCAGAATCTTCCCTACCAATGACACAAAGATAAAGAGCAAAGAAACCATGACCAGGCCTAGATTAGCCCGTTCATATGATCAGGCTGTGTATGTGAACAAAGTACATTGACAAAGTTATAATAAATGATTACCTAAGAAAGGCCAATGTCATGAAGCACAGCCTTCCACATTCCATAGCCACCAGAAAAAAAAGAGATTGGTAATGATAAGTACACCATAACCTCTTTATAACACTCTTGTCAGGGTCCATAGCAAAAACCCTGTTAGCTAAACAACCGTGTTATATCCAAACAAAAATGTATAGATTACATTGAACAATGACCATTCATGGTCATTTTTCAATATAATCTATTCATTTTTTAGGATCCATCTTTGAACTGTGTTGTAGCCAAAACTGTGTTATAACTAGCCATTTTATAATTACACCATAACCTCTTTATAACACTATTGTTGGAGCCCATAGCAAAAACCGTGTTAGCTAAACAACCGTGTTATAGCCAAACAAAAATGTAAAGATTAAATTGAAAAATGACCATTCATGGTCATTTTTCAATATAATCTATACATTTTTAGGATCCATCTTTGAACTGTGTTGTAGCCAAAACTGTGTTATAACAAGCCATGTTATAAAGAGGGTGTGATGTGTATCAAACAGATTGATTAAACAGGGTGAATGTGCACAAAGCTCCAGAGTCTGTCTTTCAGTTGAAGAGAACTTAAGTTTTTCTTATTTCTCCATCAAAACATGTTGTGTTAATCGTTAGAAGTGCCGAGGCCCTTAGACACTTTTAATGAGTAACCACAACATGTTTTTGATTATTTTGTAAATATCCCCTCTTATCTGGAACTATCTGTACAGACTGATCCGGGCCTTCACTTTTCATAAGGGCACCTTTTCAGATAGTGTGGCTCATTGAAAGTAGCATGCAAAAGGGGAAAACATTTGGTACCTATGCATGTTTGTTGCAATGTAATTGTTAATTATTTCTGTCTTCACTTTCAGAGAAAAATTTGGAAGTTTTGAATATGCTCCATTCCGCACACCATATGATAAAAATGACTCCTACCGGGCTTTCAGTCAAAAGGCACCTAAACCTTTGAAAACAAGGTCAAAGTCAACTTCAGCAAGGGGACAAAAAGCTAGTGTTAGTAATAATAAATCTATGGTGCTGAAAACTGCCTCAGCACTGAAGAACAAATACAGTGCAATAGTGTCTCTTAAGAAAATTGAAACCACCCCAGAAAAATCTAAAAAGAGAGACAATGAAATTAAACAAAGGCACAAAGAAATAATATCTGTTCTAGCAAGGGATAGGAAAGAGCCAAATAGTACAGCTGTTGAAATAAATGTTGTAGAGGAATCTAATGAATTGCACACAATATCCAAAGAAAAGGAAGCAGAAGATGATCAGTCGGAAACTTCAGCTGAAAAGGAAGCAGAAACTGCATTTACTAAAAATGTTGAAACTGTGTCACCTATCACAAAGACAAAAGAAAAGTTTATAAAGTCAGATATTGTAGATAAATTAGCTAGTAAGATACAAGCAATAAATGATATTGATAATGAGGAACTTAATGAATCTGCTAATGTACCTAATACTAATGAATCTGGAGAAAAGACAGACAATGTGGATGCTAAAACAATTGAGTCAATTAGCAGTGAAGTGCCAGAAAAGACTGAAAATCAGGAGACAGAAGTTTCAAGTGCTAAGCAGGATGAAGGTTTAGAAACCAAACAGCAGGTTCAAAATGCAGAACAGCATAGTGACAAATCTGAACAAGTTTTAACATCAATAAAAGAAAAAGATTCAAATGAAAAAGAGGAAAACGAAAAAGATGAAAATTTAGAAAAAAGTGATACTGCTAAAGACACTCTAGAGCAAACAAATAAAACTGAATTGGAGAAAGAAGGGGCAAGTGATAATATTACGGAAAGTCCAGAATCTAAAGAAGAATATAAGAAGAAATTAGAAAGTACCATTTTGTCATGTAAAGCAAAGTTAGGCATTACTGAAGAAGATTCTCTTTCAGAGTCATCTGAGGAGGACTCTGATGATTCTGATGGAGAAGAAAGTGACAGCGAGAGTGATGATGAGGATGAAGATGATCAGAATGAAAATTTAACAGAAAAAGATTCTGAAGTTCCTAAACATTCAGGTGACATAGATGAAAAAACTATAGATCAAAATTCAGAGTTAGAAAAAGAAATTACTGCTGATAGTACAGAAGGAGCTAGCATAGATTCTGATAGTTTGGATAAGGAGTGTACAACAGACAAAGCTGATCTTGAAACAAAGGAAACTGCAGAAACTGATATGGAAGTGGAAACCAGTAGTTCTATCCAAAGTTCTGTTGATAATAAACTTACTGATAGTAAAGAGACAGAACCTGATGCTGATAGTGTTTCCTCTGTAACAGCTGAGAACAAGGACTCTGATCAGTCAGAGGAAGTTGATAGTTTAGTATTGGAAACATCCAGTCCCTCTAATAAAGATCCATCTGACAGTAAAACTAATGGAGATAAGGGAGTCTGTGAATCAGAGTTGGAAACAACAGAAGAATTAAAGGAAAGTGAAAGTGTGAAAGAGAAGGAAATGGAATGTGATAAAAACACAAACAATTCTAATTTAGCTACTGACCCTGACACAAAAGATGCTGCTATTTTAGAAAAAGAGGCAATACCAAAGACAATAACTGACTCAGAAACAAAACTGCTTGTTTCAGCTACAGAAACTCCTGATTCGGTTGCTAAGATACCAGATTCGGGTAGAAAAGAGTGTCTTACAGAAACAAAGAAAACAGAGAAGTCTGATTCTGAGAAAATTTCAGAGCCAGAGGCTACTGGGTCAGAAGTAAAGAAGCCTGACTCTGGAATACAAAAGTCAAAAGAAATAGAAAGTACTGTCGCAGGTGAGGATATTGTTAATGAGAAGTCACAAGTTGACTCAAATTCAAATGAAAGCAACAAGGATACTGAAAGCAAAATCAGCAGTGAAACAGAAAACAGTAATTTGAAAGGGAAAACTAACATACCATTTCTAGATACAGGGATGTTAATGGAAGTTGATGAAGAATCTGATAATGATTCAGAAGCTGGGAGACTTTTAATAGATCTTGATGCTGATACTAGCAGTCCTGTCTTGACACCTACAAAGGCTTCTCATAAAATAGGGGAAGTAAAAGAAAGAAAAAACAGTCCTCTGAAAAAAATAAAAAAGAATTCCCCTAATATGAAGACTGCTCTAAAAGAGAAACTCCTTAAAAGCAAACCAAAGAGTCGCGAGGTTAACAATGATGATACTTCAGTGTCCGAAGGGGTAGATTCTAGTCCTGAAAAGAAGCGTAAGAAAGTATTGAAGAAGAAGAGTCTCAAAGAGTGTAGGTCATCACTTCAAGAAACTCTGAGGTAAATATGACACCACCAAGCTGTGGATAAACTCGCATGATACACTCATACATAGGTCTAGATACAAGTAGGTATCAAGTAAATATTTTTCTGATTTCTTCATGAAAACATATGCATAGCAACAGATAAGGCACTTTTTTCATCCGAAAAATGCTATCTTTCTTATTTCTTCATGAAAACATATGCTGTGGGTCTTCATTAGAAGCGCCACTCCGAGGTGCTTCTAATGAGTACCCACAACATATGTTTTCGTGGAGAATTAAGAAAAATATTATGTGGATACCCCCTCTTATCTGTAGCTATGATATGTTGTGGGTACTCATAAGAAGCGCTCACCAAGGTGCTTTTAATGAGTACCTAAAACATGTTTTCTCGGAGAAATGAGAAAAATATCAATACTTTTGGATTGCATCCCTCTGTCTGTTCAGTCATCATACTTCTCTTGTGAGCGAGATATTTTGATAACTATTGAGCTGGAGCCAGGAAACATGGTGAGCTTATTAGGGCTGAGGAGTACTTTGTCTAATAAATTTTTGAGAAAAAAAATTAAGTATTTTATCAGAGTTATGCTCCTGTCCAACTGAACAAGTATATTATTGGGGACATAGTGTTTTACAAACACTTTTCTAGTGTCAACCAAAAATTGTTGTTATTTTTTTCACTTCTCCATGAAAACCTGTTGTGGGTACTCATCGGGTGCCTTGCTGAGGTGCTTCTAATGAGTACCCACAACATGTGTTTTTGCGGAGAAATTAGAAAAATATTTTCCCAATATATTATCTTATCTAGAATTATGACTGCCCAGGCACAAGTCTAGATAAGGCTTAAAGTATTCAGACAGACAGAACAACAACATCTCCAATCAAACATTGCTATGTGACATGTTAAGGCAGGTGTTATTGTGATAGTTTTTCTTGACAGATCTTACATAATAGATAATGCTCAAATTGCTTATCTGATTGGAGCAATACTTCTAAAATGTAGGAAGCTGGTGCCTTTTGGAGAAGTTTGCATAGGTCACCTGCTCCAACTTTGTCCATGAACATATTTTGCTAGAATTAAAAAATGAAAAAATTGTTGCAAAAATTTAAGCAGAAAAATTAGAAAAATAGATTTCAGATAAAATGCATTTTTTTTCAACCAACAAATGTTAATGTGTTCCTTTTTTCTCAGTGAGAATATACCTTGTGGGTGCTCATTAGGTAGCACCTCACCAAGGCACTTCTAATGAGTTTCTCACCACTGTGGTTTGAGCCTGCGGTCGCATGTGAAAAGCCAAGTTCTGCTTACAGATGGTTAGATGGTTTTTCCCCAGGTTCTCCGGTTTTTGCCCACCTTTTGGTAAACGATCGGCTCAATATAAGTGAAATATTCTTGAAAGGGCCATAAAACCAAATCAAAAAAAAAAAAAAAAAAAAAAATTAATAGATAAATAAAAAACTTCTAATGAGTACCCTTACCTTATGTTTTTTTGTGGAGAAATATTTATCCCATTTAGGCTACCTCCTTGTATTCAGCTTTCAAAAAGACAATCACAAATTTGTTCATAGTTTCAGATAAGAGAGGGTATCCAGGTAATTATGCCCCCAACTTCAAAGAAGTTGGAGGGGCATATTGCTTCTGGGTTGTTCGTCCGTCCGTCCGTCCGTCCTTTCACGCTTTTTGATGCATAGCATAACTTTAAAACCGTGAATGCTACTGTTTTGAAATTTCATATATGGATTCCTCATGAAAAAATAGCTGAAACGTATTTTTTTTCTTGACAGGATTATGCCCCTTTTCTGAGTTATGGCCCTTTGAAAAATATGGATGCAATCTTGTCAGCAAAATATCTCGAAAACTATTAAAGCTAGAGCCTTGAAACTTGATGAATAGACTGGTAGTGATGAGTAGACAACCTGATTAACTTTTGAAGAAATTTTGAAAAATACTTCTTGAGTTATGGCCCTTTGTAATTTTGGGCAATTTTACCTTGTCAGCAAAATATCTCAAAAACTGTTAGAGCTAGAGCCTTGAAACTTAGTAATTCGATTTGTAGTGATGAGTAGATGACCTGATTAACTTTTGAAGAAATTCTGAAAAATACTTCATGAGTTATGGCCCTTTGTAATTTTGGGCATTTTTATCTTGTCAGCAAAATATCTCAAAAACCGTTGGAGCTAGAGCCTTGAAACTTAATGAATAGACTGGTAGTGATGAGTAGACAACCTGATTAACTTTTGAAGAAATTTTGAAAAATGCCTTTTGAATTATGGCCCTTTGTAATTTTAGGCATTTTTACCTTGTCAGCAAAATATCTCAAAAACTGTTAGAGCTTGAGCCTTGAAACTTAGTAAATGGATTTGTAGTGATGTGTAGATGACCTGATTAACTTTTGAAGAAATTCTGAAAAACACTTCATGAGTTATGGCCCTTTGTAATTTAGGGCATTTTTAACTTGTCAGCAAAATATCTCAAAAACTATTGAAGCTAGAGCCTTGAAACTTGATGAATAGACTGGTAGTGATGAGTAGACAACCTGATAAACTTTCGAAGAAATTTTGAAATATACTTCTTGAGTTATGCCCCTTTGTAATTTTAGGCATTTTTATCTTGTCAGCAAAATATCTCAAAAACTGTTAGAGCTAGAGCCTTGAAACTTAGTAAATGGATTTGTAGTGATGAGTAGATGACCCGATTAATTTTTGAAGAAATTCTGAAAAATACTTCATGAGTTATGGCCCTTTGTAATTTTGGGCAATTTTACCTTGTCAGCAAAATATCTCAAAAACTGTTGGAACTAGAGCCTTGACACTTGATGAATAGACTGGTAGTGATGAGTAGACAACCTGATTAACTTTTGAAGAAATTTTGAAATATACTTCTTGAGTTATGCCCCTTTGTTATTTTGGGCAGTTTTATCTTGTCAGCAAAATATCTCAAAAACTGTTAGAGCTAGAGACTTGAAACTTGGTGAATTGATTGGTAATGATGAGTAGATGACCTGATTAATTTTTTTGTAAATTCTGAAAAATATTTCATAAGTAATGGCCCTTTGTAAATTTGGGCATGTTTCCCTTGTGAACAAAATATCTCAAAAACTATTGAAGCTGGAGCCTTGAAACTTGATGAATAGATCGGTAGCGATGAGTAGATGACCTGATTATGCCCCCAGTTTCGAATGAAATTGATGGGGCAAATTATTTTGCCTTCATTTGTCCATCCGACTGTTTGTCCGTTCATCAAGCTTTTTTTGTGCATGCCATATCTTAAGAACCCTGCACGCTAGGGTTTTGAAATTTTATATTTGGGTTCCCAATGAAAAAATAGCCGACCCGTATTTTGTTTCTTGTCTAGCATGTTTGTTTAGAGTTATGCCCCTTTGAAAAAAATCAGAATTAAATCTTGTGAGCAAGATATCTTGAAAAGTATTTAAGCTGGGTTCTTGAAATTCGATACAGTGAGTGGGAATGATGTGTACATTACCTGATTATATTTTGAGAGAATTCCATGAAAATATTGATAAAGTTACGGCCCTTTGCAGTTCTGCTTATTTTGACCTTGTCAGCAAGATTTCTCGAAAAGCACTTAAGCTAGGGTCTTGAAATATTATATGCTGATTGGGGATGATGTGGAGATTACCTGGTTTGTTTTTTAGGGAATTCCATGAAAAATTGATGTAGTTATGGCCCTTTGTAGTTCTAGGCATTTTGACTTTTTCAGCAAGATATCTCAAAAAGTATTTAAGCTAGAGCCATGATATTTGGTATACTGATTGGGATTGAGGAGGAGATCACCTGAATAAATTTTGAACCAATTAAATGAAATGTTGGAGTTATGGCCCTTCGCAATTTCGGGCCATTTAATGTCGTTGCTTTATTGTGTATAGCATAAGTTTAGAACCATGTATGCTAATGTTTTGAAATTTCGTGTTTTGATTCCTCATGAAAAAATAGGTGATCCGTATTTTTTTTTTATCCCAATCATCTCCTATTTTAGAGTTATTTCCCTTTGATAAAATAACATTGAAATCATATATTTGTACTGTTGTTACCGTCATGGCTAAGCAGTGTGAGTCAAACAGTGTTAGAGTCAGGCAGTTGGGGGCATAGTGTTTTACAAACACCAGCTCTAGTTTTTTTTTTATTTCTCCATGAAATCATATGTTTTAGGTATTCATTAAAAGCACCTCAGTGAGTCGCTTTTAATGAGTACCCACAGCATGTTTTTTATGAAGAAATATCATTAATTATTTGTTGAAAAAAGCACCATTTACTGGATCTATGGCATGTCTTCAACTTTCAAAGACACAATCATAACTCTGTAATGTTTTATTTCAGCTCTCTTAAATCATCTGAAACAAATATACAAGATGAACACACCTCAGTATCGGTTGCTATGACAACCAGTAGTCCATCACCTGGGGCAAGCAGTTCTCCAGCAAAGGTCACCAGTACAAGTCTGTCAACGACCAGTTCAAGTACAACTTCAGTTACCTCCCCTGCCACAACAGTATTATCATTGACCTCCCCTGTCACAGTTTGTTCCCCTGGTACCTCACTGGCATCGGCAGTTCATATTTCTATTGACGAACCTGCAATATTGTCGGACAGCAGCAGAGATGCTGGTATTCATATTGAAGGTGATACAGCTGAAAGTGATTTTACGGCCAGGACAAATAGAATAGCAGAAAAGTTTTCAAAGCAGGTGTGTTCGTAAGTCTTAGCACAGTATATGTTATGTTCAGCATGCTGGATAAAATTTCAGCAGATAACATTTTGAAATAATTTTCTTATTTTCCAAGAAATAGGTTTTGAGATTTCATGCTTGCTGCCTCCTGAGGAGACGTTTGCATGAAATGTCAAACCCTATTTGCTGGGAAACAGGAAAATTTCAACAGTTTGTCATCTGCTGAATTTGCCTTGAGATTGCAGCAGTTTAAATATTGGCAGACATTCTAATATTGTTATTCTTTTGGGAAAGCAAAGTATTGTTTTTGCTATAACCACAGCATTACAGTCTGAGTAAGACTTAACCCTTAAAATGCCAAGAAAACCTGCATCGGAAAATGTTGTCTTTTTATGTCGTCTGCTGAATATTTTTGCAGACTTTCAAACCTATTTTCGCATACAGACAAACAGTATGGACCCTGATCAGACTTCTACAGGAGCAGTCTGATCTTGGTCCATACTGTTTGCAAAAATTACTTTTAAAATCATAAGCAGATGACAAAGCAGACGACAATTGTTGTGATTGGCAGTTTAAGGGTTCTTCTTCATCAATCTCTGCTCTGAGTTCTATTGCTATCACTCTTTCTATGGGAGATGAAACAAAATGACCCACAAGGCGGGGTTAATACACTTTGGGGAAATGTCAGGCAAATGATTTTTTTTTTTTTTTTTTTTTTTTTTTTTAAGGTCAGGGAATTGTCAGGCAATTTCGTGAAGGGAAAATGAATTTTTTTCAAAAATGTCAGTGAATTGTCAGTGAATTTTACATTTGCACCTTTATTAAGGTAGGATGTTTGGTCCCAGTGTAGTTTTCTTGCTATTAAAATTCATAAAATTTCTGGCTTCGATATTTTCAGGGAAATTTGAAATTTACTTCAGAGAAATGTCGGGGAATTTGGTCAGTCATAAATGTGCAAGGGTAAACAACATGACCAACCAACAATTCACATTAAATGCAATGCTTTAATTCTCTGAAAAAAAAAAAAAATAAATAAATAAAAAAAAATTCTGCTACAGTTATGTGTCACGAAAACATACCTATATAATTTTGATTCCCTTAAACCCCACTGTAGTAAACCTGAGGTTTACAGGGGTATATATTATTTTTCTTATTTCTGCTCAAAAACATAGATGTGGGTACTCATTAGAACTGCCTCACAGGTGGTTCTATCGAGTACCCACAATATTTGTTTTGAGCAGAAATATGAAAAATATCAGAATTTTGTCTGAAAGCTTTCAGTTTTCGGTGGTAAAATTTTCAATACATTTAAATAGGCGTGTTTTTGTAATGCATGGGGCTTTAAGGGTTAAATCAAATTGTTCTTACAGTTGGTGCAGTCCATTCAGAAGACATTTGATGAGATGGCTAAAGAAGTGTTCGAGGCACAGTCAGCAGAAGTAAGTCTATATAAATTGCTTTTCTAATGTAAATTTTCATGGTTTTACATCCACAAAGTAGTCAGTATATTTGGGTATTATTAGTTTATTCTGATTCTGTTCAACCATCTGTTTGGATGGGCAAATAAATGGGAGCTTAGGTGGGGGCTAAAATTAAGTGTGGCTGCAATGTATTTGAATCGGAATTTATTCCATATACCGGTAGCCACATAACGGAACAACTTACGGCTAAAATTTGTATGAGGTCAGTGGCTTAAGAATGCAAATGTCCATCCAACTGTCTGTAAAAGGAAGTCTTTTGGTATTTGCAAGTATTTCTGAAAGTTTGCACTGGGTGATATTTATTTGTCCCCCGCCTTTTCGAAGAAAAGTGGAGGGACACTGTTTTTGGTTTTCCGTGGTGCGTGGTGCGTGGTTCTGAGTTTTTAGTAGGTACTTTGTCCCCTTAACTCCTCCCACAGTTTTTGTCCGATCCTTTTGAAACTTTACAGGTGTTTTAAGGATGGTCTGAAGATGTGCATGTGGTTTTTTCAGAATCCTGAAATAATTTTTTATCACTTTTTTCGCATTTTTAACTTAGACATTTTTCGAGTTCTAATATTACAGAAGTCTATATGGAGTAGGTACCTTGTCCCCTTAAGTCTTCCCACAGTTTTTGGCCAATCCTTTTGAAACTTTACGTGGGCTTTTAGGATGGCCTGAAGATATGCATGTGGTTTTTTCAGAATCCTGAAATAATTTTTATCACTTTTTCCGCATTTTTAACTTAGACATTTTTTGAGCTCTAATATTACAGAAGTGTATAGGGAGCAGGTACCTTGTCCCCTTAAATCCTCCCACAGTTTTTGGCCGATTCTTTTGAAACTTTACAGGTGTTTTAGGGATGGTCTGAAGATGTGCATGTGGTTTTTTCAGAATACTGAAATTAATTTTTAATCCTTTTTAGACATTTTGAACATAGACATTTTTTGAGTTCTAATATTACAGAAGCGTATAGGGAGTAGGTACCTTGTCCCCTTAACTCCTCCCACAGTTTTTGGCCGATCCTTTTGAAACTTTACATGGGCTTTCAGGATGGCCTGAAGATATGCATGTGGTTTTTTCAGAATCCTGAAGTAATTTTTTATCACTTTTTCCGCATTTTTAACTTAGACATTTTTTGAGTTCTAATACTACAGAAGTTTATAGGGAGCAGGTACCTTGTCCCCTTAACTCCTCCCACAGTTTTTGGGCGATCCTTTTGAAACTTTACAGGTGCTTTAAGGATGATCTGAAGATATGCATGTGGTTTTTTCAGAATCCTGAAATTATTTTTTATCACTTTTTACACGTTTTGAACTTAGACATTTTTTGAGTTCTAATATTACAGAAGTCTATAGGGAGTAGGTACCTTGTCCCCTTAACTCCTCCCACAGTTTTTGACCGATCCTTTTGAAACTTTACGTGGGCTTTTAGGATGGCCTGAAAATATGCATGTGGTTTTTTCAGAATCCTGAAATAACTTTTTATCACTTTTTTCGCATTTTTAACTTAGACATTTTTGAGTTCTAATATTACAGAAGTGTATAGGGTGCAGGTACCTTGTCCCCTTAACTCCTCCCACAGTTTTTGTCCGATCCTTTTGAAACTTTATAAGGGCTTTTAGGATGGCCTGAAGATATGCATGTGTTTTTTTCAGAATCCTGAAATAATTTTTTACCACTTTTTCTGCATTTTTAACTTAGACATTTTTTTTAGTTCTAATACTACAGAAGCGTGTAGGGAGTAGGTACCTTGACCGCTTAACTCCTACCACAGTTTTAAGCGGATCCTTTGAAACTTTACAGGTGCTTTAAGGATGGTCTGAAGATATGCATGTGGTTTTTTTTCAGAATCTTGAAATTATTTTTTATGACTGGTTTCCTGCTTCAATACTTAGGTAATTGAGACCGGCCTCGGTGGCTCAGTTGGATGCGCCGTCCGACTGGAGACCACGCGGTCGCGGGTTCAACCCCCGCCGAGGTCGGTAACATTCTTTCGTGGAGATTGATCATGAAATATTTTCTGCGGTCATTCTCTCCCTTCCGCTGATTCAAGAAGGGCAGTTGTCAGTTTCTGGCGAAAGAATGTGCACAATACTGGTTAACCGCTTAGAGGACTAAGCCTGCCCAGTAAACGTGTGGCTAGGTAAACTGACCGCGCTCGACATGACCCCATCGGGTTGACTGGGCCGTAAAACCTCAACACAACTTAGGTAATTGATACAGGACCAATGGTCCTCTGGTTAACTTTACCATTTTTAACACCTCAAATAAAAATAAGGCGGGGGACATAAATTCCCCATGGAATTTGCTCGTTAGTATTACTACTGGGTGGAAAAAAATCAGTGAACCACTTTGCTGCTGCTGTTGCTGACCAATGGTCCCCAACCCTACATAGCTCACACCTTCCTGTGACCTTGAGATAAACAATTTTTGTGTTAACAATATTCTTCATTACTTCTTATTTCAGGTTAGTATAGCTGCTATGAAGAAAGAATTAGAACAGGCCCGCTGGAACTATTGTACAGAACTGACAGAGATGAAGCACAATTTTCGTAAGTATACAAATTACAAGCAGAAATACCATAACCCAGCATATTGAAAGAATTATCTAAGCAGATACATAATTTCTTATTCTTCAAGAAAATACAGTCAACCTTCTTTATACCGACACTCGATACCACGAAAAATTCGTTATAATGACAATTTGAATATCAAGAAACTTTCTCTCAAGAGGTGACAGTTAATGAGAAATTATGCAAGAATACTGCATTAAAATTTCAAGCAACATATGTTTTGTATATTTGTTAGAATTGCCTCACCGAGGCAATTCTAACAAATATCCAAAACATGTTCTGTGAGGAAATAAGAATAAAACAAGGTCCTTCTTACATACCATTCTGTCCATTAAGGATTCTTTACAACAGCAAATTCATTTTAATGGCAATATCTTTTGGAGCAAATGCTGTCGTTGTAATGAGGGTTCACTGTACAGCTTTTGCCCTAAATATTAGCATATGATATTTTAATTTCTTAACATATCTGTCCTAAAGTTTGAAAAAGTCAATTTTACTACCTGTTATTGCATAAAAAACTGCTGGAAGATTGGCAGGCAACTGGTTTTATTTGTTGGTGTTGCAGTTTTAGGGTCCAGTCAACTCAATAGGGTCATGTTGAGTTGCTGACTTGGCGGTGGTTGAAACTGCAGCCTCCTGATCACCAGTCTGACTCACATCCAGTCGAGCCACGGAGGCCAGCCGCAAACAACTGATAAGATTCCAGCTTGTTTTCAAGTTTTTCAAAGACGGATGCTGTCTTATTTTATCTGAGTATCAACAACTTAATTTATTAGTTGTAAACAATATAGCAACAGTTGTGTTAAAAATGTAACATTTGACAAAAACAGTATTTTATTTGATAAAGAGTATTCCTCCAAATTTTAAATTTCATGTCATTTGCAAATATTTGAATATGTTCCTGTTTAATTTGTTGGTTGCAAAGAATATGGCCATACATGTATTAAAAATGTAACGTTCAGGGCCCAGTTGTTCAAAACTAACGATGTCGTTAGTTAACGATTCGTTAAAATTTTAATTGAGTGATAAGCAAATATGCTGAAATTTTTTGCTGAAAAAATGTGAGTAGCTTTTGCACTGCAAAACCTACTCACATTTTTTCAGCAAAAAATATCAGAATATTGTATATTGAATCCGCTAAAACAGTTAACGAAATGACCCTTAACGAGCTCGTTAAGCTAACAACGCTTTGAACAACTGGGCCCAGACTAGTTGACTCTCTTTTTCTTGACTACTCTTATCTTAAATTACCACTTATCTTGAAGTGAAAATTTGATCCCTGTTTAACCCTTGTCCTGCTGAGCCCGGATATACCCTGTTTTGCAAACAGTGTAGATCCAGATCAGTTGGCTTCTGAAGAAGCCAACTGATCTGGATCTGCACTGTTTGCCATCAAGTATGCAATTTATAACAAAAATCTTGATCAAGTAATCTGATTGGCTGAAAATTAGAAGTGGGCGTGGTATCTTAATTTATTCAGCAGGGCAAGGGTTAAGGTAACAGAATATTGTGGAAAAGAAGAGAAATTACTCCTAAGGAGCAGTTTCTCCCTCTTTTACAATATTTTCAATATATCTCTAACTTCAGGAGTCAAACTACATATTCATTTGTGAAATGTGGTTGTTCGATTTATTTTTCCTCAAATCTGCAAATCTGATATATTGAGGTGTAGCTATCTCAAAGTATTTCAGAGGGTCCCTTGGACTTTGAGATAACGAGAGTCGACTATATTTTGTAATTTGCAAATATGTTACGTCTTTCTTTTTGTAGAACTGACTGTACAAGAGATGAAAGCATCCTGGGATGCGGAAAAGAGCCGACTCACCAAAGACTTGAAAATTATGAATGACTTAGCCACAACACAGGCTATTAAAGACACAAAGAAGAAACAATGGGTAATATATATTAACTGTGTCAAGCAGAAGGATGTAGTTATGTCATCCTGCACTTCCGCTGAGCATTTTGGCAAAATGCTCAGCGGACTTGCAGGATGACCTGAATACAGCTTTTTATTTTTACCCTCCAGTGATATATTCTACAGTATCACTAGATTCATCATACAGTCAAAGATGGCCCAGATAAGATGTACCAATTTCTACACTACCATTATACACTTTGAGGGTGGGGTGGTCGGGTGGTGCTAAGGTGTCGTGTATCTTGCGTCACCGGGGCATCCAACTGATATTGGCTTACAGTTGGGCAAGGCCTGCTATCCTTGTAGCAGGTAAGGGTAGAGGGGGAATGTTTTTATTTCTTCTGTTTCTTCACTTTCATTCCTGTTCCTCTTTCTTCCCTGTCCATCTCTTTCACCTTTTCTGCTATCTCTTCGATCTCTTTTCTCAATTTCTCTGGAAGATGACACAAACTGACCCACAAGGGTTGATGTGTTGTTAAACCCCTACACAATCAATATACACTTTGAGACGTGTCAATGCATTTATAAAAAGAGGTTTTTTCTGTTTTTAGGGATGTGTTAAAGTGCCATTCAGAATTGTAGTAAACAACATTTTCTTTCTGTTTTCTGAGGATATATGGCTTGACATGTCCTGTTAACCCTTGTCATGCTGAATAAATAAAGATGCCACGCCTTGATCCTGATTGTTAATATAAATTCACATACTTAATGGCAAACAGTGCAGATTCAGATCAGTTAGCTTCTTCAGAAGCCAACTAATCTAGATCTACTTTGTTTGCAAAGGCAGGGTGTATTAGGGTTCAGCAGGACTAGGGTTAGTAATCTGCCCTAGCAGATATTTCACATGAATTGTCAAGCCTTATTTTCTCTGAGGACAACAATTTTTTTTTTAGAAAACTGTCTACTGCTGTTGTGACCGACACTAAAAAGGTTTAATATTTCGTCTTTCAGTGTGCCAACTGTGGAAAGGAGGCGATATTCTACTGTTGCTGGAATACCAGTTACTGTGACTACCCATGTCAGCAGGCCCACTGGCCCACACATATGCATAGCTGTCTTCAAACAAATAAAGATAAGGTGGTGACCGCCTCACAACCACAGAGTAAGTAACTCATTGGCTAGAAATCATAGCTCAAGATAAGAGGGCGTATCCACATAAGATTTTTCTTATTTCTTCATGAAAGCATATGTTAAGGGTACTAATTAGAAGCTCCTCTGGCGCTTCTAATGAGTATCTACAATTTACAGTGAAATTTCAATGACTCCAACACCTATGGCTGTTTCAAACTCATTCTAGAGTCCCTAGGAAATATTCTCATAACTCAAGCTTTCAATATATTTTGGATAATTTAGGGAGAATTTCATTATTTTATACTGAAAATGTATGTTGTTTGTATTATGCCGCCAGCCTTGGTGGCTCAGTTGGATGCGTGTACGACTGGTGATCAGGAGGTTTCAAGTTCGAACCCCGCCGGGTCGGCAACATTCTTTCGTGGAGATTGATCATGAAATCTTTCCTACAGTCATTCTCTCCCTTCAGCTGATTCAAGAAGGGCAGTTGTCAGTTTCTAGCGAAAGAGTGCACAAAACTGGTTAAACAGTTAGAGGACTAAGCATGCCCAGTAAAAGTGTGGTTAGATAAACTGATCACGCTCTACACGACCCCGATGATTGGGCAGTAAAACCTCAGCACAAACCAAACCCTATTATGCCTCCTGATCTAGCACTGATTAACCCTCAGTGGTTCGAACTACCCCTATCTCAAAGTCTCATAGTCCCAAAGGTCTTTAAGCCATTGAAGTTTTAAGTTATGTTTTTGTGGAGGAATAAGAACAATATCGGTACTTTGATAAATAATCCTTAACCCTTGCCTTGCTGAATGAATTAAGATGCCATGCCCACTTCTAATTTCCAATCAGATTACTTGATCCGGGTTTTTGATAGAAATTTGCATATTTAATGACAAACAGTGCAGATCCAGATCAGTTGGCTTCTTCAGAAGCCAACTGATCTGGAGCTACACTGTTTGCTAAGACAGGGCATGACGTGTTCAGCAAGAGAAAGGTTAACATTAACCTTTTAGCACCTGTGGGCTGGTAGGTCTAGTCATTAGTGTCCTCAGCTTGCAAGTGAATGGTCTTGGGTTCGAACCCCACTAGGGACAAAAAAATTGCAGACGCTTTTCTCATACTGGACTTGCCTTGGATTGAGTATAAAGTAGATGGATGGTAGGTACCTAGAGCTAGGGGCTGTTTTGTATAAGGATAACTGTACAAATGTCTGTGTGCCTGGCAGCATTCAGAACATGCACAACAATAACATTTAACACTCGCTGCATAAATTCTGAGGATGACATTTTTATTTGTTTTTCAGTCAATTCAAATTTGTTTTACAATATATTCAAATTTTATGTTTTTTTTACCCTAGACCAAGCTACAATCAGTACACCAACCACAACAACTGAAAGGTCAAGGTCAACCAGTAATGGAAGTTCAAATGGAGGTCAGAGGTCATCGTCAGGGAAAGCACCATCAAATACTGGCCCTAGTCCAACTTCAGTGGAGGTATTTATTTGCTAACCTACATATTTTCACTGCTTAGTTGTTGAAATGGATTCAGCTGGTTCTACGCCCTGCAGATAGTTTCTGAAATGAACTCTTCCAAGTTTGAATTTGGGTATATCCATTATTACAAATAAGAGAGTCAGTAGGAAATCAAAAAGTCGTCCACGGTGGCACAGTTGGATGTGCTTCTGACTGGTGATCAGGGGGTTGCATGTTGGACCCCCACCGTGTCGTCAACATTTTCGTGGAGGTTTAATCATGAAATATTTTCTACAGTTATTCTCTCTCTTCCACTGATTCAAGAAGGGCAGTTGTCAGTTTCGGGCAAAAGAATGTACACAATACTGGTTGACGGCTTAGAGGACTAGGCCTGCCCAGTAAAAGTGTGGTTAGTAAACTGACTGCACTCAACGTGACCCCATTGAGTTGACTGGGCAGTAAAACCTCCACAAACAAACAAAACAAAATCAAAAATGGAATGATGAGCAATGGAGATCCTAACGATTGCTTATCTGCATCTACACTGTTTTGTACTTATTTGGTCTACAAGGCTGGATATGGTAGTTAACCCTTAAAGCGCCAAGAAAAACTGCATCTGAAAATGTTGTCTGTTTATGTCATCTGCTGAATATTCTTGCAGACTTTTCAAACCTTTTTTTGCTTACAGGCAAACAGTGTGGACCCTGATACGACTGCTCCTAAAGGAGCAGTCTGGTCTGGGTCCACACTGTTTGCAAAAATGACTTTTAAAATGACAAGCAGATGACAAAGCAGACGACAATAGTTGTGACTGGTGCTTTAAGGGTTAAGGTGTCTGAATATTTAGGGAAGTTATGTTTTTTAGCTCACTTGTACGAAAGTACAGGTAGAGTTATAGCAGTCACCACAATGTCAGTATTGTTTCAAGTTTTTTTTTTTTGAAAGTTTTTTTAAAGGCTATATCTCTTGAACCTGTGGATCGGAGTTCATGTTTGCCCAGATGTTAGATATGGGTCTGAAGTTCTATGCTGTATCATCCCGATCCACATGAGGTCAAGGTCACAGACTTGAAAAAGAAATTGTTAAGATTTTATGGTTTTTAGAGGCAAAGCATGATTCAGGTGAGCTACCCTGTCCTGCGACAGCTCTTATTGTGTAAAAAAAACAAAACAAACTACAGTCAAACTTCAATTGCTCAAACACTAATGGCTTGTTTACCATGACTAATTGGAACTCGTTTTTTGAGTCCCTAAGAAATTATTCCGATGGCTCAAGAAAACAAATATTCAGGGCAATTTTCTTATTTCATCATGAAATTTGTATGTTTTGCATAGGTCTCCATAAGGGAGGGTATCCGGTAAATACTTTTCTTATTTCTCCACGAAAACATATGTTGTGGGTACTCATTAGAAGCACCTCGGCGAGGCGCTTCTAATGAGTATCCACAACATATGTTTTTGTGGAGAAATAAGAAAAATATCAATACTTTTGGACTGAAAAAAGTGCCTTAACTAGTGCTATGTGTTTTGTGAACTCATTAGAATCATCTCATTGAAATGATTCTAATGAGTACACTCAACATACCATTATTGTGTAGAAGATTGAAAAGATTTCCCTTAATTATTGCCATTTGCTTCCTTAACTGGCGCCATCATTAATCCTCAGTTGCTCGAACAACCAGTATCTCGAAAAAAAATTTATGGTCCCAAGGATGTTCAAGCCATTGAGGTCCTACTGTTGATAAGAGCTTACCAACAAGCCTTTTCATGTAAATTTGAAAATGATAGGAGCTTGTGGATGAGTTAAAGAAAGATTCTTGGGACCTATTGGAACAGTGGAAACCTCAATCAGTGCAACCATCTGCACAGTCTAGTCAGGGTCAGTGTTGATTATTGATATATTCTGTAGCAGGCTGAATCCGGATATACTCTGTTTTGCAAACAGTGTAGATCCAGATCAGTTGGCTTCTGAAGAAGCCAACTGATCTGGATCTGCACTGTTTGCCATCAAGTATGCAAATTTATAGCAACAATCTGGATCAAGTAACCTGATTGGCTGAAAATTAGAAGTGGGCGTGGTTAATAACAGAAAGACTGTCCAGCACGTGGCTGAATTGTGCCATTGCTGCATTTCTTACAACATGACTCACAAAATGATAAACAGCATAAAAAAGGACTCTATTACCATATTCAAATAGGGAACAGCCAAACCAGCCTGTGCAGTCTGTTTGTTTGTGGATATCTCCTTCAGTATCCAGTGATTCTTTGTGCAGGTGCTTGTTTGTGTGCGCGTTTTACAGCCCAGACAATCCAACGGGGTCATGTCGAGCCAGTCAGTTTACCTAACCACACCTTTCCTCTGGCTCGGTGGATGTGCGTCCGACTGGTGATCAGGAGGTTGCCAATTCAACCCTGCCAGGTCGGCAACATTCTACTGTGCAGTTTGATCATGAAATATTTTCTACAGTCATTCTCTTTCTGTTGAGTCAAGAAGGGCAGTTTCTGGGGAAAGAATGTGCACAATACTGGTTAACAGCTTAGAGGACTGAGCCTGCCAAGTAAAGTGTGATTAGGTAAACTGACCATGCTCGACAGGACCCCATTGGGTTGACTGGGCCGTAAAATCTCAACACAAACAAACAAACAAACAAACAAAGTCGCAGACACATCAAGTACTGTTTTTAACATACTGTTCTATTACTGTTTTGTTTTCATTATAGACGGACTACAGACGGGTGCAGGAGAATATCTCTGCAGCAATACAGAGAGAAGAAGAGAGGCATGGTGAGGCCAGACGACAGGCAGGTGTCAGTCCAAAATATTCCCCCATGATTGGTCCTCCTTCTTCTTCTGTTGTACAGGTAATGTAGGATACATCATAGCTCCAGATAAGAGAGGGTAACCGGCCTCGGAGGCTCAGTTGGATGCGCCGTCCGACTGGAGACCAGGAGGTCACGGGTTCAATCCCCGCCGAGGTCGGCAACATTCTTTCGTGGAGATTGATCATGAAATATTTTCTAAGGTCATTCTCTCCCTTCCACTGATTCAAGAAGGGCAGTTGTCAGTTTCTGGCAAAAGAATGTGCACAATACTGGTTAACCACTTAGAGGACTAAGCCTACCCAGTAAACGTGTGATTAGGTAAACTGACCACGCTCGACATGACCCCATTGGGTTGACTGGGCCATAAAACCTCAACACAAACAAACAGACAAACTGGAAAACATTTGTCTGATCTCTTCACAAAAACAAATGTTGTGGGTACTCATTAGAAGCACCTCAGTGAGCAGCTTCTAATGAGTACCCATAACATGTTTTCATGGAGAAATAAGAAAAATATCAACAACCTTGGGTTGAAAAAATGCCTTCACTGGGGCTATGAATTACATGTTAGTTATCTAGACCAGTATCTTCTAACAGAGCTTTCACATATCATGAAAAATTTTGGGGGAAAAAAAAGAATTAGTGACATGCAAAAAGTTGGGGAAATTTTAAAAACTGATAAGGAAAGCTTGTAATTTTAGAAGTATGTTAAGGACCTGTCATAGAATTTAGAATGTAACTCTTCAAAGTGGTGGTGGTAGTAATGATTGGGAGGTGGGGATAACCAGTGCCTCCTAGACTTTGGATAATTTGAATTTTCACTTCTGTAGGAACCTGTTCTGCAAGTTTGTTCGGTAATAGAGCCAGTATATAGGGCTAATTATCCTTAATATTTGGAAAGGGTATTGGATAGTTATCTAAAATTTGAACAAGTCAAATTGTTTATCTGAAACTGTGTTGAAAGTGCCAGTCTAATGAGAATTGGGCACATTTGAGTATTTAAAGGGTAGAAATATAGTGTTGCATTTACCGGATCTTCCATCCTGTCAAGCATCACAGTTATCTAGGTACTAACCACAATATATGTTGCTTAACTTCGTAAAGAGCCAGTCACTCCACAAGAATTGCCATAGGCCACCTTAAAAAGCCAGCTTCCTTAGCAAGGCTGTAGAAGTGATCTATATACAGAATCTGTTGTATTTCTCTTCCTCTTCTCTTGACTTTGCCATGAAGTCACCAACATTGCCCACCCTGCAGACCAGAGGAAGCAGTCAGTGCAATGCCACCATGGAGAGGTTTGATGTAGGTCTACATTGTTTGCTAAGGAGTGAATACAATGTATTTATGGTAAACACTGTAAATGTGGTACTTACCTTTGTACACTGGAATGTTGATAACATAACAACAGATAAGGTGCTTTTTTCATCCGAAAAATGCTGATTCTTTCTTATTTTTCCATGAAAACATATGTTGTGGGTACTCATTAGAAGCGCCTCAGCAAGGTGCTTCTAATGAGTACCCACAACATATGTTTTTTATAGAGAAATAAGAAATATATTATGTGGATACCCCCTCTTATCTGTAGCTATGTGATAACCTCTTGTATCATGTTACTTCTTTCAACAGAATCCAATGATGAGTCAGCCAGTTGCCTCCCATTTCTCACAGCAGTTGTCCCCACCTAATCCACTACCTCAGCCTGTTATGATGCCCAATAACCCCAGGGGCGTGTTCATGAATACACAGGTAATACACCACAACCTCTTTATAACACTATTGCTGCCAGCCTCGGTGGCTCAGTTGAATGGGCCATCCGACTGGAGACCAGGAGGTCGTGGGTTCAACCCCCGCCGAGGTCGGCAACATTCTTTTGTGGAGATTGATCATGAAATATTTTGTACGGTCATTCTCTCCCTTCTGCTGATTCAAGAAGGGCAGTTGTCAGTTTCTGGCGAAAGAATGTGCACAATACTTGATAATCGCTTAGAGGACTAAGCCTGCCCAGTAAACGTGTGGTTAGGTAAACTTACCGCGCTTGACATGACCCCCATTGGGTTGACTGGGCCCTAAAACCTCGACA
Organism: Anodontia alba; assembly: GCA_964016985.1. Classification (NCBI taxonomy): domain Eukaryota; kingdom Metazoa; phylum Mollusca; class Bivalvia; order Lucinida; family Lucinidae; genus Anodontia; species Anodontia alba. The sequence continues at coordinate 1,616,168 of OZ024835.1, read as the reverse complement.
CAAACAAATGTATCCAAACAAAAAGTATAGATTATTTAGAAAAATTAAATAGTTATTTTTCCATATAATCTATACATTTTTGTTTAGATTAACCCTTGTCCTGCTGAATAAGTTAAGAAGCCATGCCCACTTCTAATTTTCAGCCAATCAAATTACTTGATCTAGGTTATTGATTACAAATTCACATATTTAATGACAAACAGTGAAGATCCAGATCAGTTGGCTTCTTCAGAAGCCTCCTGATCTGGATCTACACTGTTTGCAAAGGTAGGATATATCTGGGTTCAGCAGGACAAGGGTTAAATTAAACTGTATAGATTATAAAGGATAATGGAAATGAATGGTCATAGTAAGTGTTTTGGGGTGGATTATTTATAATAGAGCCATAGTATACAAACACCAAAATTTTCTTAAGGTAGTTGTCCATGTGATTATCATTGACCAATGAAATCAAACATCAAATACAAAATCCAGGTAAGAGTTATTAATAGCAGAGCTGTTCTTGTCGCTGTGACGTTACAGTGCCGTGTAAAGAGGGATATCTATATAGCCTTGACTGTGACACATGCAAATAGTGCAGACACAGATCAGATGTTGCAGAACACAGCGTCTGATCAGGGTCTGCACTGTTTGCTTAAATTACAGGAAGTTAAGTTAAATGAAACAATCTGGTCCCCGCTCAGGACCATTTTCTCAGCCTACACCATAGGTCTAGATAATAGTGGGTATCAGGTAAATATTTTTCTTATTTCTCCACAAACTGTTGTGGGTACTCATTAGAAGTGCCTGAGGCACTTCTAATGAGTACCCACAACATGTTTTTGTGTAAAAGTAAGAAAAATATCAGTATTTTTGGATTGAAAAAAAAAGCATCTTATCAAGAGCTAAGATACACTTGGAGACAATCGATCAACCAGTGCTGTCAGTGCTTTGATTATAAACTGCATTTACTTTAACTGTTTGGACACCTTAATTCCTTGCATTATGTGCCTTAATAAACCTTGTCCTGCTGAACCCGGATATACCCTGCCTTTGCAAACAGTGTAGATCCAGATCAGTTGGCTTCTGAAGAAGCCAACTGATCTGGATCTGCACTGTTTGCAATTAAATATGTGAATTTATAGTAACAATCCAGATCAAGCAATCTGATTGGCTGAAAATTATAAGCGGGTGTGGCATCTTAATTTATTCAGCAGGACAAGGGTTAAAATTGATCAAGTACATTTACTACCTGTTTGTGCGTCAGAAAACTGCTTGATAAATGGCAAAAATGACAGAGTTTGATCTGACAAGGCATTCAGTAAGAATATATGGACAAGTAGTAAAGTCCTCTACAGTCAGACTATTATGGCCTTGAGGCTTCATGACTGATCTGGATCAGTACTGATTGTATATGTCCCAAAGACCATTTCTCTTTGGTAAAGCTCATATACACGTTTTCTCATGAATACCCACAGGATATGTTTGTTTGTGTTGAGATTTTATGGCTCAGTCAACCCATTGGGATCATGTCGAGTGCAGTCAGTTTACCTAACCGTATTTGTACTGGGCAGAAATTGACAACTGCCTTACAGGAGAAGTTTTGGTTTGAAAGTCATAAAAATTATGTTTAATTATTACTTTACATTCGTATGAATTTATTAAGCTGAAATAAATTCATTGAAAAATTAGTATTTGGGAGCATCACTTGTAAAGGAGGAGTATTTGGTGATAGTTCTGGGACAATTTCCTCAAATTCTCCTTAAAAACATATATTTGTGGGTACTCATTAGAAGTGCCTCACTGAGTCACTTCTAATGAGTACCCACAACTTGTGTTCTTATTGAAAAATAAAAATCCTCCAGAATTAAATGATAATGAATAGATTAGAATATGGCTGCTTTCGTAGAGATTGATATGAAATATTTTCTACGGTCATTCTCTCCCTTCCGCTAATTCAAGAAGGGCAGTTGTCAGTTTCTGGCGAAAGAATGTGCACAATACTGGTTAACCGCATAGAGGACTAAGCCTGCCCAGTAAACGTGTGGTTAGGTAAACTGGCCGCGCTCGACATGACCCCATTGGGTTGACAGGGCCGTAAAAACTCAACACAAACAAACAAATATTACAATGAGGTAAATATATTTTCCAGGTACCAGTCCACAGCATTGCTGCACAGAGGAGCAGTCTAAGCCAATCGCGACCAGTCAATCCCAGAATGATACTCTCCCAGCCTGTCATACAGCAACAGGCCATGTTATACCCCGTACAGGTTCAGCAACAACAGCCTTTTCCCGGCACAATACTATTCGGTCAGAATCCACCCCCTCCACCACCGGGAGGGCAACAGTCGATGTTGAGATTTGATGCAAGACAACCATTCCGCTGAGAAAAACAAGTTTTCTGCTGTCGGAGGAAAACAAGACTTTCCATACAAACATTACCTGGAATCTCAACAGAAGTTTCTCTTCAAATGAGAAAATTAGCAGATTTACCCGCCATAGATACCAATGAGATTTTATACACACATTATATACCAAATGGACATTTTCCTGAAAAAAAAAGAAACCTGACAAGACATCAGGAAGAAATTGAAATACTTCAGCTAAAACCTAAGAACAGTACCTTCCGACATATCCAACGAAGATTCTGATCAGTATCTGAGCACTCTGATCAGTCTTCTTTGGGTGCTCTTTATTAATCATTACTTCTGTCTGGGCAAATTCAGCAGATGACAAACTCTGATATTTTTCTTGTTTGTCCAGTAAGCTTTGTTGGATTTATGTCCCTGTACTTTCTGAAGGAAAAATGTAGGAAAGTTTTGGGTGTTTTTTTTTCCAAATGCATTAAGAGTAGTGGAAGAACACGCATGTAAAATATGCCATATAAAAATGGCAAAACCCTTTCGCTATAATCAAAATTGTTTCCACACACCCCCCCCCCCCCCCCCCCCCTCCCCGGTTCCAGGGGTTGTCTGCCCTTGAAATGATCATTATGACTCGAGTCTTCTCGGAATGCATATGATGTGTGCCTACATTTTCTTCATTTGTTTTATTTGATATAATAATTGTCATGAAATTTATTACACCAACTTTTCTGGAAAAAATGGCATATCCAAACAGTGCAAACCCAGATCAGACTGCTCCTGAAGGAGCAGTCTGATCAGGGTCTACACTGTTTACAGTTTGTTTCCACAAAGTATTTTGTGACACAAATTCATAAAAGAAATCAAAATTTAGGCAATACACAATACATGTACAAGGTAGTATGGAAATGGAAGAAAGTGTTCTAAACTTCAAGGCATTTACTATAATTCTTTTCATACCCCACCACACAACAGTGGCTTTGTGGTGGGGTATTATGATGTGCCCTCCAGTGTCTGTCTGTCCGTCCATTTGCACTCCTAAAGTGTTCATGGGTTTGATCACCCATATTTTGAGATGGTTATTACAGTTTTAACAGATTTTTCAGACTTGTCTCCTACAGTTTTCATCCGATCGGGTTGAAACATGGTGGACAGTTAGACATGAGGTGATGCAGGGCATTTTGTCTTGAGGTTGCAGTACACCAAGTTCTAATGTTGGCTTTCGATTTATCAAGTACCACATCAAACACAGCCATCTTCTCTACATGTTTTGTTACCCTGCAGTGGGCGGGGTATCATGCAGGGTCTGCATGCTTTTTTTTATCATTATAACAATCATGCTTTGCAGATATTGTCAAAATAGTGCCTAAGACAAGTATGCTTTCTGTTAGTTGACTTTGTAATAAATTGCCATAGAAACCAGATTTCTTACTTCAGTCTTTTCAGTTTCCTGTTTAACGCTTAGCATGCTGGGTAAAAATTTCAGCAGACAACATTTTGAAATATTTTTTCTTATTTTTCCCAGAATACAGTTTTTTACATTGCATGCAAATTGTCACCTTTGGAGACAATTTGCATGAAATGTCAAAACCTGTTTTCTGGGAAAAAAAATACATTACCAATTTGTTGACTGCTGAATTAACCCAGAGAGTGGTAAAGGTTAATAGGACATTTTCTTGAAAATCTAATTAAATTTTAACCAGTTGTAGTCTGGAGACCCCTAAAAGGGTAATTGGCAAACAGTGCAGATGCCGCAGAATGCGGCATCTGATAAGGGTCTCCACTGTTTACAAATAGTTTAGCCATTTTTCTCTTGAAATATCTAAATCTCATAGCCTGACGTACTTAAAATTGAAATTTGACTCTTCCAATATATAGTGTGGAGGAGTCTATTCAGTCTACAATGAGTTAACTGCTTTCACCTGCCAGTTATAGGATTTAGTTAAACACTACAACAAATAATTCATAATTTTTCTTGACTGCACAGAGCACCTGGCATCTGTGAGGGTCTGGATGGGGAGTACCAAAAATCACTAATCATTAAAATTTTAGCCTTTTAATCTGTTATCAATAAAGCTGTTTTCACAAAAATCAGTATATTTTGGGGCTTAATGGTTAAATTCTACATCACAAAAATAAGTAGTCACTAAAATTTTAGGCCAAAATCAGTGGTCAGTAAAAAAGGCCATTAATCAGTAGTCAATAAACCCCATCCTGACCCTCAGCCTATACGCCACAGACCAATGAAAAGAAAAGCAGTCAGCGCCCTCTTCCCCAACGAGGTAATCGCAGTGCCAGACAAGACTGATCAAACAGTCGCAACCATAAGACAAAAGAACAAAACATAAAGAAGTGAACAGCCACAAGCCCCCCACAGAGAATGAACAAAGCACGGATCCAGGATGATTTCTGAGGGGGGAGGTTGGGAGTGTCGATTTGATCAAATTTGATCCTAAGTATTCGGAAAGACAAGCTTGAGCAAACAGTGTAGACCCAGATCAGACGCCGCAAAATGCGGCGTCTGATCAGGATCTACACTGTTTGCCACTCATCCAGCAATTTTACACACATTCACAGGTAGTAAAATGAACTTGTTAAAAAGAAATATAAGGTAAAGAGTCGAGGCGTGTGAATATTCAGAGAAGATACAATACATTACGAAAACAAGCCTATTCAAATATACTGAAAAATTTACCACCAAAAAATGAAAATTTTTCAGATAAAAAATTCGGATATTTTTCATAATTCTGCTCAAAACATAGATTGTAGGTACTCGTTAGAACCGCCTCGTCGAGGCGGTTCTAACGAGTACCCACAATCTATGTTTTGAGCAGAAATAAGAAAAATAATAAATACCCCTGTAAACCCCAGTTTTATTATATAAAAGGGGGGTTTACGGGGGTCAAAAATATATAGGTGTGTTTTCATGATGTCCCGAATGTAGCCCAAACTTCCCATGAAAATGAAATTTTGAGTAAAAGGGGGTTCGACTGAACCCCACGAACACCCTGTGAATCCAACCCTGAATAAGCCTAACATCACCTGTGAATCATCAGCGTCCTCTATTTCTTAACCTTTAACATGAGACCGACGACCTTTTAACCTTTACCACTCTTTGGGCTAATTCAGCACATGACAAACTGACATTTTTTCTTATTTTTTTTTTTTTTTTATCCAGAAAACAGGATTTGACATTGGAGACAATTTACATGAAACGTCAAACCGGTTTTCTGGGAAAAATGAGAAAATATTTCAGAATGTCTGCTGAAGTTTTTACCGAGTAATACAGATTTTTTTTTTTCGTTGTATAAAGTTGTATAAGTCACACCGAGAGGAAGAGCGAGCAAGTACATCCGTAAATCCTGGCGAACGAATGTCATTTGCTGTGTCGCTGTAACCAAGAATGTCATTTGCTGTGTCGCTGTAACCAATACAGATTCAGATTTAATAAAAAAAAAAAAAATACAAAAAACTACAACTATCCAAGCAGTCAGTCCCCTCTTCCCCAGACGCTAGACAAGATAGTACAAACACAAGAACTAACCAAACTGGATGGAATAAAAAAAAACCTCCCCGGTCAGAGGCTATGAAATTCAATGTAATATAAAGAAAAAATCTGCCTAGGGGAGGGGAGGGAGGTTAAACCAGTTTCAAAGGATTTAGATCTTCACCATTATATGGGCCGCTTCATGCGAACGGGGAAGGCGAGATCAGCCTGCGCATCCGCGCAGTCTGATCAGGACCTTCGCTGTCCGCCTAGAGAATCATTGGGTAGTGTAGAACATAACGAAATATAGCAAAGTTTCTGCAGACTATATATCTCCGCTGGTAAAAGAAAATGAACCAAACGCTTCTATTTTTTAGCTCACCTGAGCTCTGCTCAGGATGAGCTATTGTGATCACTTTTCGTCCGTCGTCCGTCCGTCCGTCCGTGCGTCCGTCCGTCCGTCCGTGCGTCCGTCCGTTAACATTTTCAAACGACTTCTCCTCTGAAACCGCTGAGCCAATTTTGCTCAAATTTCATATGGAGCCTCCTAAGGGTGGGGGAACGAAAAATTGCTAAAATGGTCGCGGTCCGTTGACCAAGATGGCCGCCACGCCCATATATGGTAAAAACCTTTAAAAATCTTCTTCTCCAGAACCGAGAATGCCTTGGGGCTGAACCTTTACAGGAATCATTGGGGACGGGAGGTCTACCAAAATTGCTAAAAGAATTGTCGTACGTTGACGTTTGACCTTTTTACGGCAAGGTCAAGTTTGCTTCCCTATGCATTTGTATGGGAAAAACCTTTAAAAATCTTCTTCTCCAAAACCGAGCATGCCTTATGGCTGAATCTTTGCATATATCTTTGGGAACAGGAGAGCTACCAAAATTGCTAAAATAATGGTCGTACATTGACATTTGACCTTTTTACGTTAAGGTCAATTTTGCTTCCTTATGCATTTGTATGGGAAAAATGACCAGAATTTCAAACAACTTCTCCTCTGAAACCGCTGAGCCAATTTTGCTCAAATTTCATATGGAGCCTCCTTAGGGTGGGGGAACAAAAAATTGCTAAAATGGTCACGGTCCGTTGACCAAGATGGCCGCCACGCCCATATATGGTAAAAACCTTTAAAAATCTTCTCCTTCAGAACCGAGAATGCCTTTGGGCTGAACCTTGGCAGGAATCATCGAGGATGGGAGGTCTACCAACATTGCTAAAAGAATTGTTGTACGTTGACGTTTGGCCTTTTTACGGCAAGGTCAAGTTTGCTTCCCTGTGCATTTGTATGGGAAAAACCTTTAAAAATCTTCTTCTCCAAAACTGAGCATGCCTTATGGCTGAATCTTTGCATATATCTTCGGGAACAAGAGGGCTACCATAATTGCTAAAATAATGGTCGTACATTGACATTTGACCTTTTTACGTTAAGGTCAATTTTGCTTCCTTATGCATTTGTATGGGAAAAATGTTCAGAATTTCAAACAACTTCTTCTCTGGAGCCTCTGGGCCAATTTTGCTCAAATTTCATATGGAGCCTCCTTAGATAGGGGGAACAAAAGATTGCTAAAATGGTCACGGTTCATTGACCAAGATGGGCGCCATGCCCATATATGGTAAAAACCTTTATAAATCTCCTTCTCTAGAACAGAGGATGCTTTGGGGCTGAATATTTGCATAAATCATCGGGGACAGGGGGTCTATCAAAGTTGCTAAAATAATGGTCATACATTGACATTTGACCTTTTTACGGCAAGGTCAAGTTGCTTCCTTATGCATTTGCATGGGAAAAAACATTTAAAAATCTTATTCTCCAAAACCGAGGATGGCTTGTTGCTGAATCTTTGCATATTTTAATTTTCCCCTTTGTCCAGGTAATTACAAACAACACAAACAATGTCTAAAATCCGTAATTATGAAATCACGGGTGTGTCTACGCGGCGCTCAACACCGTCTCGTGTCATTGATTTGTAAGATAAAAAGCGGCCCAGAATAGTGTTATGGAAGATTAATCAACGAAGTTTCTTTAGATATGCTCTTCATTATTAAGTACTGTCCGTCTGAATGATATAGCGTCTTCAAGAAAAGTCAGTGTGCGACAGGTTCCGACTCAGATCAGCCTGTATGGATCAGGCTAGCTAAGTCTGAATCTTCGCTTGTTACTCTTTGGTCAGGCGGTGCTCTTTGGTAAGCCCATATAAGGCTTGTGCGTATAATGGAAAATTTGGGGCGTGCAGGCTGATCCCAGTCTTTGACAGTCGCACAGTCTTCTAATAATGTTGTGCACGGCCTCAAATAGACGAATCATACGTGGGTACCAATGTTAACCCTTCCGACCCTGTAGACTGGTACGGATACCTGCACAAATAGTGTAGGTCCAGATGAGACGGTTCATAACGAGCTTTCTCTGCTGGATCTACAGTTTGCCGTGCTGAGATGGTTCGTTTAAGCCAGGGGAGATAATCCAAACTAGCCTGCAGCTGCCACTTGACATTGTAAGCGTTTTATGCAAAAGAGGAAACCAGTCAACTCTTTATCAAGTTGTCTATGCGAAGGGAGCTAATCCAAACCAGTTCATAACGTATAGCTAACAAGACCCGGAAACCAGTAATTTATTTATAGCTCATATGGAAATCCAAATTTGCAGGAGTATTAAAAGACAACAAGAGACGTTTGAAATTTATTATTATTAACATTTATTGTTGATATTATTCCAAGAGAACCATTGCATCTCCTAAAACAAACAGTAACAATGCAAACTGAAGTACGCGTAAATTATTTAAATTGCCATATACATGTGCCTTCCATGCACGTTTTGGCGAACAGAGGCGAACAGTCGTCATACCTATGACGTCACAATTTGGGTGTCGCGAACTACTGATAACTCGAACATTTTTATCAGGTCCCGTGAAGTTCGAGATAACGAGAGTCGACTGTATTATTTCGAGGTTACAGTGCACCAAATATTTGCAGATTTATGCCCCTTTGAAAGTTTTTGTAAACTTTTCGCAGCATATTGTTTAGAGGTAATAGTGTGCAAATTTTATTTTATAATAGGTATATTTTTTGCAAATCACTAAAGTTTTGGTCATATGGGCAAGATATTGATTTTTTTTTTTTTTTTTTTTTTTTTCTTTTTATTAGATTTGCAAGGAAAAGTTGCCATTATTAAATCTTAATATTCTTAATAATACATAATTCTTTTTGGATTTTTTTTTTTAAATACTCTTCTGATTTGGCTCCCTTGAAGAGCAAAAATAAAATCAGTATTAAACAAGTTAAAGGTTTACAAAAAAATTTTTTGCAGCATTTTTTTTTTTTTTTTGGTTGTTTATTTTTGTTTTGTTATTGGTCCGATATTGAAGTATAGGAAAAACAAATCAGCCAAAGGCTCATGTGAGCTTATAATATAGTCATGCTTCTGTGGTGTGTCCTCTGTTAGAAAGCACTTCTCCCTAGAAGCAGCAAACTTCTCCCTATTTTCCCAGGAGGGAGAAGTCATTTCTTCCTTAATTCCTGGGCCAGCTTAGTCATTTAGGTTACAGTTCACCAAATATCAGCAGAGATATGCCCCAATGAAATTTTTTAAATTTTTTTTTTTTTTTTTTGTAATTCCACTTACAGTTTATATCCAGAGCACTGAATTATAAAGGAGCCAGTTTTTGTGCTACATCTTTTTACTTGCCACGGGCGTAATAATGCCCCGCTTGGCGGAGCTCTTGTTTATCTCTATTTTCCTTGGACAGTCTTTCAGTCACGGTGAAGGACCTGTCCTTTATACACTTTTAAACTGGTAAAGATAGAGTTATTCCTTGCCCGAATAAAATAGTTACGCGTAACGATTTTTTCTTAGCAGGAATTTGCCCTAGTAGTGTATTCTTAATTTGGTGTTTCTATATCTGTTCTCACTATTCCTAAATATTAGTGCAGAACAGTAACTCTATCTCTAAACCTATAAGTTTAGTGTTATCAGAGATAATATATCAATATGATTGAATTAAATTCCTAGAGAATGTCTGTCGCCCAATTACATTTTTTCTAGAGTTCTTTCCCTTGCCGGAACATTCTGATTCTTCATTACTAAGTTAATATTTGATTTTTGCTTGGACACCATGATTATGTACTTCGGAGTAGATTCATGGTATTCTATTTCAGGCAATAGAAAAGATTCTATCCAGTTATTTCCTATGGCTTAATCTCAACGTATGGCAGGATTTTAAGCCAATATAAGGCTGTCTTACAGTTGACAGTTATCAGTCGTTATTTTTCTCTCTTATATAAGTCTGTCAAACTCTACATATGATGTTAGCAGTCTCTTCCTTTCTGAATTTGTCCAGGACACGAAACGCTCTTGATATATCCTATGACAAGTGTTTATTTTATGACTTAGGTTGTCTTTCTTCTCCGCAGATTTAGGCAATCTCTGTATTTTCTCTTTGCCTAGACTAAAAATTCATTTATGCAACTAGCAATAGTTAAACCATAAAGTATGTATATACTTTGATTTCCTGATGGATAACTGAAATTCGGTTAAGACTACACCACCTACACAATTTATTATTTCCCTTTTATTCGATATTAAAAAGGGAATAATTATACAACATTATGTTTATCTCAATTTCATGACCCGTTTATTGGACACCCGTTTATTCCTATCATTCCAATTAACAGACTCTAATGAAATCTTAATTCTAATAGATTAGACTATTACAATTAGATAATCTTTACATGTCTAGAATTTATCCGAAAATCTCAAGATGTGTAGGTTATCTATAGGAAACTCGACTGAGAAGACTTTCCTCTTTTAATTTGTGCCTTAAGATAGACAGCTTATTGTCTAGACTTCTGTTTGACAAGTTCCATTTCAAATATATTATCAAAAAATATTCTTGAGCTTGCATTTGAAATGCAGTATTGAGGTTATGTCTCAATGACTCTTTATTCTTTTTTGGGGCCAACAGTTGTTTCCCCCCCACAAAAAAAAGAAGAGGGGGTGAGGGGGGGGGGGGGGGGGAGCAGGGCAATAATTAGGCCTCTGAGGCTTAAGAACTGGCATCCTCTAGAGTCTAATATTAACATATAAGGTAGTAAGACCCTAACACCTTTAAGATATGTTATATACGTGAATCTAGACCATTCTTACTATTACATATAGAGTTAGAATGTATCTGATTCCTTAGAGTTTCCTGAGTCTTATCCAGAAGTGGTGGGATTTTCTACAATTAAGCTAGAACTGGAGAGCTCCTCCCTCCTATTCTACGAATTCTAGCACATTATCTATAGGTTAATGTATTGTGCAGTTAAAATGAAGTTTTTAAAAGTAGAACATATTTGAACTAGCAATATTTAACCTATAGGTAATCATGACTCCCACCTCCCTGCCCGCGCAGCTCTGTTCTATCTGTTTCTATTGTTTTAACACATCAAAGAAACTGACACGTGATCAGTTAAGCGGGAAGAGTTACGTCACACAGGAAACTGCCTAAGGGACCTGTCTGTGGAAGGTGTGAAAACAGAATAGAATAGCACATTATCTATAGGTTAAGTATTGCTAGTTAAGTTGTTTCCCTTTTAATAAAATAACATTGAAAGCTTGTTAGCAAGATATCTCAAAAAGTATTTGAGCTAGAGTCTTAATAATTGGTATACTGATTGGAACTGAGGAGGAGATCACCTGATTAAATTTTCAACAAATTTAATAAGATTTTATTGGAGTTATGTCGCTTTGCAATTTTTGGCCATTTATTGCTTTCATGTGCATAGGATAAGTTTAGAACAATGTCTGCTAATGTTTTGAAATTTCATATATGGATTCCTCAGGAAAAAATAGGTGAACTGTATTTTTTTTTCTTATCCGAATTATCTCCCATTTTAGAGTTATTTCCCTTGTAATAAAATAACACTGAAATCTCGTTAGCAAGATATCTCAAAAAGTATTTGAGCTGATATTTAGTATACTGATTGGGACTGAGGAGGAGATCAGCTTATGAAATTTTCAGCCAGTTTAATGAAATTTTGTTGGAGTTATGGCCCTTTGCAATTTCTGGCTATTTGATCTTGTTGCTTTCATATACATAGCATAAGTTTAGAACATGTATGCTAATGTTTTGAAAATTCATATATGGAGTCCTCATGAAAAAATAGGTGGCCCGTTTTTTTTTCATATCCGAATTATCTCCCATTTTAGAGTTGTGACCCTTTTAATAAAATAACATTGAAATCTCGTTAGCAAGATATCTAAAAAAGTATTTGAGCTAGAGCCTTGATATTTGGTATACAGATTGGAACAGAGGAGGAGATCACCTGATTAAATTTTCAGCCAGTTTAATGAAATTTTGTTGGAGTTATGACCCTTTGCAATTTCTGGCTATTTAATCGTGTTGCTTTCATGTGCATAGCATAAGTTTAGAACCCTGCGTGCTAATAACATTGAAATCTCATTAGCAAGATATCTCAAAAAGTATTTTAGCTAGAATCTTGATATTTGGTATACTGATTCAGCTGAGGAGGAGATCATCTGATTAAAATTTCAACCAACTTAGTGAAATTTTGTTGGAGTTATGGCCCTTTGCAATTTTTGGCCATTTGTTGCTTCATCTGCATAGCATAAGTTCAGAACCATGTATGCTAATGTTTTGAAAATTCATATATGGATTCCTAATGAAAATTTAGGTGACCCGTATTTTTTTTCTTATCCAAATTATCCCCTTTTTTGGAGTTATTTCCATTGTTAGCTCACCTGAGCACGAAATGCTCATGGTGAGCTATTGTGGTCAGTCAATGTCCGTCGTGCGTCGTGCGGCGTCAACAATTGCTTTAAAAGCCTACTTCTCCTACACCCCTGGGCCAGTTGACTTGATACTTGGTAGGAAGCATTGGGGTGACTTGTAGATCAAAAATAGCTAAAATCGTTCCGATCAGAAATCCAAGATGGCCGCTATGGCCGCCATCTTGAAAATCTATTTTTCGCTTCTTCTCCTGAACCAAAAGGCCAATTGACTCCAGACTTGCTAGGAACCATCAGGGTGACTTGTAGTTCAAAAATAGCTAAAATCGTGCCGTTCGGAAATCCAAGATGGCCGCCATGGCCGCCATCTTGAGAATCTATTTTTCGCTTCTTCTCCTGAACCGAAAGGCCAGTTGACTCCAAACTTGCTAGAAAGCATCAGGATGACTTGTAGATCAAAAATAGCTAAAATCGTGCCGATCGGAAATCCAAGATGGCCGCCATGGCCGCCATCTTGAAAATCTATTTTTCGCTTCTTCTGAACCGAAAGGCCAATTGACTCCAAACTTGCTAGGAAGCATCAGGGTGACTTGTAGATCAAAAGTAGCTAAAATCGTGCCGATCGGAAATCCAAGATGGCCGCCATGGCGGCCATCTTGAAAATCTATTTTTAGCTCACCTGAGCACGAAGTGCTCATGGTGAGCTATTGTGGTCAGTCAATGTCCGTCGTGCGGCGTCAACAATTGCTTTAAAAGCCTACTTCTCCTACACCCCTGGGCCAATTGACTTGATACTTGGTAGGAAGCATCGGGGTGACTTGTAGATCAAAAATAGCTAAAATTGTTCCCATCGGAAATCCAAGATGATGCCATCTTGAAAATCTATTTTTCGCTTCTTCTCCTGAACCGAAAGGCACAGTTGACTCCAAACTTGCTAGGAACCATCAGGGTGACTTGTAGATCAAAAATAGCTAAAATTGTGCCAATCGGAAATCCAAGATGGCCGCCATGGCGGCCATCTTGAAAATCTATTTTTCACTTCTTCTCCTGAACCGAAAGGCCATTTGACTCCAAACTTGCTAGGAAGCATCAGGGTGACTTGTAGATCAAAAATAGCTAAAATCGTGCCAATCGGAAATCCAAGATGGCCGCCATCTTGAAAATCTATTTTTTGCTTCTACTCCTAAACCCAAAAGCCAATTGACTCCAAACTTGGTAGGAGGCATTGGGGTGACTTGAAGATCAAAAATAGCTAAAATCGTGCCGATTGGAAATCCAAGATGGCCGCCATGGCAGCCATCTTGAAAATCTATTTTTCGCTTCTTCTCCTGAACCGAAAGGCCAGTTGACTCGAAACCTGGTAGGAAGCATTTGGGTGACTTGTAGATCAAAAATAGCTAAAATCATGCCGATCGTAAATCCAAGATGGCCGCCATGGCGGCTGTCTTGAAAATCTATTTTTCGCTTCTTCTCCTAAACCCAAAAGTCACTTGACTCGAAACTTAATAGGAAGCATCAGGGTGACTTGTAGATCAAATATAGCTAAAATCGTTCTGATCAGAAATCCCAGATGGCCACCATGGCCGCCATCTTGAAAATCTATATTTAGCTTCTTCTCCTGCACCGAAAGGCCAATTGACTCCAAACTTCGTAGGAGACATTGGGGTGACTTGTAGATCAAAAATAGCTAAAATCGTGCCAATCGGATATCCAAGATGGCCGCCATGGCAGCCATCTTGAAAATCTATTTTTCGCCTCTTCTCCTGAACTGAAAGGCCAGTTGACTCGAAACTTGGTAGGAAGCATTGGGGTGATTTGTAGATCAAACATAGCTAAAATCATGCCGATCGTAAATCCAAGCTGGCTGCCATTTAGAGTTTGTTCAAATGATCACGCTCAATTTACTGGCATGCCATATATCTTCTTCTTCAAAATAAAGAACTGCTTAAATGATGATCTTTTCATTAGTTGCAATGACAGGATTGGAAAAATGTTGCATAACAGCTGCATATCTGCAGTGGCTATGTCACTCAGGTGAGCAACCTGTGGCCCGTGGGCCTCTTGTTTTTAATTAGGCAGAGAGGTCTTCTAAAGTTGGGGCGACTTGGGCCGAGTCCTCTTCTGCAGTTGGGCTGTTGTCTTGGGCGGACTTTTTAATGGGCGGAGTTGTCCTGAACCCTTATATTAAGTACCATTACGAAAACACGCCTATGCAAATATGTAGAAAATTTCACCTCCAAAAACTGAATTTTTTCAGATAAAAACCTCTGATATTTTTCATATTTCTGCTCAAAACATAGATTGTAGGTACTCGTTAGAACCGCCTCAGTGAGGCGGTTCTAACGAGTACCCACAATCTATGTTTTTGAGTAGAAATAAGAAAAATAATGTATACCCCTGTAAACCCCAGTTTTACTATATAAAAGTGGGGTTTAAGGGGGTCAAAATTATGGTATCAGGTCAAAACGGCCCCAAGTCAGAACGGCCCCAAATTGGTCAAAACGACCCCAACTGCAGTTGCAGATTGGTCAAAACGGCCCCCCAAAAAACGGCCCCAAAAATGGCCCCAAATTCGACCTAGGATTTTAGTAAAGAATAATGTATGTAAATGCATTTTTCAGCGCTAATCAATTTCAACTGAATATATCTTGTCTATATTAACTTTTTTTTGTAGGGAAAATAGTCGAAAATGGGGTCATTTTTGGGCGCTGATCCTTTCTGACGCGGATTGATTCATAATAGCTGTTAAGGCAAATAAAAAAAATGCACAATTCACATTTTATTATTCACTATTCAAATTGCAGTAAAATAAATAATTTAAGTAATATAGATAACAAGATTCCGTTTTTGTTTAACACTATATAGTTGCAGTATGCGAGTATTCCAGTATCCAGACTTGATTATGATATATGATGGCTAAGCAAATGTCACTAATTAAAAATATAGATATTGGTTATTTCACGTTAAAAAGAAAAGAAAGCTTAGTAATAACAAGGGAGTTTGAAAATATCTTCAATTTGGTCTTGTTTCACACTTCTGTGATTATTGTTATAGTATAGTCCTGGGTATGACGTAAAACTGTATCAAGCTGTGACACTCAACATGAGTGTGGGAATGTGAGGCTGCCCTATATCACAGTTGCCTCCCCACCTTCAGGGTTACTAGGCTGCCACAACCTGGGTGGCAGAGCTAGGCAGCAATCATTTACAGACCGATGGCTTGGTATTCTAGCTATTGTGGTTTGGTGGACGATCCTTTCTTTATAAGGACAACGGCAAAGCACACCGCCCGAGTGCGGGAACGGCGTGCATGCTCAGATGCCGTAAAAGAACTGAATTGGGATGTCAGCTAGGACAGGCGATCCCGTAAAAACAGTTGTTCCAAAATCTTATATGGAAAGCAGAAGAATAGGTACACAGCTGGGCGATGCCAACAGACAGCAAAGTTCTGTTGGTAACGTCTCCGGCTAGGCCTCCTGTCAGGTGTGGGAGGCAGGGTCGGGCCATTGTAGCGAATCAAGCAAGCACCTGAGGAAATTCAGGGTGGGAACACTCAGTGTGAACACCCTGAGAGGAAGAGTTTGCGAGGTAGTGGAAACACTATCCCGCAGGAAAGTGGATGTCTGCTGCATTCAGGAGACCAGGTGCCGTGGTGGCAACTGTCGCACAATCAAGGGCAAGGACACTAGGTACTGGTCAGGAAATAATAATAATAATAATAATAATAATAATAATCGACTTTATTTATAGAGGGTAATACATTTAGTAATCTAGTACTAATCTTCCATGTGGCCCTCTTTTTTCCTGGGTAGAAACCAGTACTAAGCAATGTGGATAAAGTCTCTTGCTCAAGGAAACAACACTTGCAGTTAGTGGGGATCGAACCCGGTACCTCTCGATCTCGAGTCCGACGCTTTACCACTGCACCACAGCGCTCCACGAAATGACAAAGGCGCTTGAAAAAAAAAAAAAACCTGACAACAGATGTACGCGGTGCCAGGGAACTGCATGCCCCTTGGATGGCAGACCACAGAAGGAGGTCCAGGTCGGACCTGACAAGCTTGAGGTGGTAGCTTCCTTTTGCTACCTAGGAGACATGCTCTCAGCAGCAGGTGGCTGTGAACTTTCAACCACAACACGTGTGAAAACCGCCTGGAAGAAGTTCAAGGATCTGCTACCAGTTCTCTCTTCACACCACCTCTCTTTCAAAACACGTGGCCGTGTGTACAGCTCTTGTGTGCGGAGCGCTATGCTCCATGCCAGCGAGACTTAGACAAAGCCAAACCCGCAGCGTCTGCAGCGAAATGACAGGGCAATGCTCAGACAGATCTGCAATGTCAGGCCGCAAGAAACTGTCACCATCAGAACCAATGAGCTACTTGTGCGACTTGGCATTGAGGATCTGGACCTCATTCTGAAGGAGAGAAGACTCCGATGGTATGGACATGTGGAACGCTCCAGTGGTGCAGTCAAGACAGCCTTTGACATACAGGTCGATGGAAAGCGTGGGCCTGGGAGGCCCAAGATGACATGGAAGCAGCTGACAGGGAGGGATTGCAGAGAGTGGAAGCTCTCGGCTATCAACCCTCATGATAGACGTACCTGGAGATCTGGTGTGAGATCTGCCATGAGTGCAGCAAGCCAGCCATCTGGAAGGGGGCCCACTGATGTGGATGTTGCCCCTGTATGTTAATCAAAAATCCGATTATGATATGATATGATATGAGTATATAATAATAATCAAATGGTAAATATTTGCAATTAACTGTTTTTTATAACAAAAGAAAACAAAACACAAACTCTGTTTTCAGTATCATTTATTTTATTACATTTCATTGCTTATATAACATAATACTCACCTGTTTCATTGTTGTTTACAAGTATATACATAATTTTGCCATTACAAGTATTTCCTACTCCTAAACACTAAGTTGTCCGTCTGTTTGTCTATGCTTTTACAAAAAAAGGACCGTTTTGACTTGAGGCCGTTGATTTTTGGGATGTGGGGCCGTTTTGACCAATTTATGAGGCCGTTTTGACCAAATGGGGGCCGTTCTGACTTGGGGCCGTTCTGACTTGGGGCCGTTTTGACTGTAATTCAAAATTATATAGGCATGTTTTCGTGATGCAGAAAACATTCCTACGCAGCCTGAGCTACCTGACAGACTATCATGGAAGAAGAAAAAAATGTGTCAGAACGCGAGCAATGGCACAGTTTTCACCATTCCATTGAGAAATAATAATAACTGATAATTAATAAAATGAACTTGCTAAAAGAATCTGGGCCAGTTCAAAGCATCGTTAGCTTAACAGTTAACGAGCTCGTTAGCGGTCAAAATGTTTACTGTTCTAGTAACTTGTGGCCTACAATATCTAATTCCCAAGTATTTTTTGCTGAAAAAACAAAATGTGAGTAGCTTATGCAAATGCAAAAGTTACTTACATTTTTTCAGCAAAAATATTAGTTTATATGCCACATTTAGTGATCAAAGTTTAATGATACGTTAACTATCGACATCGTTTGTTTTGAACAACTGGGTCCTGGTTGTTAAAGTGGTGTATGCTAGGCTTGCAGCACTGGCTCATCAGGAGCAGACAGCGAAAGCCCTACTCATACTGTACCTATGCGCAGACTTATCTGATTTTTTTTTTTTTTTTTTTTTTTTTTTTTCAATATCCGCAATTAAAACACAACCAGCACACAAATAAACCCGGGAAATAAAATACCCCACAAGAGGGCCTCAAAATTTGGTGGTCTGTAGCCTACGTTTGCTCTGCTCGATTAAACCTACCTGTCCTATACAGCTGCAGAGCGCGCAACTTGTACTTAATTAAATTTCGTTTGACTGTCAGTTAGGCCTAAAAAAAATAGCTGTGTTTCCACTAATCCGACCGACCCTGTTTCAAACACCCGACTCTGCTACTTTTTGTAAGTAAAAATGCAAAATAAAAAAGTAAAGCACCGACCCTCAACAAAATACCTTATTTTCATAAAATTACAGGCCCGACCCTGTCCTTTTCTGGAGAAAAAATAGAAAAATAAGAAACAGTTTCTCATATCTACCGACCAATTTTTTTTTCAGCATACATTAGTGGAAACACAGCTTTTTTATGCTTTATCATTGCTATCATTGTAATTAAAAAAAAAATATCGTGGAAATAGTGGGTAGATAAAATTTACCACTGTCATGGCCAAGTAATTCAGCAGACGACAAATTGATGATATTTTTTTAATTAGATAGATCTATTAATATTATTCCAGATATCAGGATTTGACATTTCACGAAAATTATCTCCATTGGAAACTGCTAAGGTAATTAATCTGTTTGTTATCTCACACTAGAGACAATTGCATGAAATGTCAAAATTTGTTTTCTGTGAAAAATAAGAAAAATATTTCAATATGTCGTCTGCTGAAAATTTTACCCAGAGTGCTAGTGTTATTTTTTTTTTTTTATCTCTGCGGCGAACGTGCCGTGGCACATGTTCCGGTAGATAACACCGCAATTAATCGAGCGCTCCATACTTCACTTGTCAGCCGGTACTTCAGCATCATGGCAGTGAATGCAGACTTGGCTAAGGAACGGAATAATGCCACATTCGATCCAGAGAAACTGACGGAGGTCATCTATGGAGGCAAAACAAATGTCAGGCGAAGGCGATACTTACGTAAGTCTCCAAGGATCTTCTAATTCATCATTTTGATTGGGGTCATATTCTAGCACGTCAGCTGCTGATTGTGGTGGGGTTATTATTTGGAACGAAGTTGACTGCTATGTCTGGCAGAAAATCCGCAACAGTGATACCTCTTTCTTTCTACCTTGACTGCACATGGTCGCATGCGATTTCCTTAGCAGTGGCCGAGTGGGGTTGTTATTCACGATGAACCCTAAAATGGCCTAAATTTATCATATCCCGATGTTATTCCCCTGACTAAAGTTCACAACTCAAGATTTAAAAAGCATCTACCAACCTTGATGATCTGTCAAAGTTCTACATCTTGACAGTCTACACTGAAATCAAGACAGCATACAGTAACCTTTCTGACCTAGCGAACAGTAATTACTTCCCTTGTAAACGTCGTAACTGAATCGCGATGGACGTTTTCGGCCAAATTATTGTTCGCAGCTGCTTAGCACCAATAAATAGCAAAATACAACATTAATTGCGTTAAGAAAAGCGAGTTTTATTTTTCATGTGTAAATCTTACACTAGGGGAATGCAATTAATGTAATTTAACCGAATATTAATGTAAATGAATCAATGGATCTGTGCAAAGATGTGTGTGTAGTCGATATTTTGTTATATTTTATTTTTTTACAACATTCAGCCTCTTCTTTTTCTGTTTTCACTGCTTATCAGGTAGCCAGATCCAGTGGCTAAATACGGAACAGGAGTGGTAGGCGTCACATTCCCTTATACGGGACCGATGAGGGGAAATATGTTGTTACATGTAACAGATATGTTGTTTACGTATCAAATGCGACGAAATTCCGTATATATTCCTGATTTGATTCCCCAGCATTCGACGTATTATTTTTTGTTTCAGCCATGTTTATCAGCTATATTCAGATCCGAAGATAAAATACTGAAATTAGGTTGGCGTCACATTCCCTTATTAGGGGCCCAGAATGAGAAAATGTTGTTTCACGCATCAAATGGTACGAAATGCCGTATATTCCATTCTTTTTCCCAACATTCGACCTCTTTGAACTTTTTCTTTTTTGTTTCTGCTATGCTTATCAGCTAGTTAGATCCCGTAGTTAATACAGATTAGGAGTGGTTGGCGTCACATTCCTTTATAAGGGGCCATTAATGGGAAAATGTTGTTAAACGTATTAAATGCGACTAAATTCCGTATATTCCAAGTTTTCCCCAACATTTGACTTCTTTTTTTTTTTTTTTTTTTTTGCCCCCGCATCGGATGATGCCGGGGGCATATAGTTTTTCGGTTTTCCTTACGTTCGTACGTGGTTACGTGCGTACGAATGTACGCCCGTCTGTACGAATGTGTGTACATACGTATATGATCCTGTTAGACTTAGGTTATAAGCGCTTTGCAACCTTTTTTGGGGTTGTCTCGGTAGCGCAATTGGTAAAGACGTTGGACGCTGCAGTGCTAGGCGCCGTCTCCGCATTGGTCAGAGCTTGCATGGCGTGGGTTCGACCCCAGGCAAAAGCACTTAGAGACAGGTTAAGGCATTTGTACCAGGTAGAATTTTGCAGTTTTACAGCCAGGTAGCCCATAGCGGGGGCATCCGTGTACTGTGGACACATTTCTAGTTTGTTTCAGCTATGCTAAACAGCTAGAGAGATCCCTTGGCTAAATGCAAATTAGGAGTGGCTGGAGTCACCTTCTCATATAAGGGACCCAGAATGGGGAAATGTTTTTTTTTGTTTTTTTTTTTTTTTTGTTTTTTGTTTTTTTTTTGTTTCAAATGTGCTTATCAGCTACCCAGACACCAAGGCTAAATACGAATTAGGAGTGTTTGGTGTGACATTCCCTTGTAAAGGACACAGAAGGGGAAAATATGTTGTTGCACGTATGAAATGGGAGGGGGAGGGGGGGTGGGGGGTGGGGAGGAGGGGAGGGGAAATCCGTATATTCGATATTTGGTTAGTTTTTTTTCCAACATTTATCTTATTTTATGGTTTTCACTATGCTTATGAGCTAACCAGATCCGTTGGCTAAATATAGAACAGGAGTGGTTGGCATGACATTCCCTTATTTGGGGCCCAGGAGGGTAGACTATGTTCTTACATGTATCTAATGCGACAAAGTACTGTATGTTCGATGTATTATTAATTTTTTTCCACCTTTCATCCTCTTCTTTTTCTGTTTTGATTGTGCTTATCAGCTAGCCAGTTCCCATGACTAAATAAAGAACTGGTGTGGTTGGCATCACATTTTATTATATGGGGCCCAGGCTCGTGTTGTGGGGTAGGGGTGTGCGGTTACTTCCTATATACGGCATAATACGAATGTGCGTGCCGAATGCCGCACCTCCCCCCCCCCCCCTCCACTCCTTTTTTAGCTCTGCCAGGTATATGATTGGCCCCCTTTTTTCAACAAAAAGTATATGAATGACCCGAGTTTTCTGGATTTCTGTGTGAAAGGCCTCATTTTCTGTCATCCTGGTATATGCACATATTTTTCGCTCAGAGATTTTTCGAGACTGCTTTTATTTATTGGGCTGAAATTGTCACAGTGTGACATATATAAAACTGATTTTGTTGTGTTGTACTTGTAATGTTTGTTTCTTTGATTGATTTCTTGCATAACTGCAACTGCATGGTAAACAGACATGGTCATGTCAGGACGGTCAGTTAAGTTCACGAAACCTTTCCTTAAAGCGGCTAACCTTCTCAGTGCATATTCCTTGCCAGTACCTGACAACTGTCCTTCGTCAATCAGCAGAATGGAGGGAATGATCGTAGAAAATATTTCATAATCTCAACTAAAGAATGCTGCCGGACTGGAGGATCGAACACCAGACCTCCTGATTGCCAGTCGAACGCGTTCCCGGCTGAGCTAGCGGACATTGAAACAGAATATGCTGTAGATCACTGTATCTATTGTAGCACATGTTGAATTTTAAATATTTTTTCTCAGATATCCAGCCTCTTATTTTCTCATAATTATGACTTTCAAGTATGTAAGTAGATGTACCAGCTGCAAAGAAATAGGGAAGTGATTTTGTATACAAGGGCCAATATATTGAAAATAGGTAAAAATATCGAAAATCAGGATTGTCTAATTTCAATAATTTTTTTACGGTGTTCCTATCTCTTATTATCTTAGAATTATTATGTGCATTTGGTAGCTAGGTATCCTGGGTACATCATAGATGGATGGAATTTCCATCACATTCCCATGTATGGGGGCTACAGGAGACCAATATGGTGTAATACATCAAAAAAATAGGAAAATGAAGTGCTCGCTAATTTAAGTTTTTTGTTGGTTTTTTTTGGTATTCCAACCTCTTATTTCATTCAAATCATTATGTGCATTTAGTAGCTAGGTACCCTGGGTACAACTTTGTGGGGGTAGATTCCGTCACATTCCCTAGTATGGGGGCTACAGGGGGGCCAATATGTTGAAAATATGCTAGAACCCGAAAAATCAAGGGTTTGCTAAATTCAATTCAACTTTTAATTTTACTGTTCCAACCCCTTATTTTCTTAAAATGGTTATATGCATTTAGTACCTAGGAGCCCTGGGTATAACCTGTGTGGGGGTAGATCCCGTCACATTCCCTTGTAATGGGGCTACATGAGACCAATATGGTGAAAATACATCAAAACTATAGGAAAATGAAGTGTTCGCTAATTTAAGTAATTTTTTTCGGTTTTCTAACCTCTTGTTTCATACAAATGATTATGTGCATTTAGTAGCTAGGTACCCTGGGTACATCCTTTGTGGGTGTAGATTCCGTCACATTCCCTAGTATTGGGGCTACAGGGGGCCAATATGTTCAAAATACGCCAGAAATATCGAAAAATCAAGGGTTTGCTAATTTCAAGTTTTTGTTTTACTGTTCCAACCCCTTATTTTCTTAAAATTAGTATATGCATTTAGTACCTAGCAACCATGGGTATATCCTGGGTGGGGGTAGATCCCGTCACATTTCCTTGTAAATGGGGCTACAGGAGACCAATATGGTGAAAATACGTCAAAAAATATAGGAAAATGAAGTGTTCGCTAAATTAAGTAATTTTTTTCGGTTTTCCAGCCTCTTATTTCATTCAAATGATTATGTGCATTTAGTAGCTAGGTACCCTGGGTACATCCTTTGTGTGGGTAGATTCCGTCACATTCCCTAGTATGGGGGCTACAGGGGGCCAATATGTTCAGTTGAAAATACGCCAGAAATATCGAAAAGTCAAGGGTTTGGTAATTTCAACTTTTTGTTTTACTGTTCCAGCCCCTTATTTTCTTAAAATGGTTATATGCATTTAGTACCTAGGAACCCTGGTTATATCCTGGGTGGGGGTAGATCCCGTCACATTCCCTTGTAATGGGGCTACAGGAGACCCAATATGGTGAAAATACGTAAAAAATATAGGAAAATGAAATGTTCGCTAATTTAAGTAATTTTTTTTCGGTTTTCCAACCTCTTATTTCATTCAAATGAGTATGTGCATTTAGTAGCGAGGTACCCTAAGTACATCCTTTGTAGGGGTAGATTCCGTCACATTCCCTAGTATGGGGGCTACAGGGGGCCTATATGTTGAAAATACGACAGAAATATCGAAAAATCAAGGGTTTGCTAATTTCAAGTTTTTTTTTTTACTGTTCCAACCCCTTATTTTCTTAAAATTAGTATATGCATTTAGTACCTAGCAGCCCTGGGTATATCCTGGTAGGGGGTAGATCCCGTCACATTCCCTTGTAATGGGGCTACAGGAGACCAATATGGTGAAAATACGTCAAAAATATAGGAAAATGAAGTGTTCGCTAAATTAAGTAATTTTTTTTCGGTTTTCCAGCCTCTTATTTCATTCAAATGAGTATATGCATTTAGTAGCTATGTACCCTGGGTACATCCTTTGTGGGGGTAGATTCCGTCACATTCCCTAGTATGGGGGCTACAGGGGGCCAATATGTTTTAAAAACGCCTGAAATATCGAAAAATCAAGGGTTTGCTAATTTCAAGTTTTTGTTTTACTGTTCCAGCCCCTTATTTTCTTAAAATGGTTATATGCATTTAGTACCTAGGAACCCTGGTTATATCCTGGGTGGGGGTAGATCCCGTCACATTCACTTGTAATGGGGCTACAGGAGACCCAATATGGTGAAAATACGTAAAAAAATATAGGAAAATGAAATGTTCGCTAATTTAAGTAATTTTTTTTCGGTTTTCCAACCTCTTATTTCATCCAAATGATTATGTGCATTTAGTAGCTAGGTACCCTAAGTACATCCTTTGTAGGGGTAGATTCCGTCACATTCCCTAGTATGGGGGCTACAGGGGGCCTATATGTTGAAAATACGACAGAAATATCGAATAATCAAGGGTTTGCTAATTTCAATTTTTTTTACTGTTCCAACCCCTTATTTTCTTAAAATTAGTATATGCATTTAGTACCTAGCAGCCCTGGGTATATCCTGGTAGGGGGTAGATCCCGTCACATTCCCTTGTAATGGGGCTACAGGAGACCAATATGGTGAAAATACGTCAAAAATATAGGAAAATGAAGTGTTCGCTAAATTAAGTAATTTTTTTTTTTCGGTTTTCCAACCTCTTATTTCATTCAAATGAGTATATACATTTAGTAGCTATGTACCCTGGGTACATCCTTTGTGGGGGTAGATTCCGTCACATTCCCTAGTATGGGGGCTACAGGGGGGCCAATATGTTTTAAAAACGCCAGAAATATCGAAAAATCAAGGGTTTGCTAATTTCAAGTTTTTGTTTTACTGTTTCATCCCCTTATTTTCTTAAAATGGTTATATGCATTTAGTACCTAGGAATCCTGGGTATAACCTGGGTGGGGGTAGATCTCGTCACATTGCCTTGTAATGGGGCTACAGGAGACCAATATAGTGAAAATACATAAAAAATATAGGAAAATGAAGTGTTCGCTAATTTAAGTAATTTTTTTCGGTTTTCTAACCTCTTATTTTATTCAAATCATTATGTGCTTTTAGTACCTAGGTACCCCGGATACATCCTTTGTGGGTGTAGATTCCATCACATTCCCTAGTATGGGGGCTACAGGGGGCCAATATGTTGAAAATACGCCAGAAATATCGAAAAATCAAGGGTTTGCTAATTTCAAGTTTTTGTTTTACTGTTCCAACCCCTTATTTTCTTAAAATTAGTATATGCATTTAGTACCTAGGAACCCGTGGTATATCCTGGGTGGGGGTAGGTCTCATCACATTGCGTTGTAATGGGGCTACAGGAGACCAATATGGTGAAAATACGTCAAATATATAGAAAAATGATGTGTTCGCTAATTTAAGTAATTTTTTTCGGTTTTCCAACCTCTTATTTCATTCAAATGATTATGTGCATTTAGTAGCTAGGTACCCTGGGTACATCCTTTGTTGGGGTAGATTCCGTCACATTCCCTAGTATGGGGGCTACAGGGGGCCAATATGTTGAAAATACGCCAGAAATATAAAAAAAAAAAAAATAAGAGGGTTTGCTAATTTCAACTTTTTGTTTCACTGTTCCAACCCGTTATTTTCTTAAAATGGTTATATGCATTTAGTACCTAGGAACCCTGGTTATATCCTGGGTGGGGGTAGATCCCGTCACATTCCCTAGTATGGGGGCTACAGGGGGGGCCAATATGTTGAAAATACGCCAGAAATATCGTAAAATCAAGGGTTTGCTAAGTCAAGTTTTTGTTTTACTGTTTCAGCCCCTTATTGTCTTAAAATGATTATATGCATTTAGTACCTAGGAACCCTGGGTATAACCTGGGTGGGGGTAGATCTCGTCACATTCCCTTGTAATGGGGCTACAGGAGACCAATATGGTGAAAATACGTCAAAAATATAGGAATATGAAGTGTTCGCTAATTGAAGTAATTTTTTTCGGTTTTCGAATCTCTTATTTTATTCAAATGATTATGTTCATTTAGTAGCTAGGTACCCTGGGTACATCCTTTGTGGGTGTAGATTCCGTCACATTCCCTAGTATGGGGGCTACAGGGGGCCAATATGTTGAAAATACGCCAGAAATATAAAAAAAAATCAAGGGTTTGCTAATTTCAAGTTTTTGTTTTACTGTTCCAACCCCTTATTTTCTTAAAATTAGTATATGCATTTAGTACCTAGGAACCCTGGGTATATCCTGGGTGGGGGTAGGTCCCGTCACATTGCCTTGTAATGGGGCTACAGGAGACCAATATGGTGAAAATACGTCAAATATATAGAAAAAGGATGTGTTCGCTAATTTAAGTGATTTTTTTCGGTTTTCCAACCTCTTATTTCATTCAAATGATTTCGTGCATTTAGTAGCTAGGTACCCTGGGTACATCCTTTGTTGGGGTAGATTCCGTCACATTCCCTAGTATGGGGGCTACAGGGGGCCAATATGTTGAAAATACGCCAGAAATATAAAAAAATAACAGGGTTTGCTAATTTCAACTTTTTGTTTTACTGTTCCAACCTCTTATTTTCTTAAAATTGTTATATGCATTTAGTACCTAGGAACCCTGGTTATATCCTGGGTGGGGGTAGATCCCGTCACATTTCCTAGGATGGGGGCTACAGGGGGCCAATATGTTGAAAATACGCCAGAAATATCGAAAAATCAAGGGTTTGCTAATTTCAAGTTTTTGTTTTACTGTTCCAACCCCTTATTTTCTTAAAATGATTATATGCATTTAGTACCTAGGAACCCTGGGTATATCCTGGGTGGGAGTAGATCCCGTCACATTCCCTTGTAATGGGGCTACAGGAGACCAATATGGTGAAGATACCTAAAAAATATAGGAAAATGAAGTGTTCGCTAATTTAAGTAATTTTTTTCGGTTTTCAAACCTCTTATTTCATTCAAATGATTATATGCATTTAGTAGCTAGGTACCCTTGGTACATCCTTTTTGGTGGTAGATTCCGTCACATTCCCTAGTATGGGGGCTACAGGAGTCAATATGTTGAAAATACACAAGAAATATCGAAAAATCAAGGGTTTGTTAATTTCAACTTTTTTTTTTTACCGTTGCAACTCCTTATTTTCTTAAAGTTAGTATATGCATTTAGTACCTAGGAACCCTGGTTATATCCTGGATGGAGTTAGATTCCGTCACATTCCCTTGTAATGGGCTACAGGAGACCAGTATGGTGAAGATACGTCAAAATATAGGAAAATGAAGTGTTTGCTAATTTAATATTTTTTTTTCGGTTTTCCAACCTCTTATTTCATTCAAATGATTGTGTGCATTTAGAAGCTAGGTACCCTGGGTACATCCTTTGTTGGGGTAGATTCCGTCACATTTCCTAGTATGGGGGCTACAGGGGGCCAATATGTTGAAAATACGCCAGAAATATCGAAAAATCAAGGGTTTGCTAATTTCAAGTTTTTGTTTTACCGTTCCAACCCCTTATTTTCTTAAAATTAGTATATGCATTTAGTACCTAGGAACCCTGGGTATATCCTTGGTGGGGGGAGGTCCCGTCACATTGCCTTGTAATGGGGCTACAGGAGACCAATATGGTGAAAATACGTCAAATATATAGGAAAATGAAGTGTTCGCTAATTTAAGTAATTTTTTTCGGTTTTCCAACCTCTTATTTCATTCAAATGATTATGTGCATTTAGTAGCTAGGTACCCTGGGTACATCCTTTGTGTGGGTAGATTCCGTCACATTCCCTAGTATGGGGGCTACAGGGGGCCAATATGTTGAAAATACGCAAGAAACATCGAAAAATCAAGGATTTGGTAATTTCAACTTTTTGTTTTACTGTTCCAACCCCTTATTTTCTTAAAATGGTTATATGCATTTAGTACCTAGGAACCCTGGCTATATCCTAGGTGGGGGTAGATCCCGTCACATTACCTTGTAATGGGGCTACAGGAGACCAATATGGTGAAAATACATCAAAACTATAGGAAAATGAAGTGTTCGCTAATTTAAGTAATTTTTTTCGGTTTTCCAACCTCTTATTTCATTCAAATGATTATATGCATTTAGTAGCTAGGTACCCTTGGTACATCCTTTTTGGTGGTAGATTCCGTCACATTCCCTAGTATGGGGGCTACAGGAGTCAATATGTTGAAAATACACAAGAAATATCGAAAAATCAAGGGTTTGTTAATTTCAACTTTTTTTTTTACCGTTGCAACTCCTTATTTTCTTAAAGTTAGTATATGCATTTAGTACCTAGGAACCCTGGTTATATCCTGGATGGAGTTAGATTCCGTCACATTCCCTTGTAATGGGCTACAGGAGACCAGTATGGTGAAGATACGTCAAAATATAGGAAAATGAAGTGTTTGCTAATTTAATATTTTTTTTTCGGTTTTCCAACCTCTTATTTCATTCAAATGATTATGTGCATTTAGAAGCTAGGTACCCTGGGTACATCCTTTGTTGGGGTAGATTCCGTCACATTTCCTAGTATGGGGGCTGCAGGGGGCCAATATGTTGAAAATACGCCAGAAATATCGAAAAATCAAGGGTTTGCTAATTTCAAGTTTTTGTTTTACCGTTCCAACCCCTTATTTTCTTAAAATTAGTATATGCATTTAGTACCTAGGAACCCTGGGTATATCCTGGGTGGGGGGAGGTCCCGTCACATTGCCTTGTAAGGGGGCTACAGGAGACCAATATGGTGAAAATACGTCAAATATATAGGAAAATGAAGTGTTCGCTAATTTAAGTAATTTTTTTCGGTTTTCCAACCTCTTATTTCATTCAAATGATTATGTGCATTTAGTAGCTAGGTACCCTGGGTACATCCTTTGTGTGGGTAGATTCCGTCACATTCCCTAGTATGGGGGCTACAGGGGGCCAATATGTTGAAAATACGCAAGAAACATCGAAAAATCAAGGATTTGGTAATTTCAACTTTTTGTTTTACTGTTCCAACCCCTTATTTTCTTAAAATGGTTATATGCATTTAGTACCTAGGAACCCTGGCTATATCCTAGGTGGGGGTAGATCCCGTCACATTACCTTGTAATGGGGCTACAGGAGACCAATATGGTGAAAATACATCAAAACTATAGGAAAATGAAGTGTTCGCTAATTTAAGTAATTTTTTTCGGTTTTCCAACCTCTTATTTCATTCAAATGATTATATGCATTTAGTAGCTAGGTACCCTTGGTACATCCTTTTTGGTGGTAGATTCCGTCACATTCCCTAGTATGGGGGCTACAGGAGTCAATATGTTGAAAATACACAAGAAATATCGAAAAATCAAGGGTTTGTTAATTTCAACTTTTTTTTTTACCGTTGCAACTCCTTATTTTCTTAAAGTTAGTATATGCATTTAGTACCTAGGAACCCTGGTTATATCCTGGATGGAGTTAGATTCCGTCACATTCCCTTGTAATGGGCTACAGGAGACCAGTATGGTGAAGATACGTCAAAATATAGGAAAATGAAGTGTTTGCTAATTTAATATTTTTTTTTCGGTTTTCCAACCTCTTATTTCATTCAAATGATTATGTGCATTTAGAAGCTAGGTACCCTGGGTACATCCTTTGTTGGGGTAGATTCCGTCACATTTCCTAGTATGGGGGCTGCAGGGGGCCAATATGTTGAAAATACGCCAGAAATATCGAAAAATCAAGGGTTTGCTAATTTCAAGTTTTTGTTTTACCGTTCCAACCCCTTATTTTCTTAAAATTAGTATATGCATTTAGTACCTAGGAACCCTGGGTATATCCTGGGTGGGGGGAGGTCCCGTCACATTGCCTTGTAAGGGGGCTACAGGAGACCAATATGGTGAAAATACGTCAAATATATAGGAAAATGAAGTGTTCGCTAATTTAAGTAATTTTTTTCGGTTTTCCAACCTCTTATTTCATTCAAATGATTATGTGCATTTAGTAGCTAGGTACCCTGGGTACATCCTTTGTGTGGGTAGATTCCGTCACATTCCCTAGTATGGGGGCTACAGGGGGCCAATATGTTCAAAATACGCCAGAAATATCGAAAAATCAAGGGTTTGCTAATTTCAAGTTTTTGTTTTAATGTTCCAACCCCTTGTTTTCTTAAAATGGTTACCTGGGTACCCTGGGTACATCCTGGGTACATCCTGGGTGGGGGTAGATCCCGGCACATTCCGTTGTATGGGAGTCTACAAGGGCCAATATGTTGAATATAGGTAAAAAATATCGAAAATCAGATTTGGCTAATTTCAGTATTTTTTTCAGTGTTCCAACCTCTTGTTTTCTTAAAATAATTATGTGCATTTAGTAGCTAGGTACCCTGGGTACATCATGGGTGGGAGGAGTTTCCGTCACATTCCCTTGTATGGGGGCTACAGGAGACCAATATGGTGAAAATACTTCAAAAATATAGGAAAATGAAGGGTTGGCTAATTTAAGTATTTTTTTTTTTCTGTATTTCAACCTCTTATTTCCTTAAAATGATTATGTGCATTTCGTAGCTAGGTACCCCGGGTACATCCTTTATTAGTGTAGATATCGTCACATTACCTCGTATGGGGCTGCGGGGGGAGGGGGGGCGGCAGTATGTTGAAAAAATACTTCAGAAATACCGAACATTCAAGGGTTTGCTAATTTCAATATTTTTTTTCGGCGTTCCAACCAGTTATTTTCTTAAAATGATTATGTGCATTTCGTAGCTAGGTACCCTGGGTAAATCATGGGTGTGGGTAGTTTTCGTCACATTCCCTGGTATGGGGGCTGCAGAGGGCCCAATATGTTTAAAATACGTCAAAAATATAGGAAAATTAAGGGTTTGTAAATTTCAAAAATGATTATGTGCATTTGCTTGCTAGGTACCCTGGGTACATCATGGATGGGGGTAGTTTCCGTCACATTCTCTGGTTTGGGGGCTACAGAGGGCTAATACATGTATGTTGAAAATATGTCAAAGCATAGGAGAATCAAGGTTTCTCTAATTAAATTTTTTTCGGTGTTCCAACCTCTTACTTTCTTAAAATGATTATGTGCATTTGCTTGCTAGGTACCCTGGGTACATCATGGATGGGGGTAGTTTCCGTCAGATTCCCTGGTTTGGGGACTACAGCGGGAGTGGGGAGGGGGGAGCAATATGTTGGAAATACTAAAAAAAAGTATGGGGGCTAAGAGGGGCCAATATGTTGGTAATACGCAAGAAATATCGAAAAATGAAAGGTTTGCTTATTTCAACTTTTTTTTTATTGTTCGAACCCCTTATTTTCTTAAAATGATTATGTGCATTTAGTACCTAGATACCATGGGTATATCCTGGGTGGGGGTAGATTCCGTCACATTCCCTAGTATGGGAGTCTACAAGGGCCAATAAGTTGAAAATAGGTAAAAAATATCGAAAATCATGATTGGTTAATTTCAATATTTTTTACGGTGTTCAAACCCCTTATTTTCTTAGAATTATTATGTGCGTTTGGTAGCTAGGTACCCTAAGTACTTCATGTGTGAGTGGAGTTTCCGTCACATTCCCTTATATGGAGCTACAGGAGACCAATATGGCGAAAATACGTAAAACAAATATTGGAAAATGAAGGGTTGGCTAAATGAAGTATTTTTTTCGGTATTCCAAACTCTAATTTCATGCATTTAGTAGCTAAGTACCCTGGGTACATCCTTTATGGGGTAAATGTCGTCACATTACCTTGTATGAAATCTACATGGGGGGGGGGGGGGGGGTCCAATATGTTGAAAAATACGTCAGAAATATCGGAAAACCAAGGGTTTGCTAATTTTAATATATTTTTTCCGTGTTCCAACCTCTTCTTTTCTTCAAATGATTATGTGCATTTCGTAGCTAGGTACCCTGTGTAAATCATGGGTGAGGTAAGTTTCCGTCACATTCCCTGTTATGTGATCGGACGGGGCCTATAGGGGGCCCAATATGTTTAAAATTCGTCAAAAATATAGGAAAATCAAGGGGTTGGTAAATTTCAATATCATTTTCGGTGTTCCAACCTCTTATTTTCTTAAAATGGATGTGTGCATTTAGTACCTCGGTACCCTGGGTACATCCTGGGTAGGGGTAGATTCCGTCACATTCCTTGGTATGGGGACTACAGGGTGCCAATATGTTGATAATATGTCAGAAATATTGAAAACTCAAGGGATTGCTAATTTCATTTTTATTTTACTGTTTCAACCTCACATTTTCTTAAAATGATTAGGTGCTGTTCGTAGCTAGGTACCCTGGGTTCATCATTGGTGCGGGGGCGTTTCCGTCACATTCCCTGGCATAATGGGCTACAGGTTGGCGGGGGGGGGGGGGGGGGGGCAATATGTTGAAAATAGTCAAAAATATTGGAAAATCAAGGGTTGGTAAATTTCAATAATATTTTCGGTGTTCCAACCTCATATTTTCTTAAAATGGTTGTGTGCATTTAGTACCTAGGTACACTTACTACATCCTGGGTAGCGGTAGTTTCCGTCACGTTCCCTGGTATGGGGGCTACATTGGGCCAATATGTTGAAAATATGCCAGAAATATTGAAAAATCAAGGGTTTGCTAAATTCATTTTTTCTTACTGTTCCAACCTCATATTTTCTTAAAATAATTAGGTGCTTTTCGTAGCTAGGTACCCTGGATTCATCATGGATGGGGGGCGTCTCCGTCATATTCCCTGGCATAATGGGCTACAGGGGGCCAATATGTTGAAAATAGCCAAAACTATAGGAAAGTCAAGGGTTGGTAAATTTCAATATTATTTTCGGTGTTCTAACCTCTTATTTTCTTTAAATGGTTGCGTGTATTTAGTACCTAGGTACCCTGGGTACATCCTGGGTAGGGGTAGATTCCGTCACATTCCTTGGTATGGGGGCTACATGGGGCCAATATATTGAAAATATGCCAGAAATATCGAAAAATCAAGGGTTTGCTAATTTCATTTTTTTTACTGTTTCAACCTCATATTTTCTTAAAATGATTATGTGCATTTCGTAGCTAGGTACTCTGGGTACATCATGCGTGGGGGCGTTTACGTCACATTTCCTGGTATAAGGGGCTACAGGGGGGCCAATATGTCGAAAGTAAAAAATATACGCATTTCAAGGGTTGGTAAATTTCAATATTATTTTCAGTGTTCCAACCTCTTATTTTCTTAAAATGATTATGTGCATTTGGTAGCTAGGTACCCTGGGTACATCACGAGTGGGAGCAGTTTCCGTCACATTCCCTGGTATGGGGGCAACAGGGGGCCAATATGTTGAAAATACGTCAAAAATATAGGAAAATAAAGGGTTAGTAAATTTCAATATTATTTTCGGTGTTCTAACCTCTTTTTTTTTTTAAATGGTTATGTGCATTTAGTAAGTAGGTACACTGGCTACATCCTGGTTAGGAGAAGATTCCGTCACATTCCCTGGTATGGGGGCTGCAGGGGGGGGGGGGTCCAATATGTTGAAAATATGCCAGAAATATTGAAAAATCAAGGGTTTGCTAATTTCATTTTTTTTACTGTTCCAACCTCATATCTTCTTAAAATGATTATGTGAATCGTAGCTACGTATCCTGGGTACATCAATGGTGTTGGCGTTTTCGTTACAGTCCCTGGGGCGGGGGGTGGGGGGGGGGGCAATATATCGAAAATATAAAAAAATATACGCAAATCAAGGGCTGGTGCTGTGCATTTCAATAATTTTCGGTGTTCCAACCTCTTATTTTATTAAAATGAGTATGTGCATTTGGTAGCTAGGTACCCTGGGTACATCACGAGTGGGAGTAGTTTTCGTCACACTCCCTGGTATGGGGGCTACGGGCGGGGTGGAGGGGGGCATTATGTTCAAAATACTTCAAAAATATACAAAATAAGGGGTTGGTAAATTTCAGTATTATTTTCGGTGTTCCAACCTCTTATTTTCTTAAAATGGTTATGTGCATTTAGTCAGTAGGTACTCTGGCTACATCCGGGGTAGGGATAGATTCCGTAACATTCCCTCGTATGGGGGCTACAGGGGAGCAATTTGTTGAAAATATGCCAGAAATATCTAAAAATCAAGGGTTTGCTGATTTCAGTTTTTTTTTCTCTTCCAACCTCATATTTTCTTAAAATGATTATGTGCATTTCGGAGCTAGGTCCCCTGGGTACATCATGGACGGGGCGTTTCCGTCACATTCCCTAGTATAAGGGCCTAAAGGGGGGGGGGGCCAATATTTCGAAAACAGTAAAAAAATATACTAAAATCAAGGGATGGTAAATTTCAATATTATTTTCGGTGTTCAAGCCTCTTATTTTCTTATAATGATTATGTGCATTCGGTAGCTAGGTACCCTGGGTACTTCACAAGTGGGGGTAGTTTCCGTCACATTCCCTGGTATGGGGGCTACAGGGGGCCAATATGTTCAAAATACGTCAAAATATAAGAAAATAAAGGGTTGGTAAATTTCAATATTATTTACGGTGTTCCAACCTCTTATTTTCTTAAAATGGTTATGTGCATTTAGTCAGTAGGTACTCTGGCTACATCCGGGGTAGGGATAGATTCCGTCACATTCCCTCGTATGGGGGCTACAGAGGACCAATTTGTTGAAAATATGCCAGAAATATCTAAAAATCAAGGGTTTGCTTATGTCAGTTGTTTTTTTTTTTTTTTTCTGTTCCAACCCCATATTTTCTTAAAACGATTATGTGCATTTCGTAGCTAGGTCCCCTGGGTACATCATGGGCGGGGCGTTTCCGTCACATTCCCTAGTATAAGGGGCTAAAGGGGCGGGGGCCAATATTTCGAAAACAGTAAAAAATATACTAAAATCAAGGGATTGTAAATTTCAATATTATTTTCGGTGTTCCAGCCTCTTATTTTCTTAAAATGATTATGTGCATTTGGTAGCTAGGTACCCTGGGTAGTTCACAAGTGGGGGTAGTTTCCGTCACATTCCCTGGTATGGGAGCTACAGGGGGAGGGGGGAGAGGGGGGCAATATGTTCAAAATACGTCAAAATATAAGAAAATAAAGGGTTGGTTAATTTCAAAATTATTTTCGGTGTTCCAACCTCTTATTTTCTTAAAACGGTTATGTGCATTTAGTAAGTAGGTACCCTGGGTACATCCTGGGTGGGGGTAGATTCCGTCACATTACCTCGTATGAGGGCTACAGGGTGCCAATATGTTGAAAATATGCCAGAAATATCGAAAAATCAAGGGTTTGCTAATTTCAGTTTTTTTTCTGTTCCAACCTCATATTTTCTTAAAATGATTATGTGCATTTCGTAGCTAGGTCCCATGGGTACATCATGGGCGGGGCGTTTCCGTCACATTCCCTAGTATAAGGGGCTAAATGGGGGGGGGGGGGGGGGGGGGGCCAATATTTCGAAAACAGTAAAAAAATATACTAAAATCAAGGGATGGTAAATTTTAATATTATTTTGGGTGTTCAAGCCTCTTATTTTCTTATAATGATTATGTGCATTCGGTAGCTAGGTACCCTGGGTACTTCACAAGTGGGGGTAGTTTCCGTCACATTCCCTGGTATGGGGGCTACAGGGGGCCAATATGCATTTCATAGCTAGGTACCCTGAGTACATCATGGGTGGGGGGTGGGGCGTTTCCGTCACATTCCCTGGTATAAGGGGCTACAGGGGGACAATATAATGAAAATAGTAAAAAAATATAGGAAAATCAAGGGTTGGTAAATTTCAATATTATTTTCGGTATTCCAACCTCTTGTTTTCTTACAATGGTTATATGCATTTAGTAGCTAGGTACCCTGGGTACATCCTGGGTGGAAATAGATTCCGTCACATGCCCTGGTATGGGGGCTAAGCGGGGGGGGGGGGGGTCAATATGTTGAAAATACGCAAGAAATATCGAAAAACCAAGGTTTGCTTATTCCAACTTTTTTTTAACTATTCAAACCCCTTATTTTCTTAAAATGATTCTGTGCATTTATTACCTAGGTACCCTGGGTACATCTTGGGTGGGGTAGATCCGGTCACATTCCGTTGTATGGGAGTATACAAGGGCCAATATGTTGAAAATAGGTAAAAAATATCGAAAATCAGAATTGGCTAATTTCAGTATTTTTTTTTCGGTGTTCCAACCTCTTATTTTCTTAAAATTATTATGTGCATTTGGTAGCTAGGTACCCTGGGTACACCATGGGTGGGAGGAGTTTCCGTCACATTCCCTTGTATGGGGGCTATAGGAGACCAATATGGTGAAAATACGTCAAAAATATAGGAAAATGAAGGGTTGGCTAATTTAAGTATTTTTTTTATGTATTTCAACCTCTTATTTCCTTAAAATTATTATGTGCATTTCGTAGCTAGGTACCCTTGGTACATCCTTTATGGGGGTAGATATCGTCACATTACCTCGTATGGGGGCTACAGAGGCCAGTATGTTGAAAATACGTCAGAAATAACGAATATTCAAGGGTTTGCTAATTTCAGTATTTTTTTTTTCGGTGTTCCAACCTCTTATTTTCTTAAAATGATTATGTGCATTTCGTAGCTAGGTACCCTGGGTGAATCATGGGTGTGGGTAGTTTCCGTCACATTCCCTGGTTTGGGGCTACAGGGGCCCAATATGTTTAAAATACGTCAAAAATATAGGAAAATTTATGGTTGGTAAATTTCAATATTATTTTCGGTGTTGCAACCTCTTATTTTCTTAAAATGATTATGTGCATTTATTACCTGGGTACCCTGGGTACATCCTGGGTTGGGTAGATCCGGTCACATTCTGTAGTTTGGGAGTCTACAAGAGCCAATATGTTGAAAATAGGTAAAAAATATCGAAAATCAGAATTGGCTAATTTCAGTATCTTTTTTTCGGTGTTCAACCTCTTATTTTCTTAAAATTATTATGTGCATTTGGTAGCTAGGTACCCTGGGTACATCATGGGTGGGAGGAGTTTCCGTCACATTCTCTTGTATGGGGGCTACAGGAGACCAATATGGTGAAAATACGTCAAAAATATAGGAAAATGAAAGGTTGGCTAAGTTAAGTATTTTTTTTCTGTATTTCAGCCTCTTATTTTCTTAAAATGATTATGTGCATTTCGTAGCTAGGTACCCTGGCTACATCCTTTATGGGGGTAGATATTGTCACATTACCTCGTATGGGGGCTACAGGGGCCAATATGTTGAAAATACATCAGAAATAACGAATATTCAAGGGTTTGCTAATTTCAATATTTTTTTTCGGTGTTCCAACTTCTTATTTTCTTAAAATGAGTATGTGCATTTCGTAGCTAGGTACTCTGGGTGAATCATGGGTGTGGGTAGTTTCCGTCACATTCCCTGGTATGGGGGCTACAGGGGGCCCAATATGTTTAAAATACGTCAAAAATATAGGAAAATTTATAGTTGGTAAATTTCAATATTATTTTCGGTGTTCCAACCTCTTATTTTCTTAAAATGATTATGTGCATTTAGTAGCTAGATACCCTGGGTACATCATGAGTAGAAGTTTATTCCATCACATTCCCTGGTTTGGGGGCTACAGAGGGCTAATACATGTATGTTGGAGCGGGGGGGGTGGGGGGGAGGCAATTTGATGAAAATATGCCAAAAATATCGAAAAATCAAGGGTTGGCCAGTTTAATTAATTTTTTTCGGTGTTCCAACCTCTTATTTTCTTAAAAATGATTATGTGTATTTAGTAGCTGGGTACATTCTGTGTGTGGTAGATTCCGTCACAATCTCTGTTACGGGGGCTACGTTGTGGGGGGGGGGGGGGGTGCAAATATGTTGAAAATTACGTCAAAAATTTATTTAAAAAATCAACGGTTGGCTAATTTCAATATTTTTTTACCGTGTTCCAACTTCCTTTTTCCTTCAAATGATTATTGGGATGTTGTTTAGTGAAATGGTGTGTTCAATGTTATTTATAAGTTCAGGTATCGTTTTAAATTAACTAAATGTTCGCTTATGTGCAATTTAAATGACTTTTGCGAAAGCTGATACTTGTTAAAATATACGGGACTTCCATTATTTGCAAATTTATCAGTATCCGTCTTATTCCAGTGTTTTAAAAATTCTAAAACGTGAAGAAAATATCGGAATACTGATTATTTTGGTTCGTAAAAAAGTACAATTCAAGGGACGCAATCCAAAAATCTTTCCCTACTGTTCGCGATGAGTTACCGTACGGACTACTGTCTGCTGGCTTGATTTTACCACAGTCTACTTCAGTTCTGTGTTGTTCAGAGATGTAAGACATACAGGAAGACCTAACAGCCCTAGAGAGCTGGGAAGAAATGTGGCAGATGAAACTCCACCCCAAGAAATGCAGCGTCATTAGGATCTGCACCAACAGATGGCAGATTATTAATACAGCTTACCAAATCCACAGCCACACATAGCAGACAGTAGCAAGTACTTGGGTGTCCCTATCAGCGAGGATTGAGAAAGCATATAGAAAGCGCAGTCAACAAGGCCAACAGAACGTTTGGTTTTATTCGCCACAACCTTAATGACTGTTCTGGTGCAGTGAAGTTGCCTATACAACTTTAGTGCAACCCGTAATGGAACATTCCACTGTTTGGGACCCTCATCTAGCAACCGACCTTCACATTAGGGAACAAGTACAGCACAGGGCAGCCAGATTTGTGCACCATAACTACACTGAACGCACTCCAGGATGTGTCACCAGTATGGTCCAGCGCCTTGGATGGGAGACCCTTCCATCACGAAAACACGCCTATATAATTTTGACCCCCTTTAACCCCACTTTTGTATAGTAAAACTGGGGTTTACAGGCGTATACATTATTTTTCTTATTTCTGCTCAAAAACATAGATTATGGGTACTCGTTAGAACCACCTCGGCGAGGCGGTTCTATGGAGTACCCTCAATCTATGTTTTGAGCAGAAATATGAAAAATATCAGAATTTTTATCTGAAAACTTTCAGTTTTTGGTGGTGAAATTTTCAATATATTTGAATAGGCGTGTTTTCGTAATGAACATAGAAGCTACCTTGACAGGCTTGCTATGTCTGTATGTAACATGGTCTAGTTAATATTCACACAGATATTGTCCATCCTGATGAGAGCCTTACAAGAGGATCAGAGCGTCTATGCCAATTACCGGCATCCAAAGACGTCTACAACTTCTCATTCTACCCTCATACCATCAGTGAATGGAATCACCTCCCAATCTCCGTTACCAACATCCAGACATTCCAGGGATTCGAATTCAGTGCAAACTTGCCTTCCTCTCTACTGCAGTCCTCCTAGACATCCAGCTACCTGTACATAGTTTTGTCTGGGGATGTGGGGCATTTTTTCAGTTTAATCAGTTTTATCAGTCTGGAGCATAACTTCTAAAAGTTTAAAATTTTGAGAAGATTTATAACAGTGACTTGGTTAAGTTAAAATTCAACTATAAAATTACC
Source organism: Anodontia alba (assembly GCA_964016985.1). Lineage (NCBI taxonomy): Eukaryota > Metazoa > Mollusca > Bivalvia > Lucinida > Lucinidae > Anodontia > Anodontia alba. Next base: position 1,576,652 of record OZ024835.1, on the reverse strand, counting down.
TCCCTTCCAAAGTGTAAGCGTTAACTTTCCTTTGGCTGAAGATTTTAACTTACTTAGGTTATTTCTCATAACTGCTTTCAGTGAAAAAAGTATATTTTTCCATTAACTTCAAAGGCGCTGCATACGCGTTTCTAGATGATCCATACAAAATTTTATTGCTTGATCATAAAATTACATAACAGATCTTTCGTACAAAATTAACCAATTGCACATGAAAATTGCTGTAAGTCTACAATCAGGAGGTGAAAAAATCATACAAATTAAAAAATAACTGAAACAAGTTAAATCCACAAACTATAGTAAAACTCTTTTGGTTAAACACAATAATAACTTGTAGAAGTTATGCTCCTGACTGTTTATGCAGGGTAACCAGCAATCTGAGAAGATTACTACCCGTGGGAGAGAAAGAAGAAGACAGCGAAGTTATGTTTGGTGCGGAAAAAATACAAAGATTTTTCAAGTACATTTTTATCATTTGTCTGAGGATGGTGTCAGACAAATTTTGAAAAGTTTTTGCTTAGTCTGTAGCATGGGCACTCAGCAATGACTCAGATCAGCAGGCACATATACATAGAAGGCATTGATCCTCGTTTAGCCACAGAGTGCCCAGCGAATGCTTATCGGACTGAATATGCACAGTCAGATTTGAACTTGTCACAAAAACATACCTATATAAATTTGACCCCCTTAAACCCCACTTATACATGTATAGTAAAACTGGGGTTTACAGGAGTATACATTATTTTTCTTATTTCTGCTCAAAAACATAGATTGTGGGTACTTGTTAGAACTGCCTCACCGAGGCGGTTCTAACGAGTACCCTCAATCTATGTTTTGAGCAGAAATATGAAAAATATCAGAATTTTTTTATCTAAAACTTTTCATTTTTTGTGGTGAAATTTTCAATATATTTGAATAGGCGTGTTTTCGTAATGTTTTGCATGTCTGCAGGCATTACATAGAAGCCACAGCACGATATTCCTGCAGACCTGTGATTGTATTTCAAAATTCTTTTGACAGAGAATGTGGTATTTCAAGACAAGTATCTGCAGTCATTCAAGCCCTGGTGGAACAGATCAAGGGAGGATGAGTATGACACTGGACTGAAAAAGAATGTATATCTTAACAAGCTGATCAAGGATATGGGTATCACAAACAATCTAGATATGTTCTTTCTGAGAGAGTAAGTGTCTGAAGGAAAAAAAATGCTTTATACATGTATAATTCCAACTCAGAAAGCTTACACTAACTTAGAGCATTGTGATTTAGAGCAGATTCAAAACAGTATTTATACTTTGATAAATCCACTGAACAGGAACAGGAATCTTGAACTTTTCTTTTTTTTTCATCGATTTTCCTTTTTTTTTTTTTTTTATTATTATTATTTTTTTTTTTTTTGCATTGATTTTCCTTTTTTTTTTTTTTTTTTTTTCATTGGTTTTCCTCTAAAATACCTCTATTCAGCACGTTATCAATATAAACCTGAGTTGGAATTATAAGAAATGAATTTTATTTTTTGTGAAAATGCCAGCATATTGCTCACAAAGTTAACACAAAGTTTTTCAGCTTTTGAAAGGTTAGCAGGCATTTACTCATTGATAAAATCCATGACAACGAAATTCATTTCTAAAACCGTAACTTTTTTGACCTAATTATGTACATCAGTTTAAATAGGCTTTTCAGAATGACTGAAAAAAAAACAACAAAAAACCTGTACCCACCGTGCACTTAAGGGAACAGATAAACTTGGTAGATTTTCTGCCATTTTTAACCCTTGTCCTGCTGAATAAATTAAGAGGCCATACCCACTTTATTTTTTAGCCAATCAGATGGCTTGATCTAGATTGTTGCTATAAATCTGCATTCTTGATGGCAAACAGTGCAGATCCAGATCAGTTGGCTTCTTCAGAAGCCAACTGATCTGAATCTACACTGTTTGCAAAACGAGGTATATCCGGGTTCAGCAGGACAAGGGTTAACATGGGCGATAACATTTGTGACCTCCAGTTTGCTTAATCTAGTACGGTATTCACATAAAATATTTGGACAATCATGCCTTACAAAATATTATAAACTTAGATTGGACTGCTCCAAAGGTAACTCTCAGATCAGGGTCTACACTAGTTGCCATTCAAGACACCTTTTAGACACACCTCAAAGCAGCCAAATGAGCTTGTAAGATATAGAATAATTATAATACAATACTTTAGATGTTAACCCTAGTTCTGCTGAACCTGGATATGTCCTACCTTTGCAAACAGTGTAGCTGAAGAAGCCAACTGCTCTGTTTGCCATTCAGTATTTGAATTTGTATCGACTATCTAGATCAAGTAATCTGACTGGCTGAAAATTAAAAGTGGGCGTGGCATCTTAATTTATTCAGCAGCGCAAGAGTTAAAGTTTTTTTTTGTTTTTTTGTTGTTTTTTTTATTTTCAACAAAAAAGTATTTTTTATTTTCTTCTTGCTAACTTTTAATATCTAATGGGTGGTGTGCTGAGCTTTTCTAATGAGTACCTACAATATGTTTCTTTGGAGAAGCAAGTAAAATGGTTTGGGATTACTAATGGGCAAATTTCATCAATTTTAGGCACAGTTATCTGCCCACTGCACAGTATATATCATCATAATCGGATTTTTGATTAACATGCAGGTACAGGGGCAGCATCCACATCAGTGGGCCCCCTTCCAGGTAACTGGCTTGCTGCACGCATGGCAGATCTCACACTAGATCTCCAGGTACGTCTATCATGAGGGTTGATAGCCGAGAGCTTCCACTCTCTGCAATCCCTCTCTGTCAGCTGCTTCCATGTCATTTTGGGCCTCCCAGGCCCACGCTTTCCATCAACCTGTATGTCAAAGGCTGTCTTGATTGCACCACTGGAGCGTTCCACATGTCCATACTATCGAAGTCTTCTCTCCTTCAAAATGAGGTCCAGATCCTCAATGCCAAGCCGCACAAGTAGATCATTGGATCTGGTGGTGACAATGTCTTGCGGCCTGACATTGCAGATCTGTCTGATCATTGCCCTGTCATTTCGCTGCAGACGCTGAAGGTTTGGCTTTGTCAATGGCCAACTCTCGCTGGCATGGAGCATTGCGCTCCGCACACAAGAGCTGTACACATGGCCACGTGTTTTGAAAGAGAGGTGGCGTGAAGAGAGGACTGGTAGCAGATCCTTGAACTTCTTCCAGGCGGTTTTCACACGTGTTGTGGTTGAAAGTTCACAGCCACCTGCTGCTGAGAGCATGTCTCCTAGGTAGCAAAAGGAAGCTACCACCTCAAGCTTGTCAGGTCCGACCTGGACTTCCTTCTGTGGTCTGCCATCCAAGGGGCGTGCAGTTCCCTGGCACCGTGTACATCTATAGTCAGGGTCCTTTTTCAAGCGCTTGAGCCCACTGCATTTCTTGTGCACCCAGTGTTTGCAGCCATTGCAGAAGATGCTGTTGCTACCCACTCCAGTGCGACAGACAGCGCATGGAAACTCGCCTGAACTCTGCAGGAGGTCCAGTCCCGTACCGCAGATCATGATCTTTGTCTTTCCTGCATTTACTATCAGTCCTTTTTTCTGCATTGCTTCTTTCAAATCAAGAGCCTCCTGACACATTCCTCAAGCGATTCAGCAATGATAACAAGGTCATTGGCATAGAGGTCCTCCCAGGGGACCCCAGAGCGGAACTCTCGTGATAAGGCTTCAAGCACAATGATGAAGAGCAGTGGGCTGAGTACTGATCCTTGATGAACACCAACCTTCACTTCAAACTCTTCACTGTACCCCTCACCAACACGGACACGGCTCCGTGTATTTGCATACATCCCCTGCACCAGTCGCACAATCCACTCCTCCACACCAAGTTTTCTCAGCGCCCACCAGATGACCTTCCGAGGCACTCAATCAAACGCCTTCTCCAGGTCTACGAAAGCCATGTAGAGTCTCTTATTGGCAGCTAGATACTTCTCTTGCAGCTGCCTGACAACAAAGATTGCGTCTGTAGTGCCTCTGCCTGGGACGAAGCCAAACTGGGAATCGTCAATTGACACCAACTGTCTGATGAGGCCGTCCACAATCCTCTCCAGGATTTTCATAACCTGCTCTGTCAGCTTGAGATCGCGGTAGTTGCCCCTTTCCAATGCGTCCCCTTTTCCCTTGTAGAGGCAGACAATGAAACTCTGCTCCCAGTCAGAGGGTACCTTGCCATCACGAATGATGCCACTGCGAGGTCACAGATCATGGAGGCGCCCATGTCACCGGCCGCTCTTATCATCTCCACCACTATGCCTGATGGGCCCGGTGCTTTGCCTGCCTTCATCTGTGAGATAGCCTTCTTAATCATATCAATGGTGATTGGGATGGGCGGGCCTTCCACTGCTGATTGATATGACAGGTGGTCTGGGTCCCAGTCAAACTCAACATTGAGAAGCCTTTGGTAGTGCTTCAGCCAGGCCTTCTGCTTTGAGTCTTCGCTCATTGACATCTCTTCTGCATCATTCTTCACAGGTTTGTCACCAACAACATCAGTGTTCTCTCTTCTAAACTGGTTAGCAAGGCGGTAAACTTCTGAAAGGCTTTAGGTCAATATTCTCGTAGACCTTCTTACGGGCTTCTTTACAAGCATTGTGCACTGCATGTCTGGCATTTCGTTTGGCTGCATCATATGATGCCCTAGTGCCTTTACCAGCCTTCCAGGCCTTGAAAGCTGTCCGCTTGGCAGCAATGGCCTTTCCACGTGTTCGTTCCACCACCAGGTTTCACGATGCCAACGGTGTGGCCGAGTTGTGCCACATACCTCCTCAGTTGTCTTGAGCAGTCCAGTCTTGATGTTGTTCCAGATATCCTCAGTGGCCCCATCAGCTACAGCTGCAGATGTGCTCACATGCAAGTTGAAGACCTCCTGGAAATGATTGCTTGTCTGAGGGTCTTTAAGCTTCCAAACATTGAGGCTAGGGGTGAACTTGCGCTTGGATTTTGGAGGCACATGAATCCTCATGTCACATACAAGAAGCTGATGTTGCAGAGCTACTTCCTCACCAGGGATCACTTTTACATCTGTGACAAGTTTGCGCATGGTCCTACAGAAAAGGATGAAGTCTCTCTGTGTGGCTATATTTCCAGACTTGTATGTGATGAGATGGCTGTCACGTTTCTTGAAACATGTGTTCCCAAGAAGCAGGTCAAATGCTAGGGCGTACTCTAGGATTCTCTCACCCTCAACATCTGGTTCCGGCCTGCCATACCCCATCCCACCATTCACTTCCTTGTATCCAGTGCCTGCACGGCCAACATGGCCATTCCAATCTCCACATGGGATCAGAAATTCTGATGCTGGGATCCTGGCAGTCACAGCACGCAGCTGATCAAAGAACAGGTCCTTAACCTCATCACTTAGACCACTCTGTGGGGCATACACAGACAGAAAGGTAACCACACGCTGGCCGACTATGAGTTTCACTAAAATAATTCTGTCTGAGACTCTCTGAACCTCAAAAACTTTCTCTTTTCACTCTTCTGCCACAAACACTCCTACACCAGCAGTGCCTTTGTCATTTCCTGACCAGTAGAGCTTGTACCTGGTGTCCTTGCCCTTGATTGTGCGGCAGCTGTCACCACCGTATCTGGTCTCCTGAATGCAGCAGACATCCACTTTCCTGCGGGATAGTGTTTCCACTACCTCACAAACTCTTCCTCTCAGGGTGTTCACATTGAGTGTTCCCACCCTGAATTTCCTCAGGTGCTTGCTGGATTCGCCACAATGGCCCGACCCTGCCTCCCACACCTGACAGGAGGCCAAGCCGGAGACGTTACCAACAGAATGTCTGTTGGCACCGCCTAACTCTGAACCTATTTTTCTTCTTGCCATGTAGAATTTTTGGAACAATTGTTTTTACGGGATCGCCTGTCCTAGCTGACATCCCAACTCAGTTCTTTTACGGCATCTGAGTATGCGCGTCGTTCCCGCATTCGGGCAGTGTGCTTTGCCGTTGTCCTTATAAAGAAAGGATCGTCCGCCAAACCACAATAGATAGAACACCAAGCCATCAGTCAGATAGTGGCAGAGTATTAACGTTGCATGTTTATATTAAGTTGTTACATGTATCTCACAAACATCAGACAGACTATAGATGACCACATTGTCTATCTTGGAAATGGGCTTGGTCTTGATTGAATGGAAAGGTTTTATTGTCTTAGAGACAGAGAAGATAGAGATAAAGACTCAGAATTTGGTTTTTATTGAATAGAATACCATAGTTTTACATGTTTTAGAGAGGTTTTAAATGGTAACTACCATGCTCATTGCCACACTTATTTCTCTGTCAGGGCGAATACCCCATTTGAAGATGATCCCATTACTAATCTCCACCAAGGGATGTTTATCCCCACATTAATGATGCAGGGGACTGAGGCAACAAAACCTCTCTTGGAGAAAGCCATGGAGTTCAAGATACTTGGAACTTATGCCCAGACTGAATTAGGTCATGGTAGGTCTAAAACTGAAAGGAAAAAGAAAATGAAAAAAGAAACAGGTCTACATTGGAAGACACAAACTGACAGCTGATACTGGACAGTCCCTTTAAAATAATGTAGTTGGGGTCCATTTAATGACATAGAGCAAAGGAGTGGTGAAGGAGGAGTATCTGTGGATAATTCTGGGATAATACAGTCATTAGGTTTATATTTTCTATTTCTCCATAAAAGCGTATGTTGTGGGCACTTCAAATAAGTACCCACAATCAGTGCCTTAAATAAGGTTTTTTGAGAAATTTGGTATTCTTTGGCTATTTTTAACCCACCCATTTTTCATTTCTCATTTAATGGGATATCAGGGTTTTTTTTGGGTTTTTTTTGTAAGGGGTGTGCCGGTGTGGGGAAGGGGGTTGGGTACACTATTTTGTGAATGGGTAAAATAATTACTGATCTTTGGGTATTTAACTCATAAATTTAATTTGAATTGTTCTTTATACCCGGCCACATGATAGTGGCGGGTATTATGGTATTACAGTGGCTGTCTGTGTGTCTGTCCATCCATCTGTCTTACATCCGTCCATATTGTTGTTTCTGGATGATAACTTGAATAAATGTCAATGGATTTTCACCAAACTTAGTGAGTGCATTGATATTGTGGAGATCTGTTTTGGGATTGTTAATTCGCAAATTTTGTCAATTTTGGACAGATTTATCTGTCCGCGACAAGTCCATATTTTCATTTCTGGACAATAACTTTAGTAAATGTCACCAAATTTGATATGTGCATTGATATTGTAGAGATCTGCTTTGGGATTGCTCATTGGCAAATTTTGTCAATTTTTCACAGAGTTATCTGCCCACGACATGATGATGGCAGAGTATTATTGTTTCACGTTTTATTCATAAATTTTAATTGGGTAAATACCCACAAAACAGCTTATCTAAGCACTGTCCTCAACATATGATTTTATGGAGAACTGGAGAAAATTATCCCAGAATTATCACCGGTTACTCCTCCTTAATTAACCCTTGTCCTGCTGAACCCGGGTATGTCCTGTTTTGTAAACAGTATAGATCCAGATCAGTTGGCTTCTGAAGAAGCCAACTGATCTGGATCTACACTGTTTGCCATTAGGTATGTGAATTTATATCAATAATCTGGATCAAGTAATCTGACTGGCTGAAAATTAGAAGTGGGTGTGGCGTCTTAATTTATTAGCAAGCGTTAACCAATCCTCTGGTTGCTCTACTGTTGTTCAGACTGGAATCTCATTATATTAACCCCATAACTCTAGACTAGATGCTTTTCTTATAGCTAAAACTGAATAATATTTTTCTGATTTCTCCATGACTACATAATTATGTCATGGGTAGTCTGGTGACAGGTTGGTGCTTAGGGCCTCTGTATTTACAGCAGGTAAAGGAACAGGGCATGTTAGCATATGTATTCTGGTTCTGCACTGTCATTCATTTTTTTCTGGAACCTCCTATGTTCCCTCTTATTTGCTCCTCTCAGTATCTTCGGGAGATTACACAAAATGACCCACACAGGTTTAAGGGTCGTTAAACAATAACCCGAAAATGCTTCACCAAGATGCTTTTAATGAGCTTTTAATGAGTATCCACAACATATATTTTCATGGAGAAATAAGAAAACAATGCTTTTCTGGATAACCCACTTATTCAAACTGTAAAATTTAAACTGTAAAAAAAAATACTAGAAAAAAATTAGAGAAATTTAAAATGTGGCCTGCTGAAAAGTTTAGGTAATGTGGTAGATTACTTTCATACAGATAAGAAGGAGTTTCCACATAATATTTTTCTTGTTTCTCAATGACAAAATATGTTGTGGGTACTCATTAGAAGTGCCTGAGGCACTTCTAATGAGTACCCACAACATATGTTTTCATTGAGAAATAAGCAAGCTATTGAAACTTTTTTGTTGGAAAAAATGTCTTATCTGAGCTTTGTTCCTTTGGGTGCTTACGGTAATGATATGTTTTATATTCAAAGGGCAGCTCAAAGCCATGAGGTTTTCCCCCTGGGCTTGCACCAAGTCATGTTCATTCCCACCATTCAGCGACAGGGAACCAGAGAACAGGTAGATCAATATGTCAAAAAGGCAGAAAACCATGAGATTCTTGGAACATACGCGCAGACGGAACTTGGTCATGGTAACTTGTTTTACCATTCTGATCCTATTTTGCTAGCATTCCTTGCTTCTGCATTGGCTTGCTTTTGTCTTTGTGGCCCAACTGTTGTTTTTGCCTTAAACCAAGACTCCAGATAAAATGGGTACCATATTTCTTTGTGGCCCAACTGTTGTTTTTGCCTTAAACCAAGACTCCAGATAAAATGGGTACCAGATTTCTTTGTGGCCCAACTGTTGTTTTTGCCTTAAATCAAGACTCCAGATAAAATGGGTACCATATTTCTTTGTGGCCCAACTGTTGTTTTTGCCTTAAACCAAGACTCCAGATAAAATGGGTACCATATTTCTTTGTGGCCCAACTGTTGTTTTTGCCTTAAACCAAGACTCCAGATAAAATGGGTACTATATTTCTTTGTGGCCCAACTGTTGTTTTTGCCTTAAACCAAGACTCCAGATAAAATGGGTACCATATTTCTTTGTGGCCCAACTGTTGTTTTTGCCTTAAACCAAGACTCCAGATAAAATGAGTACCATATTTATTCTGAATATTTGGGGGTTTACCATAGTTACTCAAAATATTGGGATATCTTATCTCCTTAATTACTTAGTATGCTGGGAAAATATACAGCAGATAAAATTATTAAATATTTTTACTTATTTTTCATTATTTTTCTCTTATTCTTGACCTGGATCAAAAGTGAAATGATTTTTTTATCCTAACACTGAATTAATGTTGCCAACAATTAATTCAGAGGTACGATAAATGGTCGTTTCATTTTTGATCCAGTTCAAAAATGAGAAAGTAACTGAAATTTTACAGGCTGTCATATGGCACATTTTGTGATCGTATTGATACCATATATCAATTTTATTAAACCTTTCTTGGACAAAAAATGACGATTTTTGATGAATATGGAGCCTTTAACAACTTTCTCTGATAATATGGTGAAATACACATACCGCTATTTCTTGAGTCTTGGTTGAAGGGTGTCTTTTGTGGAATGGATAATAGGAGGCTCAATATTTTCTATTTGTGTAGGGCAATGGCAGCTCATGAATCGAATCCTCTTGGCTTGCATCAGGTAATGTTCACACCTCACATTGTAAAACAGGGAAACAAGGAACAGTATCTTAAATATGGTAAAAAGGCCGAAAACTACGAGATTGTTGGGACTTATGCACAGACAGAACTAGGTCATGGTAAATTGGATTTTATATCTGCTATATTGATCCTAAATAGGGGACATTTTACCTGTTCACAGTACATTTATACATATTCAGTATAACCTCAATGGCTCGAACACGGATGGCTCGTTTACCGTGGATGGTTCGAACTCTTTTTTTCTGTCCCTACAAAAGTCTTCCAATAGCTCAAGAAAACAAATATTTAATGATATTTTCCTATTTTATTATATGATTGTATGTTGTGTGTACTCATTAGAATTGCCTTATTGAGGCAATTCTAATGAGTACACTCAACATACAATCATTGTGTAGAAAATCGAAACAATTTCCCTAAATTATCGCTATTTGCTTCCTGAACTTGTGCCATGATTACCACTAGTGGCTCAAACTACCCATGTCTGGAATGAATTTCCATGGTTCCAAAGATATTCAAGCCATTGAGGTTTGACTGTACTGGGCAAATCATCTAACTGACCACTTTTGTTTTCTTGGTAAATCCTATTAAATGTGCATGGACTGAAATAAACTTAGTCTGAAATAATTTTCTAGACACTCTACTATGATTAGTTGGTAAATATTAAGGCAATTTGAGATGAAAAGACAGTTTTCTAGCAAAATTAAAAAAAGAAAAACATTAAATTTTCATGCGCAAATCCTTATTCTAATGTACTCGCGTATGTAACGCGACGTCTGATTGGATAACGTCAAAAATTTGCGACGGTATATTCTGCAATATAGTGTCGCAAATCCGACGTCATCACGTAACGTCGCTTCTCATTGGCTGGCATTTGGTTTTACGCAGCTCGAAGCACTTGTCGTTTTGTGCAAATAGTACATGTTTTCAATAGAAAAAAATGAATAAATGCATTAGAATGGGGATAACTGCATCAAATTTGTCATTTGGGGAGGTAAATCGGCGGTTTTTACGGTCGCAGATTACGTTTTATGGCCCTGCTGACGTGTCGCCGTAAAACGAAATTTCCGACCGTAAAACCGCCAATTTATCTCCCCAAATGCCAAATTTGAAAGCAGTTATCCCCTAATTCTATGAATTTCAATTCCAAAAAGCAAACAGCCACAAGTGAAACTTCATCACTAACATTAAAAATATTAAAAACAGCAGCTCTGTCGAAGTGCAAAACAAGAAAATGACAATGAAGTTTAAAAATTTCGAATTTTGTAATTTTCCGTTCTCTTCAATGGAAACTTAGTCAGTTCGTAACACAACAACAAATTGGCTATTCCATTTCCAGCCTGCTCTCTTGAGTATTGCTATCCTGATGATTTATTCAGTGAAAAAACTTAAAAGTTTATCGGCTGCTTTTATGAATAGAAAATGTCAAATACCGTTTATAGAGGTTTAAGCCAAATGGTGGCCAGTTAGAACTTTTGACTAGTTTATTTTAACACAAGCCTTAATTCAATATGAATGGTGCTTAACTTTGTGCTTTCTTCTGCCCTTTGCTTATAAACATAATGAGTTATGCTATCATGAATGAATTCATAGCTTCAGGTAAGTGGAAGTATCAGTAAATATTTTCTTATTTCTCCATGATAACATATAATGTGGTACTCATTGGAAGCACCTCCGTTATGCGCTACCAATGAGTACCCACAACATATGTTTTATGTGGAGAAATAAGAAAAAAAAATAAATGCATCAACACTTTTTGGTTAAAAAGTGCTGCGTCTTGTCTAGAGTTATGGATATATATGCTTTCCTGCAGACTGTGTTACCGTAATTACCTGAATTAATGGGACACCATAATTTCTACTATACTTGTCCTAAAATTTGAATAACTGTTGTCTGTTTCTTGGGAAAGATTGTAACCACTTAGAGGACTGCCCAGTAAAAGTATGGTTAGGTAAACTGACTGCGCTCGACATGACCCCATTGGGTTGACTGGGCTGTAAAACCTCAACACAGAAGTTTGAATAACTCCATTTTACTATCTGTTGATGTGTCAAGAGACTGCTGGATGAGTGACAAGCAGTGTAGACCCAGATCAGATGCCACATTCTGTGGCATCTGATCTGGGTCTACACTGCTTGCTCAGGCCTCTCTGTCCCAGTATTTAGGGTTATTTGAGAAGAGGAGCTTTAAATGTGTATGGTTGCTCAAAATGACCCAAATCATTGTTGCGCCCAAACAGAGTAAACTTTGACTCATTCCTATTAAACACACTTTACACACTTTGGATAATATGGCAATCTGGGCCCAGTTATTCAAAGCATCGTTAGCTTAACGAGCTCGTTAAGGGTCATTTCGTTAACTGTTTTAGCAGATTCAATATACAATATTCTGATATTTTTTGCTGAAAAAATGTGAGTAGCTTTTGCACTGCAAAAGCTACTCACATTTTTTCAGCAAAAAATTTCAGCATATTTGCGTATCACTCGGTGTAAATTTTAACGAATCGTTAACTAACGATATCGTTAGCTTTGAACAACTGGGCCCTGCTCTCTATGTGTGAAAACCAGATTGAATAATACAGAGAATACACATGCTCTTGTGTATGTTGATTTTTGACAAGGTCACTAAAAATTAAACAGGCTTAAATTAGATGTCCAAGTTAGTTTCTTTTTGTAAAAGGTGTCTGAAGTCAAAGTTATGAGGCTTTTACTTTAAAAATCTGTATATATAAGCTTAACTGATAACTGTGATATCATTTGCATAGCTAATAACTTTGATATCTTTGCTTAGCTAAAAGCTTAGATATCATTTGCTTAATAGCTAATAATTTAGATATCATTTGCTTAGCTAATAATTCAGTAATCATTTGATTAGCTAATAGCTTCATTATTGTCGCACCTGCTTTTAGCATGGCACGATGTAGGGATCCAGTTTTCCCTCCCTTGCCCTGTTAGTCCATCAGTCCGTCAACATTTGCTTCAACCCTAATGTTCAAGTTCATTTTCCAATAACTATAAAGGCTACAGTGATGATAATCGTTATAAGCTTGTACTTAGAGATGACAACTCAGAAAACAGTATTCACATTTGACTTTGACCTACATTTCACAGTCCACCGACTTAGTAATTTGCATCAACCTCGCTCCCTCTCACGAACAACATAACCTTCGGCGGAATTCTTGTCATTTGCTTAGCTAATAGCTTAGATTTCATTTACTTAGCTAATAGCTTAAATATCATTTGCTCAGCTAATAGCTTCTAGATATCATTTGATTAGCTAAGAGCTTAGATATCATTTGATTAGCTAATAGCTTAGATATCATTTGATTAGCTAAGAGCTTAGATATCATTTGATTAGCTAAGAGCTTAGATATCATTTGATTAGCTAATAGCTTAGATATCATTTGATTAGCTAAGAGCTTAGATATCATTTGATTAGCTAAGAGCTTAGATATCATTTGATTAGCTAAGAGCTTAGATATCATTTGCTTTTGGTAGTTATGGCAGTTATAATTTCAACAAATTTTAATTGTTTGTTGTCAGCCTCTTGCTAAATTATAACCTACAATAACAAACAGCTAAGTTAGTACACAAATACAGCTCAAAAAAGCCTTCTATCTAATATGATTTTATCTCTCACTGATTAGGTTAGGCTGATGTCACTTCTGGTCATGTGACCAAATTTTAGAGATGAAAACTTGCATGTTCCACTTCTTTGATCAGAAAAACCTTCAGAAAAATTAAAAACTAACAAAATTCAATAAAGAACTGACAGTTTACCTTAAATGACCTGAAATATCTGGAAATAATTTTTTGCAAATATTGAAGTTATTACTGACCAAACTTCTGAAACCATCTGTTGTTTCAAGAGATTAAAGAGTCCCTTACCAACCTAACCAGTTGTTGAAAAGCCTTTACAGTTCATGTATTCACTAGGCAGACAGTTCACATGAAATGTCTGGCCGTTTTCTTAAAGAAAATACAATAACAAGAATAGTAAAAAATGTTTTAGAATGTCGTCTGGTACAATTTTGACTGGCACTTTAAGGGTTAACTGATGAACCATCCCTTGTGTTTCAACAGGTTCAAATATCAGAGGACTGGAAACAACAGCCACCTATGACCCTTCAACAGAAGAATTTGTTATTAACAGTCCAACCTTGACCTCAATGAAATTCTGGCCAGGAGCAAGTAAGTACAAATTTTTTCAGAAAATTTTAGACAAGAAATTTTTCTGAACATTTTAGACAAGAAATTTTTCAGAACATTTAAGACAATTTTTTCAAATAATTTTAGCCAAGAAATTTTTCAGAACATTTTAGACAAGAAATTGTTCAGAACATTTTAGACAAGAACTTTTTCAGAACATTTTAGACAAGAATTTTTTCACGGAATTTTCCACAAAAGCCTGAGATTGACCAACTGACTCCTCCAGATAAGATGGGTTTTTTTTTTTTTTTTTTTTTTTTTTTTTTCTGCAACCTAAAAATATTCTTCCTCATAATTCTCCTTGAAAATGTTTTTTGGGCACCAACTATAGTTGCCTTGGATCTGTCTTGTCTAGACAGAGGACTTATTAAGTAGGAGTATTTGATGATAATTCTAAGATAATCTTATTTCTCCATTAAAACATATGTTGTGGGAAATTATCCCAGAATTATCAAATACATCTCCTTAACAAGTCTCCTGCTAGAGCTGCGATAGTTCTAATAATGTGGAAAAGCTGGTCTCGGTGCTCAGTCAGATGTGCACCCAACTGGTGATCAGGAGGTTGCAAGTTCGATCCCCACTAGGTCTGTCAACATTCTTTTGTGGAGCTTGATCATGAAATATTTTCTAGGGTTATTCTCTCCCGTCTGCTGATTTTAAAAAAGGGCTGTTGTCAATTACTGGTGAAAGTATGTGCACAAATACTGGTTAACGGCTTAGCAGATTAAGCTTTCCCAGGAAAAAGTGTGAGTAGGTTAACTGACTGGCTCAGAATAACCTTAACAGTGTTGGCTAGGCCATAAAACTCCAACTCAAACAAAGATCTAGAGGGCTGAATTAATTAAGCAACGACATGCAAAACTGTGCCTCGGAGCCTATGTAGACAGTGAAGGCCCAGATCAGGCTGCGCATCTGCGCAGTCTGATTTGGGCCTTCACTGTCTGCTTACAGAATCATTTTAGTACCTGTTGTTGTAAGCCAAATATGATGGGTCTGTGGCAAACAGTGTAGACCATAATCAGATGCCTCAGAATCAGGCCAGGCTGTTCAAATACTTAGGGGCCAACCTTGTTGGCTCAGTCAGATGCGCATCTGACAGGTGATCAGGAGGTAGCAGGTTTCATCTGCGCCAGGTCCAGCAACATTCTTTCTTGGAGATTGATCTTGAAATATTAGAGGACTAAGCCTGTCCAGGAAAAAGCATGTAGGTAAACTGACTGGCTTAACATGATCCTAACAGTCTTGACCTGGCTTTTAAAAACCTAAGGATCCTAATCAAATACTTAGGGTAAATATATGTTAGCCCTCTTATGTAGAGCTTTGAAAGTCCATCATAAATGCTTTCTTTTTCAGTGGGAAAGACAAGTAACTATGTTGTTCTGATGGCCCAGTTGTATAGTCTAGGAAAATGCCATGGGATACATAGCTTTGTGGTACAGATTAGAAGTCTAGAGGACCACTCTCCAATACCAGGTATTGTAAATGTATATTCTGTGCATAAATATTGGTAACTTTGTTGGTGCACATAAATATTGATAACTTTGTTCATGCAACTAAATATTTGTAACTTTGTTCATGCTTAGAATTATTGGTAACTTTGTTCATGCACATAGATATTGGTAACTTTGGTCATGTACATAAATATAGATAACTGTTCATAATTTGTTCATGCTTATAAGTATTTATAATTTTGTTTGCAGTGATTTATTTACAATTTTATGAAAATGCGTCCCAGGACTCGCTTGGGCTATATAAAGTGAGTCCTACTAGAAAATTATTGAGTCCATTACAGAATTTTCCACTATAACTTTGTGAGTCCTGGGACTCACTGAGATTTAAAATGTGAGTCTCAAAGCAAAAATGTGAGTACAGGACTCGGGATGCGCAGGTAAAAAAATCACTGGTTTGTGCACACATATAATATATTGTAAATTGGTAATTTTGTTTAAGTACATAAATGATGGTAACTTTGTTCATGTACATAAATATTGGTAACTTTGTTCATACAAGTAAATTTTGACCGATTAACCGATGAACGATCCCTTGTTTTTCAACAGGGTTCTAATATTTGTTTGTGCATATAAATATTGGTAACTTTGTTCGTGCACATAAATATTGGTAACTTTGTTGCATTTTGACGGCTAAATTCTGTTCATCTACTGACCTTGACAAGGCATTGTTTGGGAAAAGTGAATATTCTGGTTTTTCTGTGCCATATGTCCGGTTGCGACTTAGACATGATGGATGGGTAGAACTCAGCAGATTTCTTGATTTTTATATCCATTAATGTTTATTATTGGGGCAGACAGGCTTGAGCAAACAGTGTAAAAACTGGGGCAGACAGACACAAGCAAACTTTACACCCAAATCAGATGCCATAGAATACTGCATCTGATCAGAGTCTACATTGTTTGCCACACATGCAACAGTTTTAACCCTGGTCCGGCTGAACAAGGATATACTCTGATTTTGCAAACAGTGTAGATCCAGATCAGTTGGCTTCTGAAGAAGTATGTGAATTTGCATCAACAACCTGGATCAGGAATATGATTGGCTGGAAATTAGAAGTGGGCGTGGCATCTGAAATTATTCAGCGTGACAAGGTTTACATGCAGGTAGTAAAATAGACTTGTTCAAATGTCAGTAAAAGAATGGTAAGAAGTACCAAGATTTTGCCACTGGTGAAGTAGAGGAAATATAGTATTCCGTCCCTCTGTGTCTCCATGATACCATCACACTTTGTGCAAGGGCATTAACTCTTTAAAGCCTATGGAATAGTTTCATGAAACTTCACAAGATTTTCATGTTGAACTAAGAAAAATATCAACATGTTTTAGTTAAAAGGAAAAACAAAACTAATTGTTATATTTAAAGCTATGATAGTGGTGGGGTATAATGATTTGATGTTTGTCCTCTGTGTACCCAGCTGTCTGTTGTACATCTGTCTGTCCATCTGTCATACATTCATCTGTCTGTATTTTCATTTACGGATGGTGACTTTAGTGAATATCAATGGATTTTCACCAAACTTGGTATGTGCATTGATATTGTGGGGGCGTGGATTGGGATTGCTAATGGGCAAATTTCGTCAGATTTTGACAGAGTTATCCATAGGACCAGATAAGAGGGGTATCCACGAAATATTTTTCTTATTTCTCCAAGAAAATGTATGTTGTGGGTACTCATTAGAAGCGCCTCCTTTGAGGCACTTCTAATAAGTACCACTGCAATGTCCCAACAGAACGGTCCGAAGCTTTTCTGTACTAAACAATTAATAACTAACAACTGTCTCTGTAAGTATGTATTCTTCAGTGGGTAGACATAAATTGTAACTAGGTAACGACGTCCTGTGACGTTACATCAAAACATCACAATAATCTATTGAAAGACATGGCATTAGGATATATATCTCCGTTACTTTCAAAAGATATAGCCTGTGTCAAAGCTATTATTTTTGTATCTAAATCTTAATATTCTGAACTACAAATTTTTATTGATTTATAATTACTTATGATCAAATCATTTAATGAAACATGGCTTCTGAAATGAACTGAAATTGTTTAATTTAAACAAAACAAATAAACATCACAGAATCATCTCTGTTGTCTGTCCATCCTGACAACTATGTAATGACACTATATCACATGTCTTGATAGTCTTCAGTCTGTACCATCTCTTTCTCCTGTAGAATCCTTGCTTGCAGAATTATATCTTGCTTTTTTTGATATTTACAGTTTTGTATACTTTCATTAGTGACTGCTTGCATCATCTCTTGTCACATCTGACATTTCTCTTGTTGCTCCTAGAGTTTTCTCTGAAGCATCTAGCAATTGTCTCCTGTGTGTTAATTACCACCTCATGCAAATTCTCTGTTGCCGCTCTAGGCAAATGCTCTGTTGCCACTCATGGCAAATTTTCTATGCCGCTTATGGCAAATTCTTACCACTCTTGACACATGCTCTATTGCCACTCCTGGCAAATTCTCTATGCTGCTCTTGGCAAATTCTCTGTTGCAGATCATGGCAAACTCTGTTGCCGCTCTTGGCAAAGTAGCTGTTGCCGCTCTCGGCAAATTAGCTGTTGCCGCTCTTGACAAAGCTGCTGTTGCCGCTCTCGGAAAATTAGGTAGCCGTTTTGGCAAATTCTCTGTTGCCATATAGTTCATCGATAATTCCCATGCATATGGGCGCCGTATCCACTGCTTCCTAATATTGCAATCGGGCACCATAACTTTTACGATTGATCATAATATGAGGGGAGTTCAATAAGTTCGTAGAACTCGGTATTTTTCTATACAATTCAAGATTTCTTTTTTCATTTTTGTGCAGTGTAAACCTTTGTCAGTTGAATGATAACAGCCGTTCAGTCAACACTTACATTTTTTGCTCTTACTTTTTGTTTGAAAACCTATACCCATAGGCAAAAATGGAAAGTCAGAATATTGAGTTCAGAGCAGTCATAAAGTTCCTCACTAAGGAGGGTGCAAAGGCCAAAGAAATCCATCCGCGCATGGCTGATGTGTATGGTGATAGTAGCCCAAAGTATTCCACAGTGGCAAAGTGATCAGCAGAATTTAAACGTGGGTGAGACTCCTTAGAAGATGACCCAAGGCCAGGTCGCCCTGCTGATGTCATCAGCCAGGAGATGATCGACCGTGTTGAGAGACTTATGCTAAACAATCGCCGAATCAAAGTTGCCGAACTTGCTTCAGAATGTGGTATTTCTAATGGAAGTGTTTACACTATAATCCATGAACATTTAGGCATGTCAAAAGTATCTGCCAGGTGGGTACCCAGAAACCTGAACATGCAAGTTCCTCAGCAAAGGGTGGAGTCAAATCAAGAACTTCTGGAAGTGTACAATGCCAATCCAGAAGACTTTCACACTCGTCTTGTAACAGGAGATGAAACTTGGCTTGGCTTCACCACTGGGACCCAGATACTAAAAAAGAGTCCAAGCAATGGAAGCGCCCTGGCTCACCCCCACCTAAGAAATTCCGTACCCAACCATCAGCCAGCAAGGTAATGGCCACAGTGTTTTGGGACTCCAAAGGGATTCTATTGATAGAGTACCTGCTGGTACTTCAATTACAGGAGAATACTATGCCAATGTCATTAAACAATTAATGGTTGCTATTAAAAGAAAAATGAAGGGGAAAGCTAGCTGCCGTTGTCCTTCTTTTGCATGATAATGCCCCTGTGCACAAGTCCAGAGTTGCACAAGCGGCTATTCATGAGTGCAAATTCGAGCAGTTAAATCACCTGCTATACAGTCCGGACCTGGCCCCAAGTGATTATGATCTGTTTCGAAATTTGAAGTCCCACTTGCGTGGAACGAGATTTCGGGATGATGATGAGCTCAAGGCTGCTACAGAGGCTTGGTTTGAGGACCAAATAGACGACTTTTATTTCAAAGGCATAGACTGCTTAAAAGAAAAGTGGGCCAAATGCATTGAAGTAAAGGGGGATTTTATTGAAAATAATGTTGAAACATTCTTCCAATCTATGAGTTAAACCCCGAGTTCTACGAACTTATTGAACTCCCCTTGTATTTTGCTATATTTCTGCTTAGGCGATTTCTTCTATTGTTTTTTTTCTTCTGCTCTACCTCATGATGCAAATTGTCTAAATGTCACTTCCAATTTCTTTCTCACTGCTGTTTCCAATTCTTTACACTGCTGTCCTTTACTGCTATTTTCATAGCTAGCTTGTTCTATTTTCCAATAAAATTACGGTTGGGTCTTCAATTTCTGCTTCAATATACCCAAATATCTTATCAAATTTTCTTTTTCATGCTTATAGTAAATTAAAACTCTTAATTTAACTTATCTGTTCTTTTTTTTCGTTGTCCTGCGTACAGCTTAGTGAATTCAAACTGTCTTCTTTATTAAAGTCATATTTCTTTATATTGTTTTCTTTTCTCTGCTCAAAGTCGCTTTTTCCTTCCTAATTCACGTCTTCTCTTTTTCATCCTCGTCGCTATTGCAATGTCCTAACAGAACGGGCCAAAGCCCTTCTATACTAAACAATAACTAACAACTGTGTCTGTAAGTATGTATTCTTCCGTGGGTAGACATAAACTGTAACTAGGTAACGACATCATGTGTCGTTACGTCAAAACTTCACAATAATCTACTGAAAGACATGGCGTTAGGATATTATAAATACAACATATGTTTTCGTTGAAGAATAAGAAAAATATCAGCAATTTTTAGTTGGAAAAAAAAAAGTGCCTTGTCTGTAGCTGTAGTTGCCCACCGCAGGATAGTGATAGGGTATATCATGGTTTCCCGTTTTTATTTGTACATGTATTTGTAGGAGTGAAGGTGGGAGACATTGGTAACAAACTGGCCTATGGTGGTATGGATAATGGTTACCTAGTGTTTGACAATTACCGTGTTCCCAGAGACAGCATGTTGATGAGATATGCTAAGGTAATAGTAATATGACCACTTTATTAAAACCAGAATCTGAGTCTTAATTTAGCCTGTTAATACCTGGTTGTTGAAAGAGTCAGAAAAATAACCCCAAAAAACAACACATCACATAAAGGGGTCCAGGGTCCAGTTTTCCATCCATCTGTCTGTCCATTCCTTCACGTATCTGTCCATCCAGATTTTTGTAAACTCTGGTGTTCAAGCCAATTTCTGAATAACTATTACACCTGAAATCATCTTACTTGGCATACACTTTCTCCCTGTTCCATGCAGTGTAATATTCTGCAATGTTACCCTGTAATATTGCACTCGCAAGAAGTATTACCCTCTGACATCACTTCGGTTAGCAAATTTCAAGTTGTAGTTGCAGTTGTAAGAATTTGGTATAATAAAACAATTGCTGCCCTTGTATGAGGGTAATATGAGGATTTGTTCAAACTTGACAGTTAATGTTACCCTAGGGCAAGCCCTCAGGTAACGTTACCTGCCTTGGGTGAACAAATCGTCATCTTACTGCTTCTGATCAGGTCATTAGGTGCAATGCCCGTGTTAATGGGGATTTGGTGCTTTTGTAGTAGGAGGAGAAATAGACCTGTAAAGAAAATATTCCCGTCGAGTGCCCCGAGCGGGGATCGAACCAGGTAGCCCTGGATCTGTAATCGAGCGTCATAACCACGAGGCTAAAAGGTCCGGACCAGTTAGACTAGTCATTTATGCACCCTATATATTTACAAACATATTGATTATTTGTACTTCGCTTTGCCGCGCTACTACACTCCTCCATCCTACAATGAAACATTTGTATCAAATGTTTTCTACTATTCCCAGGCTCTTTTGTGACTCCGTTGCCATTGCTCGATTACAGATCCAGGGGTACCTGGTTCGATCCCCGGTCGGGGCACTCGACGGGAATATTTTCTTTACAGGTCTATTTCTCCTCCTACTACACTTTTATATGTGTCTTTTTTTGCAAATTTACATCATATTGAATCAGAAGTGGCTGAGTGGCCAAGTGGTTAGCACTTCAAACTTCAGATCACACGGTCCTATGGGGAATCCTGCTTGAGGCAGAATTTAGGTCATGACTGTATGGCACATTACAAGGAGCCTTTCAATATCACCATTCTTTAGTGTCAGTTTGACTTAAATACAGTCGACTCTCGTTATCTCGAATTCCAAGGGACTCTCTGAAATACTTCGAGATATCCGTACTTCGACATATCAGATTTGCAGAATTGAGGAAAAACTAATTCGATTAACCACATTTAACAAATATATGTGTAATTGGACTCTTGAAGTTAGATATATATCGAAAATATTGTGGAAAAGTGGAGAAATTGCTCCTGAGGAGCAATTTCTCCTCTTTTCCACAATATTTTCTACATGTTGTTAGATTTTCATGTTTAGGCAGGGACCAGATTTTCACTTCGAGATAAGCGGTTATTTGAGATAAGCGAGTTCGAGATAACGGGAGTCAACTGTAATTGTAACAGGTGAAAAAATGGAAATAACATTTTTCCCCAACCAGGAATCGAACCCGGTCCACTGGACTCAAAGTCCTACACTCTACCACGTCGCTATAAATGCTGGCATGTACCGCAAGGCAGTGCAAGTGTGTTATATACCTATACCTGGTAACATAATATTGTAAGGGATGTAAAACATCAATTTATCATGATCAGCAGCATATGGAATCAGCAGTAGTTCTGTTCCACAATAAGATGAACCACAGTGAGAAAACATACTTTTTGACATGTGCCCAGAGAAGACACAAATCAGCCTGCACACCCCCTTAGTTTGTACAGAGTCTTTGTTGAAGAAACTTTGCTTCCTTGGCTATCTGAAATGTACACAGAGAAGAGTCTGATCAGACTGCACAAATGCACAGTCTGATCTGAATCTTCACTGGGCACATATGTTCAATATATGTACACCACGGCTCAAATATTAATTCCCATACCTATCCCTAAGTAAATCTCTTTTCCCTTGCTAGATTGAGAAAGATGGAACATATGTTAGGCCGCCGTCTGCAAAGTTGACATATGGCTCAATGGTGTATATCCGAGCCTTGATCGTGGGGGATGCAGCAAGATGCCTGGCACAAGCCTGTACTATAGCAGTACGATACAGTGCTGTTAGAAGACAGATAGAGATGAAACCAGGGTAAGTTATGACAAGGGTAAGACACAACAGTATTTGGGATGGTGGCAGTTTCAGTTTCTATGCACTCAACTTTAAAGAATTTGAAGTGGCATATTGCTTTAGGGGTTGTTATCCATTTGCCCTTACATCATGCTTTTCTTGTGAGCTTGATTACTATTTGAGCTAGGGTCTTGCAACTAGGTAAGCTTATTGGAGGTGAGAAGTAGATCACTTGATTGACTTTTGAAAACAAACTCAGGATAATTTTGTTAGGGTTGCCCCTCTCGAACTTCGGCATTTTGCATGGACAAGCATATACAATTGAACCTTAATGGCTCAAACATCTTTGGGACTACGGAAATTTATTCAAGACATGGGTAGTACGAGTCACTGAAGGTTAATCATGGCGCCAGGTCAGAAAGCAAATGGCGATAATTTAGGGAAGTACTTTTGATCTTCTATACAAAAATGATATGTTTAGTGTACTTATTAGAATCACCTTGATGAGGTGATTCTAATGAGTACACCAAACATACCATTTTCATTATAAAATAGGAAAAAATTCTGAAAATATCCAAAAATATTTGTTTCTTGAGGTGTCAGAAGAATTTCCTAAGGACTCAAAAATGAGTTGGAATTATCCTTGGCAAACGAGTCATCAGTGTTTGAGTCATTGAGGTTTTACTGTAGTTGGGGACATTGTGTTTTCCAAACGCATTTCTGGGTTTCTCCCTATGTTCCATCTTTCTGTACAAACAGAAAACCATATAGCATCTCCCTTTAACAAACCAGCCTATTCTTGATCTTCTTATGCCCCTATCATGAAGCTGAACATGGGCATTAAGTTACCTTTATGCAACTTGGAATTGTATGAAGAACAGTCCCAGACAAGCTTCCATCCTATGACAGAAAGCCATCGGAAATTTATAAAGCATAGCTGAAAAAATCCCAGCCATTGGTGAGATTCGAACCCTAGCTGCATGGGTGAAAATCCAATGCTCTAACCACTGAGTCAGAGTTGACTCCCTGACACATTTATATAAGAATTGAATTGCTAGTCTGGGGATTCTAGATGGATACTGTTGAGAAGTATGTCCAGATAGTGCCACAGTCTCAGAGCATATCGAGGGTTGAGCGCAAGACTGGCGTAAGTCAGATGGTTGTTTTTCCACAAACCTAATCTCCTCACCATGAAGGTGTTATGAAGATTACAACATTTCTTTCTGTAAACAATGAAAATTTAGGTGCCATTGCTCGTATGAGCAATGGCACCTAAATTTGCATTGTTTACAAAGGGGTCCAAGTTGCCCCTAAACAAGGGTTTCAGAAATATGAGTTACCATAGTCTTGCACTCAACCCTCGATATAGTCTACTTTGGTAGACACCAAGACCAAGAATGTCTTATGTGTCAGAGTTAAGTCCTAGCAAAGATTTATTTTGCCTGTGCCTTAATTATATGCTCTTCTTGTGAGGTGTAGCAGTCCTGTAATGAATTGATGTTCCTATGAAGATACAGTAGTCTGAAAAGGTGAACTGAGGACCTGGTATTATCAGCAAGATCATTTATAAAATTATTAGTATTAAATTAATTGATAATTTTCATAGCATTTTGTAAGATAATTTATGGTTTCATGGATATTCATGTTGGGACTGATAATTTCAGAGGAGAGGAGGCCCAGATTTTAGATTATCAAACACAACAAGAGAAACTTTTACCAAACCTTGCCGCAGCTTACGCCCTACTCTTTACCAGCAACAGTGTCTTACAGACCTACAACAGAATTGCAGCTGA
The DNA here is from genome assembly GCA_964016985.1 of Anodontia alba. Taxonomy (NCBI): domain Eukaryota; kingdom Metazoa; phylum Mollusca; class Bivalvia; order Lucinida; family Lucinidae; genus Anodontia; species Anodontia alba. The sequence goes on along the minus strand of OZ024835.1, from coordinate 1,552,360 downwards.
TGTTGAAAAGGGAAATATGGATGAACTTCAAGTAGTAAGTCATATGTTACCCTTTTTTACCAAAAAGTATGGATATTTTTCTTATTTCTACAAGAAAAATCTTACATTAAGATTATTATGTGGAGTATAGAATTTGCAAAAATTGTGAGAAAGAAAAAACTATGAAAAGTTAATTGGGTATTTCAGAGTCTGTCATTATGGGGCAGCATGTATCTTTCCTCACCTGTAGCTTTGAGACTGGCCACCCAATAGAACTTAATATAAAAGTGCAGAAGTCAACTCCTACTGTCATATTTACCTTAAGTATTGGGACAGACAGGGCTGAGCAAAAAGTGTAGACCCAGATCAGATGCTGCAGAATGCAGTATCTGATCTGCAACATCTGATCAGGTTCTACACTGCCACTCAAACAGCTGTTTTAGAATACATCAAAAGGTAGTTAAACAGATTTGTTTAAATTTTAGGACAAATATAGTTAGAACATTTAGGGTAAATATGGTGTAAATGGATTTTGAATTACATAAGTGGGTATCCTTTTTTGTCTTAGGGTACAAAAGTTTGGATAAGAGTGGGCATCAGGTAAATAGATTTCTTATTTCTCAAAAAAAACACGTTGTGGGTACTCATTAGAAGTACATCATTGAGGTGAGGTGCTTCTAATGAGTACCCACAACGTATGTTTTTGTCGAGAAATAAGAAAAATGTGGATACTTTTTGGTTGAAAAAAAGCACCTTATCTAGAGCTATGGTGTACCAGTGGATGATTTTGCTGGCATTACCCTGTACTATACAACCACCTTTCTCCCCCCACCCGACCCTTCCTCCACCCAAAGATGGGAATTTTACTCCATTGGGAATATGAGCAAAGGATGAGGCCATGTGTGATCACTAGAGGTTGTACTGCATATTAACCACAAAATTTACTATGGAGACAAGTCACATGAAAGGTCAAGTCCTATTTTCTTGAAAAAAAAAAAAAAAAAAGATGTGTTTTCATCAGGGGTAGGCACTTTATAGCAATGCAATAACATGTACAACTTTTAGGTCCAGCAGGCTGTTGTTTTCGATCCCCAGTTTGGAAAAAGGTTTATTTGCCTTCTTTTCTCCGGTTAGAAATTGATATTTTAATCTGGTGTTTTAACCCTTGTCATGCTGAATAAATTAAGATGCCACACCCACTTTTAATTGTCGGGAAATCAGATTCCTTGATCCAGATTGTTGATATAAATTCTCATAATGAATGACAAACAGTGCAAATCCAGATCAGTTGGCTTCTTCAGAAGCCATCTGATCTGGATCTGCACAGTATGCAAAGGCAGCTTATGTCCCAGTTCAGCACTAGGGTTAATGGTTAATTAAAGGTTACATGTCTCGTACATGTATATAGATCCTGTAATGTGGGGGTGGTTGGGTGAGGCTAATTGCATCACCGGGGCGTCCAAATGATATTGGCATACAGTTGGACAAGGCATGCTATCCTTGCAGCAGGTATGGGTAGAGGGGGGATGTTTTTATTTCTTCTGTTTCTTCACTTTCATTCATTTTCCTCTTTCTCCCCAGTCCTTCTCTTTCATCTCCACTACTATCTTTTCTATCTCTCTTCTCCCTTTCTCTGAGAGACGACACAAAATGACCCACAAGGGTTGACGTGTCATTTAACCCCAACACAAATAATCAAATCCTGTAATGTATTTTTCAGCTACATGCTATAGCCGCTGGTCTGAAGCCACTATCCGCTGGCACAGCCAGTAATGGTATTGACCAACTTCGTATGGCTTGTGGTGGTCACGGCTACTCGCATGCTAGTGGTATACCAAAGATTTGGGGCAACATCACACCAGCCTGCACGTACGAGGGAGAGAATACAGTGATGTTCCTACAGGCAGCCAGGTACTAACCAATATACATACAGTATTTGCCCTAATAAGACAATTTAAGGAGAATTGATACACTTTCAGGGGAGACAACTTTGTCAAGATTTTTTGCTTCCTTTCTGAAAAGAGGTCTACTCTAAAAGGAAAGAATTTGTTCCCATTGCGAGCAAATTCTTTACAGTAGACCCCTTTTCAGAAGGGGATTTGTGTGCAAAGAGCAAATAGGAAGTCACAAAAGTTGTCTCCCTTGACCTAAAATTTGACATATCCCTTTGACTATCAGGTCAAAAAACTGCTGGATGAGTGGCAAACTGTGTAGACCTTGATCAGATCCCACTTATTTTTTGACATCAGATCAAGGTCTACACTTTGCTCAGGCATGTCCAAAGATTTAGAGTAAATACAGTATATGAAAAGATGCTTTATTTATTATAGTTACCGGCACATTGGCTCAGTGGTAGGGTGTCCACTTTGTGATCAGAAGGTTGCCGGTTTGATCAATGCCGGATCATACTAAAGACTTTAAAAATGGTACTAGCTGCTCTTTTGCTTGGCGCTCAGCATTAAGAAAGTAAAGCTAGAACTGGTCAGCTCAGTGTCAGTATAATGTGACTGGGTGGAATATCATGTCAAAGTGTCTGGGGCGTTATCGATATTTCAGTGAGGCAGCACTCTAAAAGTGAGCATTGAGCTCCCTGCCACATCCAGACAAATTCGTGATATGACTGAAAGATTGTTGATTCTTAAGCCCAATCAAACAAACAAAAATTTATTATAGTTATTATAGCACTGGATAAGATTGTGATATTTTTTGTATTTCTCTACAAAAACAGACATTGTTTGTACTCATTGGAATGGTATCAACAAAGCTGTTCCAGTGAGTACCCTTAAACATATGTTTCTGTGGAGGAATAAGTAAAAAGGTCTTTTCTATATAAAATCGTGAAACAACTCTGAAACTACTGGACCAGTTTTCATGAAATTTTATGTGGAATTTTCTTTTGAGAGTTTATTCAAAGGCACACAAATCAACTTGAGATGACCAACTTACCTGTATGTGGGGAAAAAACATTTAAGAATTGTCTTCTCCAGAATCAAGAAAGCTGAATCTTGTCGTAGGGCATCAGGGATAGAAGGTCTACCAAGTTGTTCATAAGATGTTCCTTGGTTGACTTGAACTTCTTACTTCACAATCAGATTTTCTTCCCTTCATATTTCTATAGCAGCTTATTTAGATACTTAAGAAGTATTTGCTAATCTCTCCTAACAGCTATTTTATTATCCCCCAGCTGCAAAGAAGTTTTAGGGGCACATTGCTTATTGGTCATTTGTCTGTTTGTTCATTCGTCTCATTTTTCTTGTCAGCAAAGTATCTCAATAACTTTTTGAGGTAGGGCCTTAGAACATGGTGAGCTTATTGGGGCTAAGAAGTAGATCACCTGATTAACTTCTGAGAAAAAAAAAAAATTATTTTGTGAGAGTTATGTCCCTTTCAACTTTGGCAGTTTGTAGGGACAAGCATTTGTGTTTTACAAACATGCATTTCTAGCTATTTAGGAAGTCAGTATGAGCAACTGATCTGTCTACTACTAGATATTTTCTTATTTAGTTGCCTAGTTTTAGTGACTGACCTGTCCATTAATAGATATTTTATTGTCCCCCGCCTTTTCGAAGAAAAGTGGAGGGACACTGTTTTTGGCTTTCATGGTGCGTGGTTCCAAATTTTTAGTAGGTATCTTGTCCCCTTAACTCCTCCCACAGTTTTTGTCCGATCCTTTTGAAACTTTACAGGTGCTTTAAGGATGGTCTGAAGATATGCATGTGGTTTTTTTCGGAATCCTGAAATTATTTTTTATCAGTTTTTACACATTTTTAACTTAGACATTTTTTGAGTTTTAATATTACAGAAGTCTATAGGGAGTAGGTACATTGTCCCCTTAACTCCTCCCACAGTTTTTGGCAGATCCGTTTGAAACTTTACATGGGCTTTTAGGATGGCCTGAAGATATGCATGTGGATTTTTCAGAATCCTGAAGTAATTTTTTACAACATTTTCTGCATTTTTAACTTAGACATTTTTTGAGTTCTAATATTACAGAAGTGTATAGGGAGTAGGTACCTTGTCCCATTAACTCCTCCAACAGTTTTTGGCCGATCCTTTTGAAACTTTACATGGGCTTTTAGGATGGCCTGAAGATATGCATGTGTTTTTTTCAGAATCCTGAAATAATTTTTTATCACTTTTTCTGCATTTTTAACTTAGACATTTTTTGAGTTCTAATACTACAGAAGCGTATAGGGAGTAGGTACCTTGTCCCCGTAACTTCTACCACAGTTTTTGGCCGATCCTTATGAAACTTTACAGATGCTTTAAGGATGGTCTGAAGATATGCATATGGATTTTTCAGAATTCTGAAATAATTTTTTATCACTTTTTCTGCATTTTTAACTTAGACATTAGGTTCTAATATTACAGAAGTGTATAGGGAGTAGGTACCTTGTCCATTTAAATCCTTCCACAGTTTTTGGCCAATCCTTTTGAAACTTTACATGGGCTTTTAGGATGGCCTGAAGATATGCATGTGTTTTTTTCAGAATCCTGAAATAATTTTTTATCACTTTTTCCGCATTTTTAACAGACATTTTTTGAGTTCTAATACTACAGAAGCGTATATGGGAACTCATTACTACCTTGTCCCCGTAACTCCTACCACAGTTTTAAGCCGATCCTTTTGAAACTTTACAGGTGCTTTAAGGATGGTCTGAAGGTATGCATATGTTTTTTTCAGAATCCTGAAATTATTTTTTATCATTGGTTTCCTGCTTCAATACTTAGGTAAGTGATACAGGACCAATGGTCCTCTGGTTAACTTACCCATTTTTAACAGCTCAAATAAAAATAAGGCGGGGGACATAAATTCCCTATGGAATTTGCTTGTTCTGCAGGTATCTGGTGAAGTGTGCAGGCCAGGTGGCAAGTGGTCAGAAGTTACATGGATTCATGTCATATTTGAGTGAACCAGAGCAACAGAGAAGTCCCCTCACAGAAGCTTGTCAGTTGGACCATCTAATAATGGCCTATGAACACAGAGCAGCCAGGTGAGAGGGTTTTGTATAAATGAGTATATTGCTGATATTGCTTTGGAAGAGTTGTTGCATTCTGGGTAAAAATTTCAGCAGACGACACTTTAAATTATTTTTCATGAAATGTCAAAACAGATGCAAATTGTCCCTATAGGAGACAATTTGCATGAAATGTCAGAACCTGTTTTCTGGGAAAAAAAAAAAAAAAAATATCAATTTGTCATCTGTTGAATTAGCCCAGAAAGTGATAATGGCTAAAAAGGAGTATTTGATGATGATTCTGGGATAACTTTCTCCAGTTCTCCATAAAAACATATGTTATGGGAACTCATTAGAAGCTCCTTGGTGAGGTGACTCTAATGAGTGCCCACAACATATGTTTTTATGGACAAATAAGAAAAATCATTCCAGAATTATCACCAAACACTCTTCCCTAACAAGTTCTCTTATTGCTTGAATTGTTTGTTGCTAGTTACTTAGTATAGATAATCAAAAACAGACCCATTTCTTCCATTACCAAAGATATTAGGGCCATATGAAAAAGGTGTTTTGATCATGTGTGAAAAGTATTGTCTCTTCAGCCTTGGCATGATTTTTTCTTGTGTGCACAATGTCTCCTAAAGTGATCGGCAGATTTTCAATAAAGTTGTAGGGATTGATTGGGAATGCTTAAGAACTGAGTAGATTTTGGTGACCTTGACCTCATTTTCAAGGTCACAGGTTCAAAGATTGTCAAAATTTTAACTAGAAATAGCTTGTGTGCTCTTTTATCCTCTGATTTGATGGATAGATTAGTTCAATTTACAATTTACCTGGCATTAGTGGGCTAAGAGGTGTTTTATAATTCACTGAAAGTTTACTGGCCATGATATAGCAATGAATTTTTATTTTTATTGAAATTTCATTATTCCGCATGTGACACAAATCATAGCTCAAGATAAGGCACTTTTTTCAACAACAAAAAAAAAAATCTTATTTCTCCATGAAAACATGTTGTGGGTACTCATTAGAAGTGCCTCGTTTTCATGGCAATATAAGGAACATATTATATGGATACTGCTTTGACAGATTAAACTATGATATTGTGGTGAAAATGTAAACTGTTGTGTTTGTTACAGGCTGATCAAGGTGGCAGCTACCAGAATGCAGGAGTTAATGAGAAAGGGTATAAGAGTGGAAGAAGCCAGGAACCAGACCTCTGTTCAGTTAGTCAGAGCTGCTGTGGTATGTAGAAATTATGTATAACTTGGGAAAAGGGCTCTTATGCCATATGTGGGCACTGGAGCCCCAGATCAGCTTGTGCAAACAAATATCCTGTGAAATTAAATTCAAGGGATCACAAATGCAAATACACTATTATAGTCAGACACTAGAAATAATTAGATTAAAATAGACACAAGAAATTGATACAGAGATAACCAGGTAAGGCCACTGTTATGGAACACAGCCCTCCTTTGAAATGTATAAATACCAATTTTACCGAACCCTTTCACCTCCGAGTTTCTGAATTGGACTCTTCCATCTCTGAATTTGGACTCATCCATTGTTGCAAACAGGGATTTCAGTCAAAAATCGATAGTAGAATGGCAAACAGTGTAGATCCGGATGAGATAGCTCTTTACGAGCTGTCTCATCTGGATCTGCACTGTTTGCAAAGGCGTCTGTATTGGTCTGCAGGGATGAAAGGGCTAATGTAAATATTTGGACACACATACTAAACAGTGTTGTATTGTATTGGGTAATGGATCACGTAAGTTCAGAAGTGTTTCCACTTGTGTGTAAGAACAGTAAAAATGTCAGAAAATGATGCCATTCAGCAAATACATAAGCAATGATAGCCTGCTTTATGGATCTTTTTTGAGCTGAAGACATCAAAAGAAAATAAGTAGGAATCAGTCTATAAAATCAGTTAAAACACTGTGAAATAATTCACTAATTATTGATGCCTTATCATTACAGTGCAGATTAAACTGTAATAACACTAGTATTGGGATAGATAAGCCTGAACAAACAGTGTAGATTGGGAACAGATGCTGCAGAATGTGGCATCTGATCAGGGCTTGTACTGTTTGCCATTCATCCAGCAATGTTTAGGCACCTTAGCAGGTAATAAAATGGACTTATTTGAAATTTAACCCATTGTAGTCCGGAGACCCGTAAAAGGGTAGCTGGCAAACAGTGCAGACCCAGATCAGATGCCGCAGAATGCGGCGTCTGATCAGGGTCTCCACTGTTTGCAAATAGTTTAGCCATTTTTCTCTAGGAATATGCATACCTCATAGCCGAACGTACCTAAAATTGAATTTGGACTCTTTCAATATATAGTGTGGTAGAGTCTATTCAGTATATAATGGGTTAAGACAGATATAGTAAGGAATTAACCTAGCTAGCATTCTACGTAAATCTACATCGGGCCGTCATCGGCCCGTCAGCTACCCTGACGGGCCGATGACGGCCCGATATAGATTTACGTAGAATGCTGACTGGGAAGGCATCCTCATATTTAGGGTACCGGTAAATACAGTAGAAACCAACTGAGAAATCTCTATACTTCACTGCTAGATATACGTGTAAATAAAAATATATACCTTAAAAGGAAAAATATACTAAAGCTACAGTGTACCGCTTTTTATCAAGAAATATATTTGATTTTGCAGGCACATTCCCAGGCTTATGTAGTGAAGACATTTGCAGGTTATGTGACAAAATTGGAGATCGACGAATCAGTCCGTAAACCTCTCCTTGCTCTATGCATGTTGTATGCTGTCTATGGTATCACAGAGAAACTCGGAGAGTTTATTCAGGTAAACAGATATTGTAAACCAGCCTTTTTCTGAAAAAAATTTTAATACACCACAATTTTTTTAAAGCAATATTCCTGGGATCCAGAACGAAAAAAGTATTAACTGTTATGGCCAAAAATGCTTCAACCCTCAACAGTTATCTTTCCTTAGGCTGAAGCCTTTTGGGCAGATAATGGGGTCTCTGGTTGATACATCGGGCAATAACTAAAACACCCTGTGATAACTGCTAATTATTCTTTGTAATTACTTTGTGGCCTTACCCTGTGGGGTTATTTTTTTATGCCTTACCATGCAAACAGGGCAGATGGCTCAGTTGGATGCGCCGTCCGACTGGAGACCAGGAGGTCGCGGGTTCAACCCCCGCCGAGGTCGGCAACATTCTTTCGTGGAGATTGATCATGAAATATTTTCTACGGTCATTCTCTCCCTTCCGCTGATTCAAGAAGGGCAGTTGTCAGTTTCTGGCAAAAGAATGTGCACAATACTGGTTAACCGCTTAGAGGACTAAGCCTGCCCAGTAAACGTGTGGTTAGGTAAACTGACAGTGCTCGACATGACCCCCTTGGGTTGACTGGGCTGTAAAACCTCAACACAAACAAACAAGATCTTCAGAAGCAAACTGATCTAGATCTGCACTGTTGGTCATTTAGTATGCAAATTTATATCAACCAGGATCAAGTAATCTGATTGGCTGAAAATTAGAAGTTGGCGTTGCATCTTGATTTATTCAGTAAGGGTTGATATTTTCTTTTCCAGGATGGGTATATCTGCAGTGATCAGGCTGACATGATTATGAATAAACTGCTGGCTCTGTTTGCTGAAATAAGACCAAATGCTGTAGCACTTGTTGATGCCTTTGACTACCCTGATAAAATCCTACAGAGCTGCCTTGGACGATATGATGGGCGGGTCTATGAGGCATTATGGGAGTATTGTCAGCAATCTCCACTGAATGAAAAAGAGGTAAGTCAGCAGAAATAGTGATTTGAAAAAGATCTGGGCCCAGTTGTTCAAAGCGCCGTTAGCTTAACGAGCTCATTAAGGGTCATTTCATTAACTGTTTTAGCGGATTCAATTCACAATATTCTGATATTTTTTGCTGAAAAAATGTGAGTAGCTTTTGCACTGCAAAAGCTACTCACATTTTTTCACCAAAAAATTTCAGCATATTTGCATATCACTCGATGTAAATTTTAACGAATCGTTAACTAATGGTGTTGTTAGCTTTGAACAACTGGGCCCTGGTGAAAAACTGTTGTTATGACCTAAATAGTATTGACCCAGAGCAAAGTTGAGCTATCACTTTTTATAAACAATACCAGCTAGTCAAACAGACTTGCCAGATGAGTTTTTAAGGAGGAGAATTTTGTGATAATTCTTGCATAATTTTTCTTATTTCTCCAGACAGACAATGAAAAGTGATCAAATTGCATGGACATGCAGGCTGATCTGAATCTTTTCTAGGCACACAGGAATAATACAAGGAAATATCCAGTTTCCCTGAAACGGCAATTGTAGTTCTTTAAGAAATTTTTGTTGATACTTTTGCCGCCTAACCATCCGCTATATGATGTTGAAAGAGTTACAAAATTTCTTCTATCTATTGGTCAGAATAATCATTACGAAAACACGCCTATTCAAATATATAGAAAATTTCACCTCCAAAAACTGAAAATTTTTAGATAAAAAACTGTAATATTTTTCATATTTCTGCTCAAAACATAGATTGTGGGTACTCGTTAGAACCGCCTCATTGAGGCGGTTCTAACGAGTACCCACAATCTATGTTTTGATCAGAAATAAGAAAAATAATGTATACCCCTGTAAACCCCAGTTTTACTATATAAAAGTGGGGTTTAAGGGGGTCAAAATTACATAGGCGTGTTTTTGTGATGCTTTATTCAAAACCTTCATACAGAATGATAAATGTTAGTCCTGGTCTGGCTGAAGCTGCATATGCCCTGCCTTTGCAAACATTTTAGAGCCAGATAAGTTGGTTTCTGAAGCCAAATGATTGGTCTGCACTGTTTGTCATTCAGTATATGAATTTGTATCAACAACCTGGATCAAGTTGTCTTATCGGTTGACAAACAGACGTGGGTGTGACATCATTTATTCAGCATGGCAAGGGTTAACTAAAAAACATCTTTCTCTGCATGGCAAAATGGGGAAATCGATGCAATTCAAACGAGTACCCACAACATATGCCTTTACAAAGAAGTGGACAAAAATAGTACATTGACTATAATCTGAGTGCTTCCGAATTACTTGACTGTGCGCTTATTGGAGTATGTGTGGTAATTAGGTCAAATACCGTTTGTTTTGATTGAGGAATGAGAAAAATAATGAGAAAAAATAATATCCTCTCAATGACTATAGTGTCTTTCTTTCTGATTTTAGGTGATGGACTCTTATCGTACAACTCTCCGCCCACTGATGAAGGGGGAATTTTCATTGAAAAACCCACCGCCAGCAAGACTCTAGGTTGCTATAGGGTTAATACGGCATCAGATCAACAATATATAACACAGTCATTTATGTGGAACTAAATGCAAATCATGTGAAATTAATTTTAGGACTAAACGTCATTAGATCAACAGTATATGTATAAGTCGTTTATGTTAAACAAATGCAAATTACATATGTATGTTAAATGATCATCAGAACTGATTATGCTCAGAACAGATATATTTTTGCCTTATCAGGGCTGTGGAAATACCATCTTTGACTTGTCTCATTGTCTCATTTGTCTGAGGCCAAGTAAACAAATTTCAGTTTACTTGCCCTGGGACAGGGTTAGGGTTAGGGTTAGGACTTCATAGCTCTAGCTAAGAAGAGTATCCAGATTATGAGATATATATTTTTCTTATTTCTTGAAGTGAACATATGTATAGGGTACTCATTAGAGGCACCTCACTGAGTCACTTTAAATGAGTACCCACAACATATGTTTTCTTCGAGAAGTAAGTAAAATGTCAGTTTTAGCGCAAATAAATCTTGGTTGTACAAGTAGATTTTGACCATTTGTCTGTGGACAAGTAATGATTTTGATATTTCTACAATCATGTCTTAATATATGTATATGTATATAAATAGCTGCAACACTGAAGAAATATTTATAGAATATTTACCAAAATATTGGGACACCTTAACCACTTAAAGAAGCTCATCCCAAAATTTGAAAAAGTCTGGTTTAGTCTGTGTTGCTGTGACTAAAAACTGCTAGATAAGAGGCAAACAGTGTAGACCCTGATCAGATGCTGCATTCTGCAGCATCTGATCAGGGTCTACTCTGTTCTCTCAGGTCTCTGTCCCAGTACTTAGTGTAAATATGGTATTTTTAAGTATGGCATGGGGAATTTTTCCTCATGGAAAGACCTTGATCAGCCTGCACATTTGTACAGTCTGATCATGGCCATTGTAGTATACATACATAATCAACTATATAGATTTTATTGAGAAACAGAGAAGGCCCTTGTCTGGGCCTAAAGTCTTTGCATAGGTCATGATGATCTTTTTTTTCTAATTAGTGACACATTCCACCAATGAAACATTGAAATTACCTCATACATCAACATTTAGCCAGTCAGATATTAACATATGTATATTAGTACTATCCATGATAAGCTTTGCATACATGTATGTACACTTTTGTGTTACTATGATTTCAAGCAATCCTATCACACCTAAGTTACCAGCCAGAATTTATGATAGATTGAGGATTTAAAAACAAAACAAAACAAAAAACCTCCAGATAAGAGCTGATGTCAAGTAAATATATTTCTTATTCCTGCATGAAAACATATGCTGTGGGTTCCGGGAGTAAATATCTTAATTATTTCTGAAAAAAAAAAACACAACGTAGGTACTTATTAGAAGTGCCTCACCAAGGTGGTTCTGATGAGTTCCCAAAACAAATGATTTTGTGGAGAAATGAGAAAATTAGCTATACGTTTTTTTTGTGGAAAAATAACATTTAGAGTTATGAAAAACTATCACTAGCATGTTGTATTATGCTGGGCCCAGTTGTTCAAAGCATCCTTAGCTTAACAAGCTCATTAATGGTCAAAATGTTAACTGTTCTAGTAAGTACAATATCTAATTCACAGGTATTTTTGCTGAAAAATGTGAGTAGCTTTTGCAAATGCAATAGTTACTCACATTTTTTCAGCAAAAATATTAGCCTATATACCATATTTTAATGATTAGAGTTTTAATGGTATGTTAACTAAAAACATTGTTAGTTTTGAACATCTGGGCCCTGATTGCAGCAAACAAAAGGTTAGTGGTTACTAAGTTACTTGTGTATATTTCTGTCGAATAGTGGATGTTAAATCAACATTTTACTGGGAATACTGCCAGTTTAATACGCTTATGCCCTCTGCTACAAGGGAAATTGAGGTTATTTAAAATAATAGGATTCTGTTTAGTCTGTTTGTGGTTGTTTCGCTTCATGTCAAAGATGTAACTTATTAACCCTCTGGAATATTTTTATGAAACTACACACACATATCAAGCTATGAGACTGTGTCATGATCAAGAAAGACAACTCTTGCCCTATTGAATCTTAAGTTATCTGCCTTTGGCAGGTGGTCGGGGACTGTTGGTCACTGATAGACATTGAGGATATATTGCATAGCTCCAGATAAGGTGCTTTTTTTTATCATCCGAAAGTTGTTGATTGTTTTCGTATTTCTCCACAAAAACTTAGGTTGTGGTGCTTCTAATGAGTACCCACAATATATGCTTTCTTGGAGAAATAATAAAAATATTTTCCCAATACCCTCTCTTTTCAAGAGCTATGTACAGGCTGATCTGGGCCTGTGCTGTCTGCAAATGCATTGAAGACATATTTTCACTTTTAAAGTTTAACTCATTTACGTAGAGTGGACTCTTCTACTACAACTCTTTGGACCAGTCTATTTCTAGTAGCAGGGTGTCTGGTTAGTTTTATTACTATATTTTATAGAAATTCCTGTATTTAATGCAAACAATGTAGACCCAGATCAGATGCTGCATTCTGCAGCATCTGATCTGGGTCTACATTGTTTTCCAATTACCCTTTTGATATATGAGGGTCTCAGACTAAAATGGGTTAATCTTGTTTTTCTCAGGGAATAAGGCTTTCTCCTTTGGAAATGTTGTACTTGCAGCAGGTAGGGGAAGGGGGCATATCCTCTCTTTCGACAATCATTCCCCCCCCCCCCCACCCCCCACAGTCCTTCTCGATGTCTCTCTCTCCTTTCATCTACTAGCTCTTTCTGTTGATTTTCTCCTTCTCTCTGAGAGACGACACAAAAATGATCCACAAAGGTTGACGTGTGATAAACAAGAACTTGAAAAAATATCTGGCATTATTTTCCAGGGAGAATTCAAGAAATTTAACTTTGCAGTCTGTTAGTTTTGCCTAGAAAGTGCTAAACAATTAATGCTTATATTAATGTGAGTAATTATTGCTTTAAGAATCAATACAAATGGTTGTAAGAATCAAATATTTGCATGAAATTTTCATGTGTTCTGTGATAATAATGTTCTTAGAATAAATTTATTTTTGTATGATTTTTATTGACTGAATTAAATAGCAGGGTTAAGTGAATTGCAATGCTTCAAAATCAAATTGGAGACATTTTGAACCCATTGTAGACAGAATGAACTCCCCCACACAATATATTGGAAGATTCTAATTTTGATTTTAAGTATGTCAGGCTATGTGGTTTAAATATTCCTAGAGAAAAATGATTGAACTGTTTGCAAACAGTGGAGACCCTGATCAGATGCTGAGTTCTGTGGTGTCTGATCTGGATCTGTGCTGTTTGCCAATTACCCTTTTAGGGGTGTCCTGACTACAATAGGTAAAATGGGAATTTTAAGCCCTTATCTGGTACCATGGAAGGGCTGTTCCATGATTTTAGCTTTTCCTGTGTATCTTCCTATTTTTAAACTTTTAACCCTGGTCCTGCTGAACCTTGATATGCCCTACCTTTGCAAACAGTGAAGATCCAGATCAGTTGGCTTCTGAAGAAGCCAACTGATCTGGATCTGCACTGTTTGACTTTGCAAACAGTGAAGATCCAGATCAGTTGGCTTCTGAAGAAGCCAACTGATCTGGATCTGCACTGTTTGACATTGAGTATGTGAATTTGTATCAAAAACCTGGATCAAGTAATCTGATTGGCTGACAATTAGAAGTGGCCCTGGCATCTTAATTTATTCAGCAGTGCAGGGGTTAAGATATTTTTGATGCATCTAGTGAAAAAGTGCCTTCGAGCAGATTCAGACCATCTTGCACATGTGCAAAGTCTTATCTGAGCATTTTTCTAGATTGATACATTTTATAGTATCCAATTATTCTCATCACGAAAACACGCCTATATAATTTTGACCCCCTTAAATCCCACTTTTATATAGTAAAACTGGGGTTTACAGGTGTATACATTATTTTTCTTAAAACATAGATTGTGGATACTCATTAGAACTGCCTCGATGAGGTGGTTCTAACGAGTATCAACAGTCTATGTTTTGACAGAAATATGAAAAATATCCAAATTTTTATCTGAAAACTTTCAGTTTTTGGTGGTGAAATTTTCAGTATACAGTCGAACCTAGTTATCTCGAACTCGCTTATTTAGAATTACCGCTTATCTCGAAGTGAAAATCTGGTCCCTGTTTTAACATGAAACTATGACAACAGGTAAGACGGGCCCCCGTAGCCTAGTGGATAAGAGAGTTGACTCTTGATCCATTTGGTTTCTCACCGCTGTGGTTCGAGCCTGGCTCGGGTCATATGTGGGAAAGCCAAGTTCTGCTTACGGATGGTCAGGTGGTTTTTCTCCGGGTTCTCCGGTTTTCGCCCACCTTCGATGAACGATCGGCTCGATATAAGTGAAATATTCTTGAAAGGGCCGTAAAACCCAAATCAAAAAAAAAAAAAAAAAAAAAAAATGACAACAGGTAACAAAATAATGTGGAAAAGAGGAGAAATTGCTCCTAAGGAGCAATTTCTCCTCTTTTCCACATTATTTTATATATATATATATATATATATATATATATATATATATATATATATATATATATTTCTAACTTCAGGAGTCAAATTACATATTCATTTGTTAAATGTGGTTGTTCAATTTATTGTTTTCCTCACTCTCTCAACTCTGTTATGTCAAGTACGGATATCTCGAAGTGTTTCAGTGAGTCCCTTGGAATTTGAGATAACGAGAGTCGACTGTATTTGATTAGGCATGTTTTTGTAATGTGTCAGTGGATAGCTCTAATCAGAATGCCCAAAGACACAGTTTCACATGGTGGGGCCTGACTTGTTATTGACAAAAAAAAGGTTTTCACTTGACCCTGTGTGTGTTTATGAGATAAAAAAGTGCAATAAAATCTGAAATAATCAGAAGTAATATTTGTTTTTTAGTCTTTTTTGCAGTGGATGATTGGATATTTTCTTATTAACATGTTTTAGCTGATGGTTGATTCATTTTATGTAAGGACTTATTATGGACAAGGCATAGATTTCCCCATTTTGCCATGCAGAAAAAGTTGTTTTTCAGTTTACCCTTGCCATGCTGAATAAATTAAGATGTCACACCCACGTCTATTTGTCAACTGATAAGACTGCTTAATCCAGGTTGTTGATACAAATTTATATACTGAATGACAGACAGTGCAGATCCAGATTGTTTGGCTTCAGAAGTCAACTTATTTGGATCTACGCTGTTTGCAAAGGCAGGACATAAGCAGTTTCAGCCAGACCAGGATTACATTTATCATTTTGTATGAAGGTTTTGAATGAAGCATTATTCTGACCAATAGATAGAAGAAATTTTATAACTCTTTCAACATCATGTAGTGGATGGTTACATTACGAAAACATGCCTATTCAAATATATAGAAAATTTCCTCTCCAAAAACTGAAAATTTTCAGATAAAAACTCTGATATTTTTCATATTTCTGCTCAAAACATAGATTGTGGGTACTCGTTAGAACCGCCTCGGCGAGGCGGTTCTAACCAGTACCCACAATCTATGTTTTGAGCAGAAATAAGAAAAATAATATATACCCCTGTAAAACCCAGTTTTATTATATAAAAGTGGGGTTTAAGGGGGTCAAAATTATATAGGTATGTTTTCGTGATGAGGAGGTATGTCCTCCTGTTGCTGAAACCTTTAGAGGGGGTGGATGGGGGTTTGCTTTACCATCATTGGTATTTGGGTGGAAGTTCCCTATCTCACTTGAAGGAAGGTCAGGGGTTTGGGGCATTTTCTTACCTGTCCAATTCTTTATTTCTTTCTCCCTCTCTCTTGGAGATGGCTTGATATTACTGAAGCCTAAAGGTTTGTGATACTCTTATCTTCTTGATAAAATATTAAATTTGGTACTAAATTACACAGGCAAATTGTAGGTATTCTGATGGGAACTTATTTTTGCATCGTTTCTTGCTGATTGGTTTTTATATTCTCACGAGAATGAATGTGTAGGTATTTAGCTGACAGGCTATTGTAAACTTCGTCAGGTGTTCTTAATAGATTGCTATATATAGCATTGGTTTGAAGGCACATCTGCAACAAGGTATATTGGAAACAAAAGTTTTATGGTGATCTTATTTATGTATTTTGGAAGCTTGTTTGAAAATAAATTTTTTTTGGAGCAATTCAAAAAGAATTTTAACCATTATAAAACAATAAAATACAATATTGATATCTTTGGCAGACTGTGTGCCTGATTATTGTCCCAATCATGGTCTTTCCATTTTGGTTCCTCTATTACAGACCCTCCTTGTTTGTGTGTCTGTGGTTTCATTAGGACATTTGTTTTATTATTGTTCCTCATCTCTGCTTTTTGTGTCTCAGGAAGTCTGAGCTTCGTGTTAGTGGCATTTCCTGGGTATCTTCACTTATATTTTTGATACAAGTTATGTATTTCTCTTTAACTGTACAATGCTTTCTTCAGAATAAAGTGTTTTTTTTTTTGTTGTTTTTTTTTTTCAAATTAAAACTTAAATAGAAATGCCCTTTTGGGTATTTCAAGGTGAAATGCTAATTAGGTTAACAAAATATTGATAAAAAAATCAAACAAACTAATACAAAGTATGCATTGAAGTTTATTGAAGTAACAATAACACTATGTACATTGGAAATCAACAAATAACAGAAATGGATAAATCTTGAGAAATATGCTTTTATAAGTCGAGGCAATTCAAATGTGTACCAACAACATATGCTTGTATAGAGAAGTAGATACATGGCCTGTAATCTGAAGACTACGAAATAGCTTGACTGTGCGCTTACAGGGGTATGTATGGTAAATGGATGGAATATTTTAAATAGTTAAACCAAATAAGGCATCACAAAAACATACCTATATAATTTTGATCCCACCCCCCACCCCCACCCTTAAACCCCTTTTTATATAGTAAAATTGGGTTTACAGGGGTATACATTATTTTTCTTATTTCTGCTCAAAAACAGATTGTTGGTACTTGTTAGAACCGCCTCAGTGAGGTGGTTCTAACGAGTACCAACAATCTATGTTTTGAGTAGAAATATGAAAAATAGAGTTATCTGAAAATTTTCAGTTTTTGGAGGTGAAATTTTCAATTTTTTTTAATAGGCTTGTTTTCGTAATGGCTGTCTGAATATTCAGAGTAAATATGTACAGTAAAAACCTACTGTGTTTTTGACAGCCTTTGGAAAGGTATTTCTTATTTGCTGTTTTATTCTAAAAGGAAAAACTTATTTGTGACTGACAATAGCTTACCAGAAAGCATTTTTCTTTTTGTTCTGGGCATAGTTTTCAAATATTTACTGCAAAATTAATTTTATGGCCAACAATAGGTCTTGCCTATGCAATTTCTATAGGAAACTGGATATTTTGATTTTTTTTTTATTAAAAAGTATTTTTTGCCTTTCTTCACTCATGTTAAATTATTGATGCATCCAACCTACCTACCGCAAGTCTGCCCAGGAAAAGTATGGTTAGGAAAACTGACTAGTTCAATATGACCTTAACCCTTGTCCTGCTGAACCCGGATATACCCTGCCTTTGCAAACAGTGTAGATCCAGATCAGTTGGCTTCTCAGAAGCCAACTGATCTGGATCTACACTGTTTGCCACTCAGTATGTGAATTTATATCAAGAATCTGGATCGACTAATCTGATTGGCTGAAAATTTGAAAAGGGCGTGGCATCTTAATTTATTCAGCAGGGCAAGGGTTAATAGTGTCGACTGGGCCATTAAAGTCATACCAAAGACTTTAAAAATGGTACCAGCTGCTCTTTTGCTTGGCGCTCAGCATTAAACAGCTAGGAATCGGAACTGATCAGCTCAGTGTCAGTACAATGTGACTGGATGGAATATCATGTCAAGTATCTGGGGCATGATATTTCAGTGAGGCAGCGCTCTAAAAATGAGCATTGGGCTCCCTACCACATCCAGACGCTGCCGAGATATGACTGAAAGATTGTTGAAAGCAAAACAACAAAAACAAAAAAAAAAAAACAAAAAAAACAACAAAAAAACACTTGTCCTAAAATCTGTGATGAAATCCGTTTTACTGTGTTGATGTGTCTGAACAATTGCTGGAAGACTGCCAAACAGGGTAGACCCTGATCAGATTCATTCTGCAATGTCTGATCAGGGTCTATACTGTTTGCTCAGGCCTTTCTATCCAAATTCGTTGGGTAAATGCGTGATATACCCAAGATACATTTCCTCACACTGAGGTTCAAATAGTTGGTTTCTGTATTCCAACAGACAAACAAGCATGCACCCACACGGCACCTATGCCACTCATTAACCCTTATCCTGCTGAATAAATTAAGATGCCCCTCCCATTTCTAATTTTTCTTCAATCAGATTACTTGATCCAGATTGTTGATATAAATTCACACATACTTAATGTTAAACAGTGCAGATCAAGATCAGTTGGTAGAAGCCAACTGATCTGGATCTGCACTGTTTGCAAAGGCAGGACATATCTGGGTTCAGCAGGACTAGGGTTAAGAGTGTTTAACATCATTTTATGCCAGATTTGGCCCTTGTACAAACATAATCTTAAATTTATACTTTGTGGTGGTGGGGGGCAGGGGAGCAATTCTGTCAAATTAGTTTTGTTCCCTTCTGAAAAAGGGGTCTTCCCTGGGAGCAAATTCTTTCCTTTTAGTACAGACCCTTTTAGAGGGGGCTTTGTGCACCAGGAAGCCAACAGGAAATCACAAATGTTGTCCCCTTGTAAAATGGCCACAGATTTATCAAGTGTACTCAGTACCCTTATAAAAGGACACATCAAAGAATGATTAATTAGAAATAAATGTATACAGCTTTAAAATACAGATTTATTTCATTTACTGCATCCATGTATGGTGTACCACTAGGGTCAAAATTCAGGAATGTTAATGGGACTTAAATTATAAGTGCGACTAATATTATTAATCGCACCAATAATTTTAGTCCCACTAATATACTTAGTCCCACTAATATTCATTACTAATGAGACTGAAAATAAAATGTGTAAAAATGTGTAACTAAAAATACACTTCTATTCATTTTAGTCCCATTAAAATTCCCGATTTTTGACCCTGTTGGTACATCATATGCATGATCGCACACAATTCACTCCACTTGTAACAAAATAAATAAATAAATATGGGGTCACATATAGCTGCAACTCCAAACAGAAAACCAAATTCACTCTTGCAGAATTTGAGCATTTTTTTTTACTGATTTCTATATTCTCATATTTCATCTTAATTTCTAGAATTTGCATTATGCTACATTTTCTGCATTACATTGCTGAGGGTCATTCAATAAGCTAATTAGAATAATACATTTTTCAATCTTCCCAAAGCATTTCAGTTTGACATATACAGAAATACATTTGTGCCACAATGTCAGAAAACATACCTTCTAACATGTTACGATTTTAGACCGTTGAAGTTTATAAAGAACTATTGTTTGCACCCTGTGTTTGCCTGCACCACACAGTCAGCATCGGCATACATCACGAAAACATGCCTATATAATTTTGACCCCTGAAACCCCACTTTTATATAGTAAAACTGGGGTTTACAGGGGTATACATTATTTTAATTATTTCTGCTCAAAAACATAGATTGTGGGCATTCGTTAGAACCGCCTCTGCGAGGCGGTTCTAACGAGTACCCACAATCTATGTTTTGAGCAGAAATATGAAAAATATTTGAATTTTTTGTCTGAAAATTTTCAATTTTTCGGTGATTAACTTTTCAGTATATTTGAATAGGCGTGTTTTCGTAATGAAAGTTTGTTTTAGTTAGCATCAACGTTTGTCGAAGTTTTACCTTCAAAATTTTATCTCCTGACTGTCTGGACAAATTAAGTTTATACTGGTCTCTTGTACAGTCGAACCTCAATAGCTCGAACACCGATGGGTTGTTTACCATGGCTAATTCAAACTCAGTTTTTAGTCTCTATGAAATTCTTCCGATTGCTCAAGAAAACAATATTTTGTGATTTTTTTTATTTTCATAATGAAATTGTGTGTACTCATTAGAATTGCCTTATCGAGGCGATTCTAATGAGTACACTCAACATACCATTATTATATAGAAGATCGAAAAGATTTCCCTAAGTTACCGTCATTTGCTTCCTGACCTGGTACTATGATCAACCCTCATTGGCTCGAACAACCCATATCTCGAACACATTTTCATCTTCCCAGGATGTTCGAGTCATTGACGGTTGACTGTATCTGATTCTCTCCACAAAGTGGTGAAATCATTTTTTTTTTTTTTTTTTTTTTTTGTTTTTTTTTTTTTTGTTTTATCCCTTTTCTTCAGTAAATATCACTCGTGGAAAAATCTTTTTTTATTCTTTTTTTTTTCTTTTGTCCCTTCTATGGGCATGGTGGGCGAAGCTTGCTTACCAAGTAATGCTTACTATCCGCGGACGCCTGATTACACCCTTTATTCTGGGGTCCATATCTGTTTTGGTCTGAACATTCTGATTTGTCATTCGTTTACGGATTTATGAGTTTGGATTATGGCTTAGGTACCATGACCGCAGCTACTTCTTTTCAAGTTAATATCATTTCTTTGAGAAGTCTTCTATCTGTTGGAATGTTAATCTTCTTAATATGTGTATTTTTATTATTATAATTCGTATAAAATATTGCATTAGAATGATTGAAGGTACTACATGGTACACCACCACTGAGGGCACCAATTTAAAGATATTAAGAAAATCCAGTTATGACATTAAAATCAAAGATCGTAACACCTTGAAAAGTAACGATATTGGCCCATCAGCCTAGTTAAAGCCAATATCAATGGGTACACAAGCCTTGATTAAAAGACATCAGTTCGTTCTCAAGATTTTAAGCCCCCCACCCCTACTCCTCACCCCAACTTCCTCACCCACAAAACCCATAATTTTTAACGTCACCCGAGAACCATAACTCTGTTGTAAGTAACGAAATCGGCCCATTTTTAATCCCAAGCACTTAGAAAACCTGAGAAGTTATCAGGACAAATATTCTGACCAAGACACATGATAATTACATAAACAACTAAGACAATGTAACGCACCTAACGGACCGTGAAATATAAGTCAAGGTCAAATATGGATGACCATACTCAAGAGGTCATGTTTAGATGTATGCATGTGCCAAGTATCATTGCTGTAGGACCAACAGTTTCTGGAAACTGATCTAAAAAAAAAAAAAAAAAAAAAAAAAAAGATCAGGCAATGGACCGTGAAATATAGGTCATGGTCAAATATGGATGACTGCATTCAAGAGGTCATGCCAAGATACATGCATGTGCCAAGTAGCACAGCCGTAGGGCTTATAGTTGCTGATAAACTGACCTAAACACCAAAATAGTAGCAAAGTCACTGGAACGTGAAATATAGGTCATAAATTACCCAGTTTTGCACATGACCTTGAAATCATCAAGACAAATATTTTAAGCAAGATTTATGACGATTGCTTAAAAAATGTAACCTCGTTACTTCAAAAATAGGACTTCTAAGTGTTAACAAGTTCTTTCCTTGATTTGGTCTGCTGACCTAGTTTTTGACCCGAAGTGACCCAGTTTAGATCTTGAGCTAGAAATCATCAAGGCAAACGTTTTGAGCAAGATTCATGATGATTGCTTCAAAACATGACCTCTAGTTTTTCCCTTGATTTGACCTGGTGACCTAGTTTTTGACCCAAAGTGACCAGCTTCGACGTTGACTTAGAAATCACCAAGACAAACATTTTGAAGACGATTCATAACGATTATTTGAAAAACCATCAGCGAATTAACAATGTTTTCCTCTCATTTGGCTTGGTGACCTAGTTTTTAAACTCAAGTAACCCATTTTCGAACTTGACCTAGAAATCACCAACACAAACTATTTGAGCAAGATTTATGAAGATTACTTAAACATGTAACCTCCAGATTGTTAACAATGGTTTCCTTTGATTTGGCCTAGTGACCTAGTTTTTGACCCCAAATGACCAAGTTTCGAACGTGACCTAGATTTCATAGAGTCAAACATTCTATGCAAGTTTCATTAAGACTGGTAAAAACTGTGACCTCTAGTGTGTTAACAAACTAATTGTTGACGAAAGATGGACGACGAACAGAGTGTGATCACATTAGCTAACCCTGAGCACTAAAAACAACAAAAATACTCAAATTAGGGAGAGGAAACAAAATGCTGATGGACGGACGGACACTCGCACGTTACAATAAAATTAACTGCCACTATTGTGTGGTGGGGTATTAAATGCTTTGTCGAACACAACTGGTACATGATCAATGATATATTTATTTATATAAAGTACATGTATGGCAGAAAGCATCACGAAAACACACCTATATAGTTGTGACCCCTTAAACCCCGCTTTTGTATAGTAAAACTGGGATTTACAGGGGTATACATTATTTTTCTTATTTCTGCTCAAAATATAGATTTTGGTTACTCGTTAGAACCGCCTCGCCGAGGCGGTTCTAACGAGTACCCACAATCTATATTTTGAGCAGAAACATAAAAAATATCAGAATTTTTATCTGAAAACTTTGTTTTTTTTGGTG
This sequence comes from Anodontia alba, assembly GCA_964016985.1. Lineage (NCBI taxonomy): Eukaryota > Metazoa > Mollusca > Bivalvia > Lucinida > Lucinidae > Anodontia > Anodontia alba. The sequence continues at coordinate 1,529,528 of OZ024835.1, read as the reverse complement.
CTGAAATTGTCAATATATTTGAATAGGTGTGTTTTCGTAATGGTAGGTCTGCTGGTTGTGAGTTAAACCCTGTTAGACATGGTATCCGTCATACACGGCCATGCAAAACTACTAAACATATATTTCTACAAACTTTGGAGGCAGAATATGATGTTCTTAAGTAGTGAATATAAATATGACAAACTTTAAATCATTACCCAGTAAGCATTATTTAAAAATCTATAGCGGGCCGTTATCGGCCCGTCAGGGTAGCTGACGGGCCAATAACGGCCCGCTGTGGATTTATAAAGAATGCTAGCTGGGTAGGTCTGGTCCTGCTGATCTCGAATAAACCCTGCCTTTGCAAACAGTGTAGATCCAGATCAGTTGGCTTCTGAAGAAGCCAACTGATCTGGGTCTGCACTGTTTGTTATTGAGGATGTGAATTTGTATCAAGTAATCTAACTGGCTGAAAGTTAGAAGTGGACGTGGCAATTTAATTTATTCAGCATGACAAGGGTTAATATGCAGTACAGAATTTCTTTTTGTAACTCTTCATTTTATAGTAAATATAATTCCAACTAAACAGGATTACACTAATTCAGCACAATGGGATTAGTTGAGAGCAGATTCAAAACGATATTTATCTTTAAATTAATGCACTGAGCAGGAATCCTGGAACTATTTTCGCCGGCATCAACATATTGATAAAATCCACAAAAAGAAAATTTATTCCTGTAACCAATCATCGTTTTTGAAAGACAGACCGTATCCAGCAGTCATTACAAACATAACGTAAGGTATGTATGTATGTATGTGTGTATGTGTGTTTGTGTGTGTGTGTGTGTGTGTGTATGTATGTATGTATGTATGTATGTATGTATGCATGCATGCATACATGTATGTATGTATGTATGTATGTATGTATGTATGTATTTGTTGAGGTTTTACGGCCCGGTCAACCCAATGGAGTCATGTCGAGCGTGGTCAGTTTACCTAACCACACGTTTACTGGGCAGGCTTAGTTCTCTAAGCGGTTAACCAGTATTGTGCACATTCTTTCGCCAGAAACTGACAACTGCCCTTCTTGAATCAGCGGAAGGGATAGAATGACCGTAGAAATGTATGTATGTGTGTGTGTGCGTGCGGGCGTGCGTGTGTGTGTGTGAAGAGTTCTACTACTGGTTTAACTTGTGTTACTGGATAAATTATTATCCGAGATATTTCGAACTCACAGAGTTCATCTTCAGGGACATATAAAAATGACAAATGGACACAAACGAAGTATGAAAGCAAATACAATCTTAACCATTACGTATACTGAGCACTTTCATATCAGAAATGCAGATATTTATAATTCTCCACTTATATTGTCATTCTGCTGTTTATGACGAACTTACAAGGATCTATTGTTCGTTAGAACCCACCAGGCTCTGGTATCCATTCTACCGTTCGTTATAACCCACCAGAATCTGGTGTTCGTTAGAAGCCACCATGACCAGGCCTTTATTAGATCTCACCAGTATCTGGCGTTCGTTAGAACCTACAAGGATATATAGCGTCCGTGACGACCCACCGGGATCTGGCGACCATTACAACCCACTAGGATCTGAGGTGTATGCCCTCCAATAGCACCCACCAGAAACTGGCGTTCTTTAGAAAATAGTTTTGTTTTTTGCTTATACCTATATACAGCAGAAATGATTGACACCATGAGAGGGTGTCTTCAGATATATGTGAATAGTGAAAATCCAGATCAGTCAACAATTCATCACGAAAACATGCCTATATAATTTTGACCCCCTTTAACCCCACTTTTATATAGTAAAACTGAGGTTTACATGGGTAGACATTATTTTTCTTATTTTTGTTCAAAACATCGATTGTGGGTACTCGTTAGAACCGCCTCATCGATGCGGTTCTAACGAGTACCCACAATCGATGTTTTGAGCAGAAATATGATAAATATCAGAATCTTTCATCTGAAAATTTTCATGTTTTGGTGGTAAAAATTTCAGTATATTTGAATAGGTATGTTTTCGTAATGTTCGCAGAACCTGATTAGGACATTTGTTATTCAAAGATACACTCTGCTGTGTTCAATGGAACTGTAAGCGGACGGCGACAGCCCTGATCAGACTGCACACACATGCCCCGAAGACATACTTTCCTCGGCCTCGGTGGCTCAGTTGGATGCGCCGTCCGACTGTAGACCAGGAGGTCGCGGGTTCAACCCCCGCCGAGGTCGGCAACATTCTTTCGTGGAGATTGATCATGAAATATTTTCTACGGTCAGTCTCTCCCTTCCGCTGATTCAAGAAGGGCAGTTGTCAATTTCTGGCGAAAGAATGTGTACAGTACTGGTTAACCGCTTAGAGGACTAAGCCTGCCCAGTAAACGTGTGGTTAGGTAAACTGACCGCGCTCGACATGACCCCATTTGGTTGATTGGGCCGTAAAACCTCAACACAATCAAAAAGACATACTTTTCTAGGGTACTACCCAAAATATAAACAAGCAAATTCTGAGAATTTACGTCCCCGCCTTTTAAAAATGCTCCAAAACATGATCAGTTAACAAGGTATTATCTACACCCTTGGATAGTATTTGAGAGCGGAACTGACTATCAAATCGAAAACTGATAAAAAAAAAAATAACAAAAATGTTCCTAAAAGAATCGCATAAACCTGTAGGTGGAGTTACTGACACAGTATACTCACTACCTAGACCCTTTGATAGTATCTGATCCCGAAAACTGACAAAGTTCAAACTGTGGAAAAAGTGACAAATATTAATCTGAGGATTATACCCAACTCACATGCACATCTTAAGACCATGACAAAACCACCTGTATAGTTTCAGATCGGCTAAAACTGATGGAGGGGTTGCGGACACAAGTTACTCACTACCTATACCCTTTGATAGTACCTGATCCCGGAACATGACTAAGTTCATACTGTGACAAACGAGTGATAAAAAATAATCTGAAGATTATATCCAACTCAAACGCGCATCTTCAGACCATGATAAAAACGCCTGTACAGTTTCAAAAAGGTCGGCTAAAACTGATGGAGGAGTTGCGGACACAAGTTACTCACTACCGAGAAAGATGAAATATACCAGAAATTTTTATCTGAAAATTTTCATTTTTTGGTGGTAAAAAATCAATATATTTGAATAGGCATGTTTTCGTACTGAGATGCGGAACTATGCACCACGAACCACGCAAAATACCATGCCTCCTGTTTTTTTTTTTTTTTTTTTTTTTCTTTTTATTTTTTCGAAAAAGCGGGTGACAACAAAAATTTTCCAGGCATCCTAATAACGTTACCTGAACTCAATAAAGTTTCAAACATTCCTCAAGATCAATGTATGCTTATTCAATATTATAGATAGTTTCTAAAAGGAACTATAGTATAGTACAGGGATACGGTTTACGGCCGTCATACAGTAATAACAGATGTAGTGAAAATAGTTTCTAAAAGGAATGACCCTTGAGAGCAATGAACGCGATTATATACTGAAAACAGCTGACCAGCTAGTTTCGGCTAATGAGTCCCCAACAGTGACCCTCATATAGACTTTGTATTATTTGAAATTTGATACACGATCGAAGAACTGCAACAGAAGTAACGCCTTGAAACGGACAGCACAAGAACTACTGGGGAATTAAACTACAGTGAACCTTTGCTACAACGACAACATTTGTTCCAAAAGACGTTGCCATATAAATGAATTTGCTGTTATACAGAATACTTGATGAGCAGATTGATATGTAAGAAAGGTCTTGTTTTGTTCTTATTTTCTCATAGAACATATGTTTTGGATATTTATTAGAATCGCCTCACAAAGGCGATTCTAACAATTATCCAAATCATATGTTTTTATAAAGTATTAAATACAATATACTTGCATAAATTGTGACTAAATGTTACCTCTTAAGCGAAGGTTTCGTGAGAATCAAATTGTCGTTATAACGAATTTTGTCGTTGTATCGAGTGTCGGTATAAAGGGGGTTGTCTGTAGTTTTACTTCCGCGAAACCTCATTTTAGATTCGTGCAGTCTGTTGATGGCATTTTCTGCCCTCTTATACAATCACTGGGTGCTGTAGACTATATCAATATACAGCAATGGACGGTATCAGATGTTTGTCAACGCTGTGAGCGTCCTGGGTAAGAATCAGATGTGGGTAAGTGCCGCAAAGAGTGATTCATTTGAATTACTGGATTGAAAGTACTTTGAACTCGCCCTTCTTCTTCAATTGTAGGCAGGCTGTTTGGCCATGACAAGTAGAATTCTCACGGCTCTTATTCAGCAGTTGGTATCTACAAATGAGCCTCTAAGTGATCAAATGTTTTTAATTTGGAAAAACGTGTGAAAATATACCTTTCTGAGACGTGAACCAAGCGGAATTGTCCGAAGTAGGAATCCTCCGGAAATATAGAACTAATTAAAGACAGAAAATAACAGTCTTGAGCAATCAGGCAGACCCAGATCATACGCCGCAGCATGAAGAGGGTATATGACACTTACTTTGGCTATATTGTATAATGACGGAAACATCCGAAGTTGACTACGTTCTGTACGGCCGAGATCGCCACTAATACCATCAACTGACAAGAATTAGCTTCTTCAAAAAGCTGGCTGGTCGTTTAGCTGTACGCTTACAACGCTTATACCGCACATGATGGCATATGTATGAAGATTCATTGAACTAACCTAAATGACTCCAGTTACTGTCCGAGTTTTGGTTCACTCCGAACTGTCAAATTTAAACCGCTACGTGTGCACAAATAATAGGGGTCCAATAACAGGTGCCACAGTTACTATTATCCTGAGAGTTCTTCAACATTTTGACTATAGCAGACCACTACAGCTAGTATTAGCTTATTCGACAATGGAATGCTTTTATTTTAATGCCAATACAGAAAGTATCTCTCTGGACAGGTTCATTTCAGAGTTAAAGGTGTCATAATTGCTTTTTAGTATTATTATTTATTATAGAGATTTCTGTACCTAATAAATTGTAGACCTAGATCAGACGCCACGTTTTGTGGCATCTTATCTAGGACTATATTATTTGTCACTGCCCTTTTATGGGACGCTGGGCATAAATGGGTTAATATTATACCCGAAAGAGGCCGTGTTGAAAATAAACCATTCTATTTTATTCAATACCAGATGCACGACTAACGACTACTATGTAAACAGTCTTAGTAGTTACTTCCGCTTCCGGGTTCGGTTTAATTCCCATATTTGATTTGTGATTAGCACAACTCCTATATATGCAGATCGCCAGGGCGACCCGCAATATAAAGTCAAAGTTGGATGGTAAGATTTCTCGCATACGGATAAGTATAGTAAGGAGTGATGGTGTCTGAATATTTAGGGTAAATGGAGTACTGACTTTAATGGCACTAGAAAACTGAACCGTTCTAACGCACCCCAAGTATACGCATATCCAATTAATCTTTAAAAATCCTAAGGTGCGAATCCATTTAAAAAGTCATAAACGCCCAGAAACATACGTGACCAATCATCCGAGGTATTGCGCTTTTCTCTGAATCTGGCATATTTCCTGCACCAACGATACAGAGGCATAACTAGATCAAAGAAAAGTCCATCAATAGTCAGAATAGGCCTGGTTTAAAACAACCCCCACCCACACATATGGTTTCATGTGCGAGCAGTGATAAACCATTACAGCCATCGCATTCATGCAGCCTGTTTGGTACATTTTGTTCGTCTACACAACAGCAAACCTTCCAGAATGAACGCAGTTAGTTTCATAAAGAAATAAGAGCATATTGATGAGGACCTCGCCCGAACACACCGATCAGCTTGGAAAGTATTATACAGGTCTTCACTTTTCGGTATATCCGTTCAACAGCCAGCAATACAGGGAGAAAGAGTAATATTACACATCCGTAACGTCTGCAGACAGTGCCTTCATGGTTCCTATGGGCAATAATACCTGGTGATTATCATCAGAAGAGTAACTTTGCGCATGCTCACTTTCCTGAGATTTTGATTGGTTGCTGGTTGTTTGATTTGGACTTGCTCGGTTGTCTAGGTCATTGATAAGCGTTTGTGTTTCGTCTTCAGGTGAAAACGGATCATCAAGTAAAGAATGTTGTGAATTTGAGAGTTTAACACAATCAGAATATGAAGGAAGATCCAGCAGTGTTTTTCCGGAATTCTCTGATTTCCCAGGATCCATTGGGAATGTGTTTTGAGGTATCACAAGAACGTTATTGGAAACAGGTTTGACGTTGTCTGACTCTTGGTGTTCTTCGGTTTCATTTGTAACAGTTTTACCAGATTCATTATTCGATTCCTCAGAATCGTAAAATTTCGTTCTGCTGGGATAACTTGCGGAAAGACTCCTTGGAATATTATTTTCTGGGATTAACGATTTATCATCTTGAGCGGAGTTACAAACAGGACTGGAATGCAGACGATACGTCACGCGTTTACGTATTCTTGAGCTTAGGTCTGAGTGGTTTCTTTGCATAAAACGTTTAGGAGGTCTATTTACAATCGGAGATGATGGCTCACTGTATTGTTTATCTACTAAAATTGAGCGTGGAATTTGCTTATTAACAAGTTCCTTATTTTCTGTATTGGAATCTGTAGGAGAACTAAGTTTTTGAAGTAGTATTTTCCGGTCCTCTTTGTAGAGATCTATAAGAATGTCAAGTTTGGTTTCAATATCTTCCACCTGAAACATAATGTAGAATTAAACATTCTTTTTACTTATAGAAATGTATATCAACGAAAATATTTTTATTCTAATAAAGATATAAATGTTGTTTTAAACACCAGGACCCAGTTGTTCAAAGCGTCGTTAGTTTAACGAGCTCGTTCAGGGTCATTTCGTTAACTGTTTCAGTGGATTCAATATACAATATTCTGATATTTTTGCTGAAAAAATGTGAGTAGCTTTTGCAGTGCAAAAGCTACTCACATTTTTTTCAGCAAAAAAGTTCAGCATATTTGCATAGCACTCAATGTAAATTTTAACGAATCGTTAACTAACGATGTCGTTAGCTTTGAACAACTGGGCCCAGTAGATTTTACTACAGACCGTTCTAAGGCGGTGGTTCTAGTGTTATTTGTTTTTGTGTGACTTTATGGCTATTCCTGTTCGTGTCTCGCATTATGATCACCTTAGGAAAGAGAGAGCTTTGCTTTCCTACGGTTTATGGCTTGTGTATTGTCTGTCTTGGTTTGTTTGCTCTTTTCCTTGATGTCATTGTAGGTTATGTTCTGTGATTGTGGGTGGGTGGTTGGGTGGTGTGAAGGTGTCATGTATCTTTTGTCACCGGGGCGTCCACTGATATTGGCTTATAGTTGGGCAAGGCCTGCTATCCTTGTAGCAGGTAAGGGTAGGGAGGTGACGTTCTTATTTCTTCTGTTTCTTCACTTTCATTCCTGTTCCTCTTTCTTCCCTGTCCCTCCCTTTTATCTCTTCTGCTATCTCTTCTGTCTCTTTTCTCCCTTTCTCTGGGAGACGACACAAAATGACCCACAAGGGCTGACGTGTCGTTAAAACCCAACTCAATCAATCTGTGATTGTGGCTATTTCTGGACACCTTCTATAGTATTTTACCCAGGAAAGGCCAAAGGCTTAAGACACAGCCATCCTAATGCACAGAAAGAAGAGGCATGGAACAAACAATGACGAGACATAAGGCACAGCTGCATTAACCGACGTACAAAGAACTGCACTAGAGGAATCGGCTTGGAACAGTCATCAAAAACAATTACTGGGACCTTAAAGCAGTTTAATTGGCTCCATCGAAACCTTGCCTTTATCACCTGAAGCAACTCCAGACATTAAAATAAAAGGAATTAAAGTACAGACAACCGTATTTATACTGACACTCGATACAACGTCAACATTTGTTATAATTACAATTTGACTGTCATGAAACCTTCGCTTAAGAGGTAACAATTAGTCACAAATTATGCAAGAATATTGTATTTAATATTTTAAAGAAACATGTTTTGAATATTTGTTAGAATCGCATCAATGAGGCGACTCTAACAAATATCTAAAACATGTGTTCTATGAGGAAATGAGAACAAAACAAGATTTTTTCTGACATATCAATCTGCTCATTAAGGATTCTTTATAACAGCTGATTCATTTTAATGGCAACGTCTTTGGGAGTAAATGCTGTCGTTGTAACGAGGGTTCACTGTACAAACAGAAATAGAATTGTGTGTATGTCGGTTATTGCAACTGTGTTCTTGTGTCTTGGTATCTCTTCTTCTTTCGATGCCCCGAGAAGGCGGTGCTTCACGATGTATTGCCCCGAGAAGGAGGTGCTTCACGATGTATTTACATTTGTATATGTTTATATAAATCATAGATTAGATTATTGAGCCTACGGAAGGTTATAAGAAGGCTGGTAAATATATCGAATACAGAAACAACAACTACCGAGATCTGACTACGGAGACCAGTTATAGACCTTTTTAAACACTACGTCACACGATCAAAATCATCCGGAGTCTCTCGGTCTTTAACGCAGAATACGTTGTAGTCTCGTACCTATTGGATGGCTGAAAAATGTTGTTTACGTTTATCGGATAGTAAAATTGCCGATGTCTTTTCAGAAAAATAAAGCATTTTCATTCGTCAAAAGTTTCTTTTCAGAATAGATTCTCATCGAGTATCCATTCAAATGTCGCAACCACAAATATTAACACAATTTTTGACTATACACTAGCAAAAACTAAGCGTTAAAATGGTCATCATAAAGCAAAATTATGGTTGCGCGCGTGCCTGCTGATATCGGAAAAATATCGCTGAAACAGTTGTATTTGTCTTAGGAAAAGCAGTCAAATTGCTTCCTAAAGCTGTATTTTTAAACGCAAGATAAAATTTATGAGTGAATATTGACCAAAAGGAATGTATTACCCAAGTAAAGTTTGGATTGAATTAGATTGAATAAGTATCAATGGCACCGGAAATGTTTTTGCCATCCACAACTATTGGTCACGCGACATAATAATATAATCACGTGGTCAGTAGCCAGGATGAAAACAATAACATTAAAAAGGTCTACTGGTAAGCGTTAATACTAATCACTAAAACAGAGATTGTGATCCAGTAGTCATTTTCGTTTGCTCTGTGTTTCGGTTTGCAGACCAGCTCTCATATTGTTTAATATGTAAATCTATATTTGTGTTTTCTGTGTTGATCGATGATGCGTTAGAGTATAAAAATCTAAAAGGTTGCCCTTGGAACAAAGAACACACAAAAGAACAAAAATGGGAAACTCGGTTGATCCTACGTGGACTGAACAACTATATGTAGCTGGATATCCGTAAACCTAAGCAGTAATTCTGCTTCAATTACCCCTTTTTGTTCGTTCTTCTTTCATTGATGTGTTCTGTGTTTGACATACCGTATTCGAATTAATTACCGCACATACCCATATAAGCGCACAGTCAAGCAAATCCGTAGTTTCAAATTACAGCCTTAGTACTTTTTGTCGACTTCTTTATTAAGGCATATGTTGTGGGTACCCATTTGATTTGAATCGACTTGTCGATGCAATTCAAATGTGTACCCTCAACATATGCTTTCATAAAGAAAATCAGAAAAAAAATCCACACAAAACATGGCACAAGCATCATTTGATACATTCTTCACTGATCGTTTTTTTAAAGTGTACCTTTAGTATATAATTTACCACAAGTTTTCCCAGTATTGTTTTGTAAAACCTAAGTACACTGTGCGGTAATTAGGTCGAATAACATTGTGCGATTTTGTAAAATCATTTCATGTAGTTAAACGCTTGTCCGGTGTCTTGGGAAGAGAGTGTTCCGTGATAACGTCCTCGAATTTTAGAAGTTTTTAGTTTATGGTATAAATTCAAAATCTAAAATGTTGCCTTTGGAAACAATGAACACATAAGAGAACGAAAATCGGAGACTCGGTTTTATTAAGTCTCCTCATATGAAGCGGTATTCGATTTTCAAAGTAAGTAGAATAGACTCAGTGTTCCCAAAAGAAATAAAAATATAATCTGCACTATGATGAAGTAAGGGGAGACGTTTTACGGCCGCCACATAGCACTTAACACTAGCTGCAATGAAGTACATTAAAACTCTTAAAGGCTCTCTAAAGTTATTCTCACCTGCCGTTCCACTTTCACTATTCTCGAGGACAAGCTGACCTTGGACTCGTATACATCTTTGTTTTTACTACCTGCCTTGCCGAGTATCTGGTCAATTCTGGAATATTGTAAAACATAATACACACTTTACATAAAATAATACTGTACTTTCAATACCACTTTTTTTTTTTTTTGCGTGACGTTTTATTCTAAAGGCAAAAAATGTACTTGTGTGTGATGCGTTTTACTCAGAAAACAATTGTCGTTTCAATTTGTGTAATTTGTTCTCAAATTTTTATCCTAAAATTACGTTTATGGCTAAAATTGATCTGACCTATGCACTTTCTTCTGCGAAGTAGTTGGTGGATTTTTGGTTTGATTAATAAACAATTTGCTGCTTTTCTCCACTGCTTTTCAGTTAATGACATTTTGCAATATATTGTGGAATATGTCGTCAAGATTCAAATCCTAACAATTTTTAGGCATCTTCTAGTGATACTTTCTTGCAGATGTGGTAAGAATACGTCCGCGGGGGTAAGATATATCTTGCCGACCAGAAATTGTCACACAGAAGCAATCTGTACTCGTACCAAACCAAAAAGTTCTCTTCTACCTCTAGTAAGGGGCATATGAGTAATTTTGACTCTTTGTGTGTGTGCATTGCTCTCTAAAATCATTCACTTAAGAATCTATAAGAGACATAGACCTAGTGATGCACATCGCATGGGATAACGAAATATTAACCCTGATGAACAAACTACAAGTGGTAAATTTCAGTAGCAATATCCAAGTTTAAATGTGAACTGGAAATGAAAACACTGCCAATAAATTACATCATTAAATGTTTTTCGATCCTCTTGGAGTGAACTGATCTGCCTTTTATTGATAAGAATTACCAGGGAACAGTGTATCCATATATTAATTAGATTAAAAGATCGCCTTGGAAACAAAAAAAAAAAAAAACATATCACAGACAGAAAATGGGAGTCTCGTTTTTATTGAGACTCTTCATAAGCAGTAATGAAGTTTGCAACTGCTTACGCCCTCTAGCGTATACATGAGCAGAACTCTTTTATCAAACATACCACAATGGATCCAGTGATCCCAAAGGAAATAAAATATAATCTGCACTATCGTGAAGTACGGAGAGACGTTCTACGGCCGCCACACGGCATTAACACCAGCTGCAGTGAAGTAAAATAAAAGTCTAAAAGATTGCCTTTGGAAACAAAGAACACATTACAGATAAAAAATAGGAGTCTCGGTTAATACTGACTGTTACGTCACGATTATGTAAATCACACACTCTTAGTTTACCTTACTTATTGTAATTGGGATACAGATTTAAATAAGTCAGCTGACTTTCTTCTGGATCCCCTTTTGTAGGTATGTCAAAATGCTATGTTTTGATTTGTATTTCATTGAAAGGATTTATATAAATAAAATACTGTTTAAACCAAAATATTTACCTGCTTTGCAGACTTTTGACCCTCCCTAACATGTCCACGTGACCCGCTGAATACTGTTCCATAACATCTTTGACATCGTACGGACGCAGAGCCTCTCTGAAACAGACATGCAGATACAATGCTCCAATCACATATGTTTAATCAATATTTTATTGATTTATTTTGTATCTAGGGCACTGACGGAACCAAATGTTTCTGATAGACATATCAGGTGACCAGTCATGATCAAGACGCCATCATCCGAATCAAAATGATAATAATCTTATTTTTGTGATTTTCCTTAGAATTAAAGGGAAAGACAACACAGAAAAAGATTTTACCTGGCATGAAAGACTGTATCAAGTCATTTATTTTGAAGCACAAAAGCGGACGAATAATAAGAAAGTTATCAGAATTTGAACATTTCAAAGCTGCTTCTATGGGCACTGACATTTTGAATATTTAATGAGAATTTATGACGTCATTAAGCCCTACTTAAATAAGCAAAACGTTAATAAATAGTATATGCAAAAATGTTTTACCTTTTTATTTGTAAATATAGCTTTTTGAGTTGCATCAAAATGCATGGTTTGTCAAGATTAACTTCTGGTACATTATTCACCAACGTTGCCTTAAGTGTCATATCTTATGGAAAGACGCGCGAGTGTTATAGCTTATAGAATTAATCATTACAAAAGCTTGCCTATTCAAATATACTGAAAATTTTACCACAAAAAATGAAAATTTTCGGATAAAACATTCTGATGTTTTTCATATTTCTGTTCGAAACTTAGATTGTGGATACTCGTTAGAACCGCATCGTTTTTAGAACCACCACAATCATGTTTTGAGCAGAAATAAGAAAAAAATAATGTACACCCATGTAAACCCCAGTTTTACTATATAAAAGTTGGGTTTAAGGGGGTCAAAATTATATAGGCATGTTTTCGTGATGACAGCTTAAAATCTAAGAAAGAACAATCACCAGGGCCGTCGAATCCTGTAAACTACGAAAAGGTCAGCTGCCCTGACCAGACTTTCTTTATTCGCAGGCAATTGCTTCAATGTTCGCAGATGTCCGAAGACTTTCATTGTCAATTCACAGATTATGAGGTCTGCAATTCCTTACCTGAATTTCCTTCTTGCTACAAAATATTTGATTTTCCTTAGTGCTCGAATTGTTCGTTTATGTACATCTGTAAGGTCACGCATTCTCGGTGAAACGTCAAGGTCTTCTTTAGAAAAGAAATAAAATGAAAATTATGCTATATTCCTTGAAAAATTGATCAATAACAAAAAAAGAGTATATTCGTCTGCCTGAGAGATGCCCATGTAGTACAAATAAAATCAAGGTTATAAGATTTCAGGGGTTCAAGGCAGTTCCTCTGTTGCAGTTTGTCTTTGTTGTGCATCTGTGGTTTCACTCTTCCTCTCGGGGTCTGGGAAGGGCTGCGGTTTGTGATTGTGGCACTCCCTGGACTTTTCTCTTACCTTTTTTTCATATGTGGCGTTTGTTTTGTCATTATTTATTCCTGGACTCTCCCTTTGGTGCCTTGGGAGGGCTGATGCTTCGTGTTTGTGGCATTTCCTGGGCATCTTCATTTATATTTTAATAGCATCATGAAAACATGCCTATATATAATTTTGACTCCCTTAAACCTCACAGGGTTTACAGGGGTATAAGTTATTTTTTATTGCTCAGAAACATATATTGTGGTTACTCGTTAGATCCGCCTCATCGAGGCGGTTCTAACGAGTACCCATAAAAAACATGCCTATATATAATTTTGACCCCCTTAAACCTCACAGGGTTTACAGGGGTATAAATTATTTTTTATTTCTGCTCAAAAACATATATTGTGTTACTCGTTAGATCCACCTCATCGAGGCGGTTCTAACGAGTACCCATAATCTATGTTTTGAGCAGAAATATGAAAATATCAAATTTGTTTATCTGAAAATTTTCATTTTTGGGCGGTAAAATTCTCAGTATATTTGAATTTGCGTGTTTTCATAATGTAAAGAAAAAACATTAGGGTCCAATGCACCTGAAAAGCTTACCTTCGAACATGAGCCCTAGTTGGATTTGTGAACAACTATTTGAGCATGATGGAGCTGGTTGATTTACATTTCTTTGGTATGTCACATGTATTACTCGTATGTCTGTCGTAGTTTGTTCCCCCTTCCTCTTGGTGTCATTAGTAGGCTATAATCTGCGACTAAGTCTCTTCTTAAGCATCTTCTCTTCTATGCGAACAAGGATTGCCATTGAGGCATTTTAGCAAAAGTTTTAGTCTACTGACCGTTCTAAGGCGGTGGGCCCGGTGTTAGTCTTACTATTTGTTGCTTTGTGATTTATTCTACGAGGCGATTTGTTTTCGATTACCTCGCTTGGGGAAGAGAGAGCTAATGTGATTGCTTTTTATACATTTGTTCGATTTGCTCTTGTTTGGTTTTGTCTGTTTCCTCTTCTTTCTGTGTCTGGCTGCGGTTGTGATTGTGGCACTCCCTGGACTTTTCTCGTATCTTTTATTTTAATATAAGGATAAAATTCTCAAAACAACTTTTACAAACCGTAAATAAAAGTAAAAAAGGATTGGCTTTGGAAACAAAGAACACACAAAATCACGAAAATCGGAGATTCGGTTTGATCGAGTCTCTTCATATGCAACACTGTAGTTTGCGAGGCTGTTACCTCCTGTTGCGTCCATAATATTTAAGACGTTTAAAAACTAGGGACTTCTGGTCGGGTTAAGCGCATTTATCTTTACATATCTATAAATTATTTTGGCGAAATGGGCATGCCCTAATTTTATTCCCATTCAGTATGGTTCAGAAATCTTTTAGTTAGAATGTGTCCTTATTTGGTGTTGAAAGTGCATTTTCCGGAATTTTAATTGAAGAAAACCCAAACGACACGTACCTTCTGAGTGGGCTTTTTCCGAGCTGCAGGATGAGGCAGAGTTTTCTTTAATCATAGCAATGCGATCCACCCTCTGGTCCACCAAACCTGTGGCTAAACTTAGATGACTCCTGCAAAAAGACAATGAATTTGGTTCTCATTTGGAATCAGGAGCTGTAAATGTCAATTACGACCTGTAGTGAGACATGTTGTTCTCTTACATTGATTTACTAATGTGATTTATTTTCTTAATATGATTCTTAATTGATTCAAGAATATATGGGCAGCAGTAACATACCATATGACATATGTCCCTGCAGAAGATTCAGACCAGCCTGTGCATCCACGCAGTCTGATCAGAATGCGCTGTCCATCTGAATGGGTTCTGGGAACATCTCGTGTAGATCCCTAACATCTTTAGAGTTAGACGGATTCTGGTTACCTGGACGCTTATGTGTATGGCTGATCAAGAGAATGTCCGCATTACGAAAACACGCCTATACAAATATACTGAAAATTTTACCACCAAATAATATAAATTTTTAGATAAAACTTTGAGATTTTTCATATTTCTGTTCAAAAACATAGATGGTGGGTACGCGTTAGAACCGCCTCGACGAGGCGGTTCTAACGCGTACCCACAATCTATGTTTTGAGCAGGAATAAGAAAAATAATGTATACCCCTATAAACCCCAGTTTTACTATATAAAAGTGGGGTTTAAGGGGGTCAAAATTCTATAGGTATGGTTTCGTGATGGTTTCAGATACATTATATTGAAAAAAGAGTGCAAATATTAACAACCATCATCATATAGACCTAGATCAGATGACATCTATATAAACAGTTTCCTTTTTTCTCCATGAAAACATATGTTGTGCGTATTCATTAGCTCATCAACAAAATGCTTCGAAAGTGCAGAAACAACGCATATTTAGGGGGAAAATTAGATAAAAATATCTTCATTTTCTGAATAAAATTCGCCCCGTCTAAAGCATTGCCAAAAAGGGATCATGTGTATTCAGCAGGCCGTCCAATCATTTGTAAAGCAGTACTTGACATTCAAATGTGGCGTGTAGTGGTCAGCTCAGAACAGCCTTGTAGAAACGTGTATTCAAGGCTAGCTGCGCCATATCAAAATGGGTCAACGGAGCAGCAAATTACAAGATTAGCCTGCGCAAAGAATTTTTTTTCTGAGTTAGCGGGAATACGTGTATATGATGTTTTAATAATTATGATAAGCTTGATTTATTTGATCTGTGGTTTTGTACTTTACAGTTATTCCTATATATTACTTCTGCCAACTCTCCTGAAAAATGATCTACTCTAAAAGGAAAAAAAAAATTACTCCCATTGGGAGCATATTCTTTCCTTCTAGAGTAGACACAATTTCAGAAGAGGCTTGGTGTGCAGGAAAACAAACAGGAAACTATAAGTGAAGATACCCAGAAAATGCCACACTCTCGAAGCACAGTCCTCAACATCACGAAAACATACCTATATAATATTGACCCCCTTAAACCCCACTTTTATATGGTAAAACTGGGGTTTACAGGGATATACATTATTTTTCTTATTTCTGCTCAAAAACATAGATTATGCCCACAATCTATGCTAATGTCTATCAAACAGAACTGTATATGATCAATATTACTGACGCAAACACTATTGTTTCTGCGATCGCCTTCAGAAAACATTCTAGATCAATGTTTGTACATTTGTGGTCATGGAACTTTCAAGCACGCTCCACCAAAGTGTCGAAAAGGTATGTAAGTTTATTGATCTGCCTTATATAGTTTAACAATCTTCGACTAAGTTAGTTGTATCTATAGTATCGTATTGTTTGTCTTGAATGTTAGTCTCTTCCAATTTCCCATTTCAGTCAGTTAGATTGTTAGAATCATTTAACTGATCTCTGATGGCATTTTTAACATCACTGGTCTGGTCTAATTCATGATTTCGTTGGATTCACACTCTTAATTGGTTCATCACTCGGTAAATTTTGATTTTCTGCAAGTGTTTTATATGTAAGCGTGTATGCAAGGCGAGGTTTCGTGCGAGTAAAATGGTTAAAGCTCCTAGAAGTTTTTCTACTGACCGTTCAAAAGCGGTTTCTCTATTGCAGTTATTCATTGTCTATGCGTCGGTGGTTTCATATGTGGCGTTTATTTGGTATTATATGTTCCTCATCTCTCCTTCTTTTGATGCTGGAGGATTCTGCTTCGTGATTGTTACATTTCCTGGACATCTTCACTTATAAGTTTGTTGTTGCATCGTCCTTAAGAAACATACGAGCTCTGCTCTGCATAAATCCAGCTTTTATTGCGCAGATTACGTATGTGCGTGATATCCTAACATAAAATTTTGAAAATTATAACAGGGAGAATTTTAGTAGATTTTTCTTGGATGAGCGTGAAAATAATTCCTTTCTGCGCAGAATTTGTAGTACTTTTATGCCGTTTGACATAAGCACATGAACATACGGATAAAATCTTGAAAAGCATGGACTAGTCAAACCCAGTAAAAAGACAACTATTTGTTATACCGGCGTAATAACTACCTGGAATGACTGGCTAGAAATTTGAATATAATTTTGATATAAATTGTACTTTAATAATACTAAAACGACTATGATTATATCTCTTTTGAAAACCGAACTTGATCCATTACTTCTTATTGCCAGCAAATAAACTAAACATAAGTGTAAACCACAACAGCCAGAAACAAAACTGAGTATATCGAAATTCAAATAATACAGTCACCAAAAATTAACAGAATATGATGAAGTTACATGCAAAGAATCATTACAATTGAACAACCACTGTTACCATATTTTGTTTTTGAGTTGGTAGTAGCAGTTTGGGACACATAATTGCAAAGGCTTTTGAGGATGAATGCACAAACTTAATAGATTTTCTCCCATTTTTAGGAAGACACGTTTTGTGACTTCCTGGTTTCTTTCCTGTACGTAACACCTCTTCTGAAAAGAGGTTTTTGTTACTATAATAGGAGCAAGGGAAGCTAATTCTTCCTTCCATTTTAGAGTAGACGGTTCTTCTAAAGGGAGTCTAAGCAAGTCTGAAAGTGTTGTATACACGGAAAGTGTATTTATTCCCCTTAAAGCTCCAAGAACGATTTGACTTGTGCTTTCCCGCCATGCAATGAGTCAATGCACAGCGAAACAAATGCCTTGAGCTTTGTAGTTTTGTTCTGTGATTGTGGCTATTTGTGGACAAAATCTATAATATTTACTATAGAATGACGCTGTTTTATGAAAGGTAGGGCAGAAAGTTTGGGAACCCAAAATATTCTGTGAACGTTATTTGTTCAAAGGATTTCCTGATTTATTATTTGTTTATAGCAAACTAACTTAAACTATTTGTGAATTTTATTAGTTGAATTTAATTATGAATCTGGACGCTTAGCGCATTTAGGCTCTTCATAATGTGAACTGCAGAATGTACATGTACAACATGTACTAAGAATGTGAACTACAGCATGGGTAACCTTATAAAAGTGCTGAGAGGTCGGCATAGACTTCAGTTTGATTAAGAAACATGGCGATCCTTCCGTTATGTGTTCTTTTGGGTTTCATAGCGACAGTATAAGGTGTTAGGCGGTGCTTGGAAGAAGACAAGGTCGCGCAAGCTGTCACTTTGCTCTAAAGTGGGTACTTCCAAAGGACAGTCGCTGAATGCTTTGATGCGTCGGGAATTCTTCTTACCGGCCTGTGGAGACGCTATCAGGAGGTGGGCGAGTTTACTAGACGAGAATGGCAGAGCCGACACCGCATGACATCACAAAGGGACGATCGATACATTCGAAATATAGCGCTATGAAATCAGCAGTACAGGGCCAGAAGGCTACAAATCGAGTTCCAGCATGCAATTGGTCAACGGACATCCGACTAAGCAATACCTAACAGGTTACATGAAGCTGATCGGCGCACCAGACGTCAAGCAAGAATGCCTATTCCCATCAGGCAACATCGTGTTCGGCGATATGAGTTTGCCCAAGAAACATAAAAAACCGACCATTGCAAGACTGGCGCACATTTCTGTTTGTGGATGAAAGCAGATTTCACCTGAGTGCTTGTGATCGACGTGTTCGAGTCTGGAGACGACCTGAAGAACGATATTAGGGCTGCAACATTGTGGAAACAGACAGATATGGAGGGGTTCAGTGATGATATGGGGTGGAAGGCAGAACGGACTTTCTCTTGACTTAAATCCAATAGACCATGTGTAGACATTCTTTACAGACGTACCTCACAGCGTGATCATCCACCAATGACTATTCAAGAACTCACAATAATTAGACATGAGTCCAATAGACCATGTGTAGACATTCTTTACAGATGTATCTCACAGCGTAATCATCCACCAATGACTATTCAAGAACTCACAATAATTAGACATGAGTGGGAAATACTAGCTTTACAAACAATTCAAAATTCGATTCGTAGCATGCCAGTAGTTTACCTCTGCTCGAGGTGGTCATACACATTACGAATTGACAGGAAAAGTGACAGATTTTCACATGTCTGTGACATCAAAAATCATCTGAAATTAGGATGGAGATTTTTCAAATATTTATGCAAATTATTCCTTGACAGATTACAGGATGTGATTTGCGACGGGACCAAGGGTGAAGTTGGCTAGCTGTAAAAGTGCTTTAAACACCACGGGGGTTTATCCTACTGACAATTGTAAGCCGGGGGTCCCGGTGTTAGTCTTACTCTTTGTTGCTTTGTGGTTTATTCTACGAGGCGATTTGTTTTATGTCTTATCTTGTGTTATTTTGTTCTCGTGTTTTTCAGTCCTTTTAGCATTGCGATTATCTCACTTGGGGAAGAGAGAGCTAATCTTAGTCTTTTCGTACATTTTTTTCGATTTGCGCTTGTTTGGTTTTGTCTGTTTCCTCTTCCTCTTGGTGTCTAGAAAGGATTGCGATTTGTGATTGTGGCACCCCCTGGACTTTTCTCTTACCTTTTTGTGAACTGTTTGCCAATGTTTGCCAAACACTTACAGATTAAGCTAATCATCTTTCTGATTTGTCATTTCATCATCAGTATCCAACATCTTTATACTGCGAGGAACCTTTAAATGTTTTGAGCAGTGTAATAATGAAATAGGCAATAATAATTGTCATTTTCGATAGCATAGTTTAAGTAACGATTGATTTTTCATGACGCCGACGATTATGTTTTAATGCTCTTAAAAATGATTAAAAGACTAATCATTTCTATAATCAAAGAAGTGCTTAACATGTAGACAACTTGAAATCTACTCGATTTAAACTAAACAACAATTCAATTTCGATCTCAAAACTGCATTTTGTATTTCTCTACTGGTTTTCCCCATTATACAATATGATAAATATAACGCACGCAGCAAAGTGGATTCAGTCCATTGGTACTTTGTGCTTATTGCGTTTCTTATATCGAAAGTTTATCAGAATTGTCGGTGACCAAAACGGCCTTTATCAGTTTTCAGTTTGCTGAAAGTCCACTCGTTAAAAAAATATCACAAATTATAAAATGATGTGATGTAAACATTGACCTTTTACACCATCCTGCATGTTTAGTTAATCATGGTTGGTGGTATGATTTCCTCTTCTGTTGCAGGGCGGTGGGTCTATTTTAAACGCCTTGGTAGTTTTTACTACTGGCCGTTCTTAGACAGTGGTTCTTAAGTTGTTTGTTCTTTGTGTGATTGTGTGGCTGCTCGCTACAGGCCGTTTTATGTTTTATCCTGCCTAGCGTTGTGATCACCGCGTCGGGGAAGACGTATTTTACTTTGCTTTTGTTTGGTTTGTGATATATGTACTGTCAGTCTTGGTTTGTTTGCTCTTCCCCTAGGGCCAATTTGTAGCTAAATATGTGTTTGTGGCTGTTCCTGACCATCTTCTACAATAGTCTTTGTTTCCATAAATGCTTAATAGTTCTAATAATGCCGCTAGTCATTATTTGTACATAGTCTAAACCCTTGTCATGAGGAAAAAATTAAGATGCCACACCCACTTCTAATTTCCAGCCAATCAGATTACTTGATCGGGGTTTTTGATAGAAAGTCACACATTTAATGACAAACAGTGCAGATCCAAATCAGTTGGCGTCTTCAGATCAGATCTACACTGTATGCTAGGACAGGCAATGTCATGTTCAGCAAAAAAAGGGTTAAAATCTTTTCAAATTTCTAATAATAAAGTGAAACGGTACATTCGGAGGTCAGAAAAGACACTGAATGCTTGCTTCTCCGCTGGCCAAATATTAATAATTATACTATGCATACAAAATTTACTCCATCACTGCGTTTACTTTATATACAAGATGGCCTTCTATCGCTCACATGTGAACCAGACAAGTGATCCCTGTGATGGGGCCACTTTTTACCTAAAGGCTGTAATTTGAAAAAGTCAACTTGATACGTCCAATGAAATTTCGAGTCAAGTTGCCTTTCGGTTCAGGAGAAGAGGTTCCAAATAGATTTTCAAAATAGCAACCCTAAGAGCCATCTTTGATTATCAGTCGGAACTAATTTAGCTCTTTCTGGTCTACAAGTTACCCCAATACTTCCTGTCAAGTTTCGAATCAATTGCCCTTTCCGTTAAGGAGAAATAATTCAAAATAGACTTACAAAATCGTGGCCATGACAGCCATCTTGAATTTCCGTCGAAACAAACGTAGTTATTTTTAATCTACAAGTGTTCCCGATACTTCCTACAAAGTTTCGGGTCAATTGGCATTTCGGTTCAGGCGAAGAAGCGCAAAATAGATTTTAAAGATGGTGGCTATGGCGGCCATCTTGGGTTTTGATCGGAACGATATTAGCTATTTTTGATCAACAAGTTGCCCCGATACTTCCTATCAAGTTTTGAGTCAATGTGCCTACGGTTCATTAGAAGAAGCCCAAAATGAATTCCCAAGATAGCAGCCATGGCGACAATTCTAGATTTTTGATCAGAACAAGTTTAGCTTTTTTTCATCTACAAATTGCCCAGATACTTCCTAATAAGTTTCGAGTCAATTGGCAATTCGGTTTAGGAGAAAAAGCGCAAACTAGATTTTCAAGCTGGCGGCCATTGCAGCCATCTTAGATTTTCGATTTGGAACGATTTTAAATATTTTCGATCTGCAAGTTAACCTGATACTTCTTACCAAGTTTTGAATTAATGGGCCTTTCAGTTCAGGAGTAGAAGCGTAAATAGATTTTCGATGGCGGCAATGGCGGCCATCTTGGATTTTCGATTTGAACGATTTTAGGTATTATGGACCTACAGATCACCCCGATACTTCCTATCAAGTTTCGAGTCTTGGCCCAGAGGTGTAGGAGGAGTAGTCTTTTAAAGCAAATTGTCGACGCCGCACGACGCAGGACGCACGACGATCACAATAGCTCAGCTTGAGCACTTCGTGAGAGTATACAAAACAGGGGCAGCACCGCCATAGTGTGACACACATGTTTAAAATTTTAAAATCAGACTAAGAAAAAAAGGCAACAAGTTGCTCGTCTGAAGAGTTAGACTGAGTTCAAAGTCATTCCGTCATTTGCTATACAGATTTTACAAGGCTCTCCCTGGACTTTTTTCTTACCTTTTTTTCGTATTCTGTGCAATACATGTACAATGTATATTGCTACGTTGTGTTTTACCTCCTCAACAGTACAACCGTATATGTCATCATACAACTACAAGAATTTCATTCCGTGCGGCATTCAAAACTACGACATATACAACACAGGAAATTAACACACTACATTAGATTCTGCACTATTGTAGCTCCTCCCATGCTTAAATGGCACGATTCGGAATCTGCTTATTCCGCAAATAATATTCTATACATTGTGCTTGATTTAGATTTACTATTTACACGCTGGACTTTTGTTTGTGGGCTACATTTCAAAATGGATTGCCCGGCTTGAAAGTAAGCTTTCTAAGCATATGCGGACAACATATCTGCACAGTCGAGGCAGAACTTTCGCTGTCCGCTTACAAAATCATTGGATACTGTAGAATTTATATGGACGTATATTACTCAGCTAGCATTCTTTATAAATCTACAGCGGGCCGTTATCGGCCCGTCAGCTACCCTGACGGGCCGATAACGGCCCACTGTAGATTTATAAAGAATGCTTTCTGGGTTAATGCTCTTACCAAACTGCCTGGCCTCGCTGGCTGATCTGAATCTTTACCGCACACATTGGCTCAAAGCGGGGCTTAAATAGTTTTCATCAAGAAAGGGATACCCTTTTTCGGATGAATCTTTTCATTAGCAAAGGAACAACATGAATGGAGGTGTCCACTACCATGACAGTGTTTACATTGGCCACAATGTCATTAAATACAATGAATCGAGATAATTTAGACAGAAGAAAATAATCATAGTCACAACAGTAAAATTTCATCGATCACAAACATGCAATATAAGGATGACGCCTACCAACAATTACACCACAGATTCGCTGAACATCCAAGCACGTTACTGAGTTTCGCAAGAGAGAATGATTCAATTTTAGGAGAAAACAAAAGAGTCACACTTTACGTAAAGTATTTTACATACAATAAATAGACCTAACTAATTTCATGGAAGACAATCATATGAAAAATGTTTACCATTTTGGAGACAAAAAGTGGAAAAATTGCAACAAAATTGCTTTCCCTATTTTAAGTATGAAAGAAATGCATATTCGACAAAAGAAACAAATGGTACCATTTAATAATTGATCCTAGCTTTGTGTCTTTCGTGTCATATACATGTATTACTTTATTGAAAATCATTATAAAAATGAAATTAACACAATGACATAAATATCAAAATGAGGAGAGAATGTATACTGAACCTGATTATATTTGCAGTCCAGCATATCACGAATGAATCAACCCTTGTCATGCTGAATAAATTAAGATGCCACGCCCACTTCTAATTTCCAGCAAACCAGATTCATTGATCCGGGTTTTTGATAGAAATTCACATATTTAATGACAAAAGTGCAGATCCAAATCATTTGGCTTCTTCAGAAGCCAACTGATCTGGATCTAAATTGTTTGCTAAGACAGGACATGTCGTGTTCAGCAAGAGAAGAGTTAATTCAAAATGCATTCTGCACTTAAAAATGAATTTTTTCTTCTTCTTGTTTAATATTTTTTCTGTTAAGGTTGATAGAAAAAAAAATTACTGAACGTTAGAAATAAATTTTTCGATTTTCATCCTCTCATGCGAATGTGGACTATCATCTCATGGATCTTAAACACCTTGGTCACAACAAGCAAATTACAATCATGCATTCTTACCATGTACGATTCACAAAGCTACAAAGACATTAATATAATATAGGCACTCAATGTTTTTACGCATATAAAGCGGTGTGAATGGATATACCAAGTGTACAAATATATCGAAAGAAAGTTTACATTTTTGCTACATCACTACTTCCTGAAACTTACGGTAAGAATGTTTTTTATTCGACTACCCTGAGAACTCGGACACTACCCTGAGAACTCGAACGACATTATCTCCTTAATTAACGTGTCCTAAAGTTGGAACAATAGATTCCAGAAGAAATTACCCTTGTGAACAATGAACACACTCACAAAACTGCAAACAGATAAAGTATCAAGTTTTTTGCTAGACTAGCTAGTTTCAGACAAGTTCAATTTCATTACGAAAACACGCCTATGTAATTTTGACCCCCTCAAACCCCACTTTTATATAGTAAAACTGGGGTTTACAGGGGTATACATTATTTTTCTTATTTCTGCTCAAAAACATAGATTGTGGGTACCCGTTAGAACCGCCTCGCCGAGGCGGTTCTAACGAGTCCCAACGATCTGTGTTTTGAGCGGAAATATGAAAAATATCAGAATTTTTATCTGAAAAATTTTCATTTTTTTGGGTGGTAAAATTTTCAGTATATTTGAATAGGCGTGTTTTCGTAATTACTATATATGGATGTGTCAACAACTGCTAGACATCACGAAAACACGCGTATATAATTTTTATCTCCTTAAACCCCACTTTTATGTAGTAAAACTGGGGTTTACAAGGGTATACATTATTTTTCTTATTTCTGCTCAAAAACATAGATTGTGGGTACTCGTTAGAACCGCCTCGCCGAGGCGGTTCTAACGAGTACCAACAATCTGTGTTTTAAGCGGAAATATGAAAAGTATCAGAATTTTTAATCTGAAAATTTTCATTTTTTGGTGGTAAAATTTTCAATATATTTGAATAGGCGTGTTTTCGTAATGTTAGAGACAAAGGTCGTGAGACCCCGTCGCCGCGTCATGAACTGGATCTGCATTATTTGCGCAGGACTGTCTATCCTGATACTTAGGGTAAACATAGAAATTTAAAGCGTTCTGGTCAGCACAACCTTGTTTGTTAATAATCAGATAAACTAAAATGAACTTTACAATATCTTCAAAGAAGTATGTTTTTTTCACTTAAAATTGACAGTTTTTTTTTAGATGAGGGCAAACTCTCAGATGCAGAGAAAGTAAATAGTTTCAGCAGTTAAAATGCAATAATTTTAAGACATAGCGAAACGTGAGCTTCAGAAAACAGCATGGAACATCTTGGCTCAGTTGTTCAAAGCATCGTTAGCTTAACAAGCTTGTTAATGACGAACTCATTAACTGTTGTACTAAGGTATTTTCAAATATATTGCTATTTTTGCTGCAAAAATGTAAGTAGCGTCTACTCACATTTTTTTTTTCCAAAAAAAAGGTACCAATGTATTTGCCATATTTTAAGTAACGTAGCTAAAAATTCGTTAAGTTTTGAACAATTGGGCCCTGATTCCTGCAAAAGACACCAATATTGCAGCCAACTAGATCTCGTGAGTGGTTCTTTTGGTTACATGTGATGTTTTTTTTACTGATGAGGTAGGAGGCTCCTACCTGGAGAGAACATATATTTGTAATTTGGGGCAGCATCAGAATAAAGGGCGAATAAAACTAATTTAAGCCCCGTCTACTCTACAACTTAAGGCAATTTTGCAGCTAGCCGCTATTAAAATACAGCGAACCTCAATGGTTCGAACATTTTTGGGACCATGGAAATTCGTTCGAGAAATGGGTAGTTCGAGCCACTGAGGGTTAATCATGGCACCGGTTCAGGAAGCAATTTAGGGAAATCTTTTCGATTTTCTACACAGATTGTATGTTGGGTGTACTCATTAGAATCGCCTCGATGAGGCAATTCTAATGAGTACACACAACATACAATTCCATAATAAAATAAGACAAAATCCCTACATGTTTGTTTTCTTGAGCTACTGGAAGGATTTTATAGGGACTGAAAAAAAAAGAGTTCTAATCATCCACGGTAAACGAGCCATCCGGGTTCGAGCCATTGAGGTTATACTGTATAAGTGATGATACCCAAGACATGCCACAACCTCGAAGCACAGTCTTCCCTAAGCACAAAAAGGGGAGAGAATTCTTAGAACGAAGAATGACAAAAAAAAGGTAAAAGAAAAAAAAAGGTAAGAGAAAAGTCCAGGGAGTTCCACAATCACAAACCGCAATCCGTTCTAGACCGGAACCACCACCTTAGAACGGTCAGCAGAGTAAAATAAACGTCAAAAAGATTGCCTTTGGAAACAAAGAACACACTACAGATAAGAAAAAGGGAGTCTCGGTTTTATTGAGACTCTTCATAAGCAGTAATGAAGTTTGCAACACTGCTTACGTCCTCTAGCGCATACATGAGCAGAACTCCATTTTCTAAGATTCCACAATGGGCCCAATGATCCCAAAGGAAATGAAGTATAATCTGCACTATGGTGGTGTACGGGGAGACGTTCTACCGCCGCCAAACGGCACTAATATCAGCTGCAGTGTAGTAAAATAAACGTAAAAAAGTTTGCCTTTGGAAACAAAGAACACACTACAGATAAGAAACCACCGGGGTTTTAAAGCCCTTTTACAGTTAGCCAACTTCACCCTGGATCCCGATGCTACTAGTCCAGGGAGTGCCACAATCACAAGCCGTAGCCCTTTCCAGACACCAAGAGGAAGAGACAAAACCAAACAAGCGCAAATCGAACAAACGTACGAAAAACTCTAAGATTAGCTCTCTCTTCACCAAGCGAGGCAATCGCAATGCTCAAAGGACTGAAAAACACAAGAACAAAATAACACCTGGCAAGACTTAAAACAAATCGCCTCATAGAATAAACCAAAGCAACAAAGAGTAAGACTAACACCAGGACCACCGCCTTAGAAAGGTCTTAGACAAACCAAACGCCCCATATGAATGAAACTAGCGATGCACATAGAAAGAAGAACTGCAACAGAGGCACGCTTCGGAAAACTACTCGGGTAGGGGGTTAGGCGCTTAAACCAGTGTTACTCGCGTGAGTCCTCGCCCTTAATTCTGATGCAGCGCTAAATTACACATATATATTCGGTCCGCATAGGGGTTCTCCACCTCATCTGTGAAACATCACAGTGAAACGCATATAATCATAAACAATGTGACGAAAGAAAGCAAAGCGCTCAATTGCGATCGGAAGCCAAAACCACAACCAATTCAACAATGGACAGTTCCTTTGTCACTGTTTGTAATCTGGTGTCAACCCATAAGAAGTTCGATTTGAGGCATTAGGACCTTGTCAATCCCTAAATGTATCTGTTTCCTGATTTATTTCTGACGTCTTTGCCACAGCAAAGCCATAAACAGACTTTCTAAATTCCGGACATTACTATTCCCGTATTTTACTAAATTTCTATTTAGTCTGATAGGCACAGTGGGAGAAGCATGCTTATCAAGTAATGTTCTTTTCCATAAACGCATGATTACATACCACCTACTTTGGTCCCTGTCTGTCTGAACATACCTTATTTTGTCTTTGTGTATATCCATTTTATGATTTTCGAAATAAAATTTTGTATGTTGGCTTCAGACTCGTTTGTTCCACATCTTTACTATCAGTGCTTCGGGAAAGCGGTGCTTCGTGATTTGAGCCTTTTCTGGCTTATTTTATTTTGAAGAATTAGTGATTACAATGGATGACGGTCGCAAAGTGGTCACTGAACAAATCTAAAAATAGATAGCAAGCATAGCTCGCGACGCGCCAAGCGAGATGTGAGCTCTACGGTAGAGAATATGATCAAAAAAGTAACATACAACGATATATACTTTCAGCAGTAATCGCTCTGACCAATTTTCTTCCGTTTTCTCTTCCCGGAAGTTGTCACCGGAAGTTGGCGGACTTGACTATGGGTCTCACTAATAAGCGTCATGAAGTGATCAGAAACGAGTGTCAATAAGTGTCACGAACATATTTTGCTGATAATTATTATCATTTATTATCGATTTACATAATATTTTTATATACTGATATTTATTCTTTAATGATGCTGTGAACGACTTTTGAAGAGTGCAGATGTAGGTCTGTGCTGTGCTCGCATTTAGGCTAAGCCTATTTTCATATTAGTTATAATAACTGAAATGTAAACTTTCTTTTCTTGTCAGTGTATGTACAAACAAGCTATATACAACATATTGCGCTGACAAATATAATAGGTTTTTAAAGATACACGCCACTGAAAAAGGATAAAGGATATATAAATAACATGGGAATATATAAATATATGAAAATACAAATATTGATATAGGGGTTCCCACGAAAGGCCAGGTAAACGGTACACATCCGTCTCAGGGCACCAGCAAGGAAAGGGCTCTTATCATTTTGCGCGGCTTCGTTGACCGTCTGGCTCTTTATTGTTCGTGTATATCGAAAAAGCAACTATTCTCATAGCGCTGCTTATAAGGTTTTCAACAAAAAAAAATTTTTTTTCTTATTCATTCATGAAAGCATATTCCGTGGACGTCGAGTCGCAAGAGATTCCTCCTGATGCACCCCATACAGGGGAATTGATACACTGTCGGGCGAGGCAACCCCAAAAAAAATCGTTTTTGCCTCCCCACTGAAATGGTTTCTACCCTAAAAGGAAAAGATTGGCTCCCGTGAAGACCAAATGCTTTCATTTCGGATTAGATATTTTTAGAAGGGATTATTGTAAATATATGCCACCTCATGACAAAACCAACAAAATGTTTGTGCGCCCAGCGAAAACAAATTAGCCTGGACATCCGCTCAGTCTGATCAGTCTTCGCTGTGCGCTCAATTGGTAGCTAAGGACCGAAGCTTTCTTCATACGGACAGCGAAAACTATGTATTGGAAGATTCAAATTTCAATTTTAGGTATGTCAGGCTATGTAATTTAGATATTCTTACAGAAAAATGGTTGAACGTTTTGCAAACAGTGGAGGCCCTGATCAGCTGCCGCGTTCTGCGGCGTCTGATCTGGGTCTGCACTGTTTGCCAAGTACCCTTTTAGGGGTTTCCAGGCCACAATGGGTTAAACAAGGTTTCGAGTATAAATACAAACTATGCGTTCATATACCGTCGTTTCTGGAGCACTCTATAATGATACAACAACGACATCCATGTCGTTAGAAAAATGTCATTTACACATTCAAGCAGAAACGAAGTCCCAGATCAGCCTGTATAACTGTGTAATTCTGATCACGGTATTAGCTGTCCGTGGGTATATTCTATAGCAGCCATCACGAAAACATGCCTATAAACTTTGACCCCCTTAAACCCCACTTTTATATAGTAAAATTGGGGTTACAGGGGTATACATTATTTTTCTTATTTCTGCTCAAAACAGAGATTGTGGGTACTCGTTAGAACCGCCTCGCCGAGGCGGTTCTAACAAGTACCCACAATCTATGTTTTGAGCAGAAATTTGAAAAAAATATCAGAGTTTTTATCTGAAAATTTTCAGTTTTTGGAGGTGAAATTTTCTATATATTTGAATAGGCGTGTTTTCGTAATGCAATGATTTTTAAGAGAAGATCCAATACTAAGTTCAGACCGTGACGTTTCACAGGATAACCCTAATCTTTGCTGTTCACACATATCCGCAAGACACACTTTAACTTAGCATGGCTTATTTGTTCATCAGTTGGGTTCTAACTTGCCAATTTCAACTCTGCTTTTAAACTGAGAAAACATCGTGATTTTCAAATCCAATAAAACAAAAAATACTAAATTACTAAATTTTACACCAGGAATTTTTTGCGGACCCACGTCAGGGCCTGTTAATTTCACACTCATCTTATTACACTCATATTATTTGAGCCTTGTAGACTCTCGCTTGGGGAAGAGAGAGCTAATCTTAGTGCTTTTCGTACGTTTGTTCGGTTTGTGCTTGTTTAGATTTGTCGGTTTCCTCTTCCTCTTGGGGTCTGGGAAGGGCTGCGGTTTGTGATTGTGGCACTCCCTGGATTTTTCTCTTACCTTTTTTTTCTATACAGCGAACAACGAACATCCGTATTTGTGTGTCATCCAATTGTTAAGATTATACCCATCAAAGCACTGACAGCCCTGATGGGTCGATTGTCTGCAAAAATGGTCCTGAACGGGGACTTATGATTGTTTCATTTAACTCTTTAAGCAAACAGTGCAGACCCTGATAAGACGCCGCGTTCTGTCAATGTACCAGTAAAGGCTTTACAGATAAAAAAAAAAAGGTAAGAGAAAAGTCCAGATAGTGCAACAATCACAAACCGCAGCCCTTCCCAGACACCAAGAGAAAGAGGAAATTACAAGTCCAAACAAGCACAAATCGAACAAACGTACGAAAAGCACTAAGATTAGCTCTCTCTTCCCCAAGCGAGGTAATCGCAATACTAAAAGGACTGAAAATCACAAGAACAAAATGACACATGGTAAGACATACAACAAATCGCCTCGTAAACCTCAAAGCAACAAAGAGTAAGACTAACACCGGGACCACCGCCTTTGAACGGTCAGTAGAGTAAACCACCGGGGGGTTTAAAGCACTTTTACAGCTAGCTAACTTCACCCTGGGTCCCGATGCTACTCTTAATACAGAAATACATAAAAATTCGGTTCGCATAAAGGCTCCCAACTCAGTCAACCCTCTATCAACAGTACTCTGACGTCACAACGACAAGACTAGCGCGGCTATAAATAACCGTTACCTGGATTTTGTCTAACGCATGCTTTGATTACATTGGTCAATGATAATAACGTGGACAACTACCTTAAGGAAATTTTAGCGACTGTAATCTATGGCTCGATTGTAAACAACTGACCCACAACTGTAACACCAATTATATATATATATATATATATATATATATATATATATATATATATATATATATATATATATATATATATATATATATATATATATATTGAGCATAGATTACAACAAGGACATTGGACTGTAGCTGCAGCATCTTATCGAAACTTGTGACAGTTTTATAACTAAAATATTGTTTGCCACATTATGGAGACGTGTCTTCACTGATAATTATATGTGACAAGTATGTGTAAATCATGTAATATTATCCTTTACGTCTGGCCCTTTAACCTTTACCAGTCTCTAGGCATATTCAGCAGACGACAAATTGATAATATTTTTCTTGTTTTACCTAGAAAACAGGTTTTGACATTACATGCAAATTGTCTTGCATGAAATGCCAAAACCTGTTGTCTGAGAAAAAAAAAAAGAAAAATGTTTGAAAAATGTCGTCTGTTGAAAATTTTACCCAGAGTGCTACGCGTTAAGTGGATTTCATGCTCTTAGTATAAAAGTTTTTTACAAACGAAATAACCTGTGTGGTACCCTGTTTGCTTTCCTGCACACCAAAGCCCTTTTAAAAGGGTCTACTCTAAAAAAAATTCTCCCAATGGATTCATTTAGTGTAGTTCCTTTTCAGAAGGGAGCCAAACTAGATCAAATGCCCAGAGAGTCACGAATACGCCCGGCAGGTGCCATTTCTTAATTATAAAATATTTTGAAGTCAGTGAAAATGATATAAGGCAAAAAATCAGTGGACCATGAAATAAAGGTCACTGATCCAAATCTAGTTTACAAGGGCAATCTCTGAAAGACACTGATCTATCATCCCACGTACAACTCTTCTCGAGTAAATAGTCTTCAAGACATGAAGCAAAATCGCTGGACCATAAAACATATGTCACTGACCTACATATACTTGTGAGATGAATCTGATGGGTCACATTGACCTATTATAAATAATCTAGAAGATATAAAGCAAAATCACTAGATCATGAAATATATGCTGATTTATATTTACTTTGAGGTCAAAGTTTGGGTCACATTGTGTCATAATCTGTAAATATGACACTTAGCATGAAAAGGTTGGAGATATAAAACAAAATCACTGGGCTATGAAATATAGGTCATAAAAACCTGAATTTATTTTGAGGTAAAATGCTGTGTCATACTCACACATAATCTCAAATTATGATAGTCATACATCACGTTGTCTTCAAGATGTAACATAAAATCACTGGACCATGAAATATATGTAAGCGTGACCTATATTTACTTTTAGGTCAACTGTCGGATCATACTGATTCATAATTCCAAAAAATGATGTTTATACATCAAATAACATTCAAGATATATGGCAAATCACTGAACCATGAAATATAGGTCAATGTTGTCACACAGAACCACTATCCCAAGTATCACATTAATCAACGAAATAGTCTTCAAGATATAAGGCAAAATCGCTGGAGCATAAAAATTAGGTCACAATCGCCTTGACCTTATTACACTGAAAGTTGATTTGATAAACATGTCTGATGTCCATACTTCTTTATTAAGAAGTTGATTGTATGAACAAACTGCAATATACTACTTTATTTAGGCGTCCAAGATTTTGATCTCTAGCTCCGTTCCGGGGCATGATCCATAGGCCCATATATGTAGAATGGGAGAGAACCCTCCCAGGTACCATCATACCAAATGTGAATAGTTTCTGATAAATGACTGCAGAGATATACGTAATCAAAAAACTTCGAAGTAAAACTTCCTTATAGCAGGTTCAAACGGACGGAATCACGGACGGCTGGCCAGCCGGAGGCTGGCAGGCCGGTCAGACGAACGGACGGACGGACGGAACCGACGAAATCTTTATACTCTTTCTGCATACTTCGTATGCCAGGGGTTCGTATGCCGGGAGTATAACCGTGAGTATGAATATAGGTCACTAACCTACATATACTTAAGAGGTCAATTTGATGTGTCCCGTAGATCCATTATACCAACTATGATGTTAATCCATTAAATAATCTAGAAGATATTAGGCAAATCACTAGGCCTTGAAATATATGCTAATTTATATTCACTTTGAGGTCAAAGTTTGGGTCACATGTCATTATCTGTAAATATGACACTTAGGCATCAAATAGTGGGAGATACAAGACACAATCACTGGGCAATGAAATATAGGTCACAAAGGTCGACATTTATTTTGAGATAAAATGTTGTGTCATAATGACCTATAATCCCGGACTATGATAGTCATACATCAAGATGTCTTCAAGATGTAACATAAGATCACTGGACCATGAAATATAGTTCACAGTGACCTACATTTACTTTTAGGTCAATTGTCGGATCATACCGATTCATAATCCAAAATATTTATGTTCATACATCAAATAACACATCAAATAATATTCAAAATATAACGCAAATCAATGAACCATGAAATATAGGTCAAGGTGACCGACATTTATTATGCTGTCAATTATGGTGACACGCACAACCAATATTCCAAGTATCACATTAATCCATGGAATAACTTTCAAGATATAAGGCAAAATCACTAGAGCATAAAAAATTAGGTCACGATCATCTTTACCTTATTACCATGAATGTTGATGTGATAAACATGTCTGTTGTCCATCCTTCCTTATTAAGAAGTTGTTTGTAGAAACAAGCTGCAATATACTACTTTATTGAGGCATCCTTGATGTTGACAGGTGTACATAGACGTAGAATGGAAGCGAACCCTTCCAGGTACCCCCATATCAAAAATGAATAGTTTCAGTTAAGTGACTGCAGAGATATACGTAATAAAAAACTTCAGTTATAGCAGGTGTTAACGGACGGATGGAAGAACGGACGGACGGACGGACGAATAGACCGACGGAACCGACGAAAACAATACCCTTCGGAATACTTCGTATGCCGGGGATATAACTTAATTTGAAAGTTACTTTGCAAGTGTACCCATTCCACTTAAATAAATGCTACAGGCCAGGATCCGAAAGCTAAATGGTTAAGCGTCTGTGTTCATGAATAATCCTCCACTTGTAATACTTTGTATATTTAAATACAGCATGGGATTAGACATGTAAAGTATTCCCTTGATTTGAGCAATTTTCTAAAACGATGGATTTTTTTCTTGTGTTTTTATATTAAAAACACGCTTTTGTATAAAAACACGTATACAATTCTTTAAATATACAGTCGACGCTCGTTATCTCGACTTCGCTTAACCGCTCACTCGACGTGAAAATCTGGCCCCTGATTTAACATGAAATGTAACAACAGGTAAAAAATATTGTGGAAAAGGGGAGAAGAGCAATTGCATGTATATCTTAAATACATCTCTAACTTCAGGAGACAAATTACATAGTCATTTGTTAAATGTGGTTGTTCGATTTATTTTTTCCTCAGTTCTGCAAATCTGATATGTCGAGGTACGGACATCGAAGTATTTTTGAGACTGTCTCTTGGATAACAAGAGTCGACTGTAAGTAGATTCTCACTTATCACACGGAGTTCCTCATAATTTAAGATCTCCTACCCGCAATTCACCCTTTTTACGATTATGGGTCAGTTTTGGGTTTGTCTCAATTCCGAAAAAAACGAAGCATATCTTGCTGACTATAAGTAAACACACAAATTAAAAAAAAAAAAAAATAGTTCTTTCTTTTTTTTATAGAAAATAAAATTTGATATTTCATAGAATTTGGATGAAACATCAAGTCTTAATTTCTGTGAAAAAAAATAAAAAGAAATTATCGCTAATTTTCATTTGATAATTAAGCCTACAGAACGCTACAATTGAATTTCCATATGAGACGGAACACGTAAAGAGGGATTTAGCTCTCTTTAAATGCACTGCATGGTATCCAGTGATTCTGAAAGGATCTGATCAGACTGCGCAAATAAAGATCTGGACGTTTTGTTTTCCTTGGCGCGGCCCTAGCGACGGAAACAATAGAAGACATCACAATTCGTACTGTATTTGTCAAAAAAGGACAGACTATCATAAGCCAGATGTCCAAACAGATAAAGAATTTAGGACAGTCACACTGATTGAATTACATACGAACCAGCGCACGACAAAACCTACAAAAAGGCCTGTGCGACCAGCGAAGACACAGATCGGCCTGCGCGGATGCGCAGGCTGATCAGAGTCTTCGCTGATCGCATGTGCCTTCTACAGTCTCTAGGCTATTCAAAGAGGGATGAAAGAGAACCCTTGCTGTACTAGGTGGATGTACAGGCAAATCTTTGTTGGTCACACAGGTCTTATTGTAGGTTTTGTTGTGTGCTGGCGCATATATACATAGCACTAGACATATACATCAATAGTTATCCATTCAAGTATACAAAGACAGGGGCCTTGGCATCCGTGACAATTTCCATCCTTAAGGTTTCCAAATGCTTGTTTAAGAGCAGTATTTGAGTGTTGTCAGACTTTTGCAATTACATGTATTTACGGATAGACGCTGGGACAGCCGCTCATTTCGGCATTTAGTCTGAGTTTTCATTAATGTGTCTGGTTTGTTAAATAATTAATTTGATTTTAACTTCCAATAGTTTAGAGTGTTAACTTCCAAAATCAACGATTAATACTCTTTCTCGTTTGAGCAGCAATATGGTGTAATTACAATAAATCAATGGAGAAGAAATGTAAAATCAAAATGCGAAATGCTAACGGAATAAAAAAAATGGAATTAAAAGTTGGAGCACAGCTAGTTTAATTGATCGTGAAAATAAAGTTTCTGAAAATAGTTCATTTTCTAGGATACATGGGAAACGTGCTATAAAATACAAAACAAAATGGTGAAAAAAAAAGCGAAATAAATAACAATACGCAATACTCTGAGAACAAAATGCAGCAAATAAATCAATTAAACCAAAGGGAAATAATCCAGAATTCAAATAATACAAAAAAAAAAAAATGTCTCTGGCACGCAGCAAACTCTTCAGGCTCCTTTTGGAAAATGAAGTTTTGTACACTATATGGATCAAACATGGTTTTTCATGCATTAACATTCGCCAGGTCCCGTTGGAGGTGTTGAAAACCGAGGCCGAAGGCCGCGGTTTTCAACACCTCCCAAGGGACCTGACGAATGTAAATGCATTGAAAAACCATGTTTGATCGTATTATTGCATGAAAATTGAAAACATTTGCTACATTTTGCGTTATATCTTGCACTATTTTGTTTCGCCTTTTCACCGATGTCGCGCGAACGCTATTTCCACGTACTATGCTTATTCTAGGACAGGGCAGTACACATCTCGTGACGGCAGCAATTCTGTGGCCCGGTATGAGCATACTGAAAGTTGCGTAGCCGAGCATTAACAGCGCGTGAATTGCCTTGTTAATACACGGCTTTTCACCGGTTAATGCACGGCTATTAATAACGTGCGACACTGCTTTTTATGCAATAATAACCATTAGCTCACTAGGTTGTGATTTTTTTCATTTCACAAAATTATGTAAAATGCTCTTTGGCTCATCTTTGTGCTGATTTAAAGTAATCATTGTTGCAACAGGACATAAACCCTGATTCATACTGGTGACATACTTTCAAGCGCTTTTTTTTTTTTTTTTTTTTTTTTCAACCAAAATGTGTAGAATTTTCTTTATTTCTAGATAATAACATATGTTGTGGGTACTTATTAGAGGCCGAGACACTTCTAACGAGCACTAAAAACGTATGGTTATATCTGGGTGCTCCTCTTCTTTGGAGGTATGCATAATCTAAAAATACCTTTGAAGCGTTTCAGGAATCTCTTCTTCCGAACAGGAGCCATTCTTCCTACTGTCCCGACGTGGAATCAACGGTGAATGCGGACTCACATTTCCGCTTCCGTTTTGTGTATTGTGAGAGTTACTTCCCCTGTCTTTTCGACGAGTAGAAAACCTACTGACAAATGATGAATTGCTCTTGAAAGACCTTTCTCTGGAACAGATAAAACACAATATAAGTTAACTTATGATGCATTATGAAAACACGCACATTCAAATATATTGAGAAGTTTACAACCAAAAAAGTAAAAGTTTTCAGATAAAAATTCTGATATTTTTCATATTCCTGCTCAAAACATAGATTGTGGGTACTCGTTGGAACCGCCTCGGCGAGGCGGTTCTAACATGTATACCCATGTAAACCCCAGTTTCCCTTTATAAAAGTGGGGTTTAAGGGGGTCAAAATTATATAGGCGTGTTTTCGTGATGGATGAATATAATTCCAAGAAAGATGAAACAGTAGACGGTATTATAGGAAAGAACCGGTTCTCCTGGCTGCAAATTCTTTCCTGTAAGTACGGCACCCCTTTTAGAAGGGATCCATACATCGGGAAAGCAAGTTTCTCTAAAGTGGTCTTCAAGTAAATGGTATATTATTCTGTTCACAGGACGAACAATGTTTGTTATTACCATGAACCGATATGTTTGGTTCAATAACTGAGCAACCACATTATTGCTATAAAATATTAAGTGTACCAAATTTCAGCAACATTAATCTCTCAAATAAATAGTCATCTAAATTGAAGATTTATCAGATAAATGTCTGACATGAATCGCAAACAGTGCAGACACATTTTACTCTGCCTACCCCGATTCTTAGAATAAATAGGGAATGTTCCAACGACTGTTTTCATTTGACATATCTGCATGTGTGCTCTATTAAATACTAAATAAAAACAAGAGCTCCGCCAAGCGGGGCATTATACGCCCGTGGCAAGTAATCAGATGCAGCACATTAACTGGCTCCTGTATAATTCAGTGTTCCGGATATAAACTGTAAGTGGAATTACAAAAAAAAAAAAAAATAAATAAATAAATAAAATAAAATAAAAAAAATTCATTGGGGCATAATCTCTGCTGATATTTGGTGAACTGTAACCTAAGGGTCCAAGCTGGCCATGAAATTAAGGGAGAAGTTTGCTGCTTCTAGGGAGAAGTGCTTTCTGACGGAGGACACACCACAGAAGCATGGCTATATTATAAGCTCATATGAGCTTTTGGCACACTATTACATCTAAACAATATGCTGTGAAAAGTTTACAAAAACTTTCAAAGGGGCATAAATCTGCAAATATTTGGTGCACTGTAATCTAAAAATAATATCTGCTGCTCCACATCATCAGGTAAGTATTTATGAAGTTTCAGCTTGATCAGATGTAAACTGTAGGAGGATTTAGCCGAAAACAAAAATTAATAGAAATTTTCAAAGGGGTTTAACTCTGCTAATATTTGGTGGACTGTAACCTTGAAACAATATGCGCTGCTCCACATCATGGTCTTACTACAAATCAAGTTTCAGCTTGATCGGATGTAAACTGTAGGAGGATTTAGCTGGAAACAAAAAATTAATAGACATTTTCATGGGGCACTGTAACCTAAAAGTAATATGTGCTGCTCCACATCATCATGTAAGTATTTATGAAGTTTCAGCTTGATCAGATGTAAACTGTAGGAGGATTTAGCCGAAAACAAAAATTAATAGAAATTTTCAAAGGGGTTTAACTCTGCTAATATTTGGTGGACTGTAACCTCGAAACAATACGCGCGGCTCCACATCATGGTCTAACTGTACATGAAGTTTCAGCTTGATTGGATGTAAACTGTAGGAGGATTTAGCCATAAACTAAAAATTAACCGAAATTTTCAAAGAAGTATTATAACTCTGCTAATATTTG
Organism: Anodontia alba; assembly: GCA_964016985.1. Classification (NCBI taxonomy): domain Eukaryota; kingdom Metazoa; phylum Mollusca; class Bivalvia; order Lucinida; family Lucinidae; genus Anodontia; species Anodontia alba. The sequence goes on along the minus strand of OZ024835.1, from coordinate 1,491,250 downwards.
GTGGACTGTAACCTCGAAATAATATACGCTGCTCCACATCATGGTCTAACTATACATGAAGTTTCAGCTTGATCGGATGTAAACTGTAGGAGTTAGCCGGAAACGAAAAGTCTACTGAAATTTTCAAAGAGGCATAACTCTGCTAATATTTGGTGGACTGTAACCTCGAAATAATACGCGCGGCTCCACATCATGATCTAACTATACATGAAGTTTCAGCTAGATCGGATGTAAATTGTAGGAGGAGTTAACCGGAAATGAAAAGTTTACAGAAATTTTCTAAGGGGCATAACTCTGCAAACATTTGGTGGACTGTAACCCTGAAACAATATGCGCTGTGCCACATCATGGTCTAACTATATATCAAGTTTCAGCTTGATCGGATGTAAACTGTAGGAGGAGTTAGCCGGAAATGAAAAGTCTATTGAAATTTTCAAAGAGGCATAACTCTGCTAATATTTGGTGGACTGTAACCTCAAAATAATATGCGCTGCTCCACATCATGGTCTAACTATATATGAAGTTTCAGCTTGATCGGATGTAAAATGTAGGAGGAGTTAACCGGAAATGAAAAGTTTACAGAAATTTTCTAAGGGGCATAACTCTGCAAACACTTGGTGGACTGTAAGCCCAAAACAATATGCGCTGCGCCACATCATGGTCTAACTATATACCAAGTTTCAGCTTGATCGGATGTAAACTGTAGGAGGAGTTAGCTGGAAACGAAAAACTTTACGGACGGACGGACGGACGCCATATCCCGTATCATAATACGTCCCGTTTTTCAAACGGACGTATAAAAAAGTAAGAGAAAAGTCCAGGGAGTGCCACAATCACAAACCGCAGCCCTTCCCAGACACCAAGAGGAAGAGGAAACAGACAAAACCAAACAAGCGCAAATGGTATCTAGGAAACGATGTTCAGCTACCATTTCTATCATTTCTATCGGATTCATTAATATGAAGACATTTAAACACCTATTTGTTAAATAGATTCTAAAAAGAGTGACCCTTGAGAGCAATGAAAACATGAAACTGCAAACAGCTGGGCCAGACTAGTTAGTTTCAGTCATCTGCTTGCCGTTATTTGAAAAAAAAAAAAAAAAAAAAAAAAAAAAAAAGAATTGTCCAGACTTGTCAGGGTCTGGCTTCATTTTACAACAAGGGAACGAGTCAGCACATGGTTAGCATGTTGTGAAGGCTTCTAGGACGGTGTCGCGTAAGATGTTTAAGACCATGAGATGTTTCAGAACGCATGCGCAACGGAAGCGGATATCAGGTGGGGCAAAAGGCGTGAGATTTGTCAGAATTTATCTACCCCAATTGACTTCCTATTTTGCTGTTGTTTATATAAAGTATTTTTTTTTCTTTTCTTCTGCAGCAAGGAACCACTTTTAGGATAATTTTATTCTGAAAGGAATGACACTTGAGAGCAATGAACACATTCACAAAAATGAAAACAGAAGACTGATTCATAGATACGTATTTGACACTATATTAAACTATTGTAGCTCTTTATCATACATAATATGCATACATGTATATAGAAATATGATATATTATAGGCGCATAACAAAATATGATATATATAAGAAGCGAAAATTGTACAACACATTACGAAAACATGCCTATTCAAATATACTGAAAATTTTACCACCAAAAAATGAAAATTTTCAGATAAAAAATTCCGATATTTTTCAAATTCCTACTCAAAACATAGATTGTGGGTACTCGTTAGAACCGCCTCGCAATCTATGTTTTAAGCAGAAATTAGAAAAATAAGGTATACCCCTGTAAACCCCAGTTTTACTATATAGAAGTGGGGTTTAAGGGGGTCAAAATTATATAGGCATGTTTTCGTGATGAGTTTATGACAAGTATATGTGGGCTTTTGAGGGCAAAACACAATATAAAGTATACCGCGGATTAGTCACGCCCAAATATTTTCTTCCTTTCTCCAGAGAACTATACAAAACAACAAAATTAAACACACGCATAAAATACTTCCTTGGTTATGGTATAATAAACGGACTGAATTGGATTCTAAAAGAGACAGACAAAGAGAGAGACACACACAAAATGTAGTGGAAAGGAATTGCCCTAGAGAGCACACACACGCACACGCGCGCGTGCCACGTCCCTTTTATCTTGAATATGTTTTATTTGTACATACACATGAAAAGAAATTTGTTTTGATTTACATTACAAGGTGTGATTATTTGCTCTTGTAACTTAAGTGTTGGTTAGTTTGGCATGTTTGCTTTCTAAGACAGCAGGTACACTTCAGCTTTCAAGCATGTGTTTACGGTATTTACGTAAGACAGCGACTGGGGTATGTTCGATTTTGATTTACATAGTTTGAACCGTTATCAGAATATTGGTGAGCTGGGTTTACCTAGGTTCTGTGATGAATAGTTTTACTTTTCTTGCGTAGATATTTTGTCGCAAGGCAATTTTTTGAATGGGGAGACAATTTTCTTTTATAATTTTGCAGTCTTGTGGCGTTCTGAAAGAATTTGTTTTGTGTGTGTGTCATATTTTGAGCAGTGGATTTGTGAAGTGATGTACCATTCTGATAATCAAATAGGTCGTTTTCAATCTCGAATATCACGGGTTTCTTGCGTACACGAGTATCAGTGGGTGTGACATTGCAATAAGAGATGTCAGCTGAGCGGTACACGTTATGTTGTGTTGCGCTCCGGGGATCTGACCATGGCAAGTCGATATTTCATATAATTGTTATTTTGAACTGTTCTTGCCATTCATGTCTATATCACAGTTGAAATTCGAGAAGTTACATTTCATTTATTTTGCAGCTCTACGACTTTGCCATTAAGGATAATCTGTCGGCTGCCCAAACATGGCGGCAGAATTTGCCACGTGAACAAGTCGTCATAAAATATCAACAAAAATCACAAATGAAATGCGTGTCTCACAAAAATAACTGATAACTTAAATGTCAAGGCATATCTAGTAGTTATTAATAGATAAAAATGCATTTTATAAATTTGAAAAACCTACTTTCTAACTTGCGTAAATTTGAGACAAAACATTTCCTTTTTCTTTTTCCTGAATACATAAAAAACTAATGTCATTTTGTTAACTATGTTCCATCTAGGGCATTCGGAAAATAAAATATCCCAATTCATTCAAATAAAGACACATTTTGGCTACAAAGCAGACTACTCAAACAGCTCTATACAGTGTACATTGACCGTACATATATAATGTACTTAGCTGTCCCCCTAGCACGTGCAGACAGAATACAAACAGGTATCCAGTCCGTTATATACATGAAAGGACAAGATTTTAGTTTTGTGTATCAGTTTTGGTACCTACGGACATACACATATTGTGTTTTATTTCAAAGCTTTTTGATATTTTAATTTCCGGCTGCTCTAGACGGAACATTGTGAAACAAACTGACGTTAGTATTTTATGAATTCATGAAAAGGTAAAGGGAACTTTTTGGTCCCGAATTTGCACAAATTGGAAGGTTATTTTTTTCATACTCATAAAATGCATTTTTATCTATTAATAACCACTTGGTATGCCTTGACATTTAAGTTATCAGTTGGATTTGTGAGACGCGCATTTTATTTGTGATTTTTGTTGATATTTACTGATGACGTGTAGAGGTGGCAAATTTCGCCGCCATGTTTGTACAGCCGGCAGATTATCCTAAATGTATCGTTCTTGCTGACTAGTCCCGACGTGGTGTGTGTTGGACCCTGAACAGATATGTAGACCCTGGTCGGGTGTGTACACCCTGGTCAGATATGTAAAACCTGTTCGATTCTGTAGACAATGATCAGGTGTGTAAACCCTGGTCCGGTGTGTAGACCCAGATCAGATATGTAAAACCTAGACGTTTCTGTAGACCCTGATCAGTTATGTGAGCCTGATCAGTTATGTAGACTCTGATCAGAATGCAGGTATAAATATTTTATACGGGTAAAGCGATAAGTGGATCAGAGCAATTGTGGTATATCCTAAGTTTAAGACATAGCTAAAATGAGACCAAGAGTTACCACTCACTAATGAATTTTTGCCCCTACGTAGGAGCATGACATCAAAGGCGTGTCATAAGAAGGTGATTGTGATATCCCAGCAGGGGCGTGGGGGTGATAAAGAGGCCTTCTGAAGGGTAATATATACTTAGGGGATATTACCTATGGATCTGATAAATAAGCCAGTACAGACAGCCCCCTTTATACCGACACTCGATACAGCAAAAAAAAAAAAAAAAAAAAAAAACAACAACAAAAAACAAAAAAACAAAAAAGAACAAAACAAAACAACTCGTTATAATGACAATTTTGTAATGAAACCTTCTGTTAAGAGGTAAAAATAGTCCTAAGTTATGAAAACATATTGTGTTTAATTTGAAGAAACACATATTTTGGATATTTGTTAGAATCGCCTCAGCGAGGCGATTCTAACAAATATCCAAAACATGTGTTTTATGTGACACAAGAACAAAACAAGATCTTTCTTACATATCAATCTGCTCATTAAGGATTCTTTACAACAGCAAATTCATTTTAATGGCAACGTCTTTGTGAACAAATACTGTCGTTGTAACGAGGGTTCACTGTACTAAATTCCCCTACTGGACCTCTTCCTGACTATAGTTTATTGACAGTATACTAGGTTTTATTGCGCCCAGTCTCTTATCAGCATCAGAGGGAAGAATAATGACCGAAACACACCCATTACGAAAACACGCCTATTCAAATATACTGAAAATCTGACCACCAAAAAATGGAAGTTTTCCGATAAAAAATTGTGATAGTTTCATATTTCTGCTCAAAGACATAGATTGTGGGTACTCGTTGGAAACGCCTCGGCTCAAAACATAGATTGTGGCACTCGTTAGAACCGCCTCGGCAAGGCGGTTCTAACGAGTACCCACAATCTTTGTTTTTGAGCAGAAATAAGAAAAATAATGTATACCCCTCTAAACCCCAGTTTTACTATATGTTAAGTGGGGTTTAAGGGGGTCATAATTATAAAGGTGTGTTTTCGTGATGTGATCTTTATGTCTTTAACATGTATACAAAAAGACAAGAGTTTGGTCCCTTTTCGAAGGGAGGCAAAACAATATTTCTAGAGTTGTTTCCTCTGAAATAGCATCATTTCCCCTTAAAGTAAACTATACGTAAAATTTACGTAGGCGAATATCAGATGCACAGCCTAATCAAGGTTGCGTTCAATGACCGAAGCGTTCGCGGTTACTCGGAAGTTATTGCAAACTGTCCGTTCTCTTGTGACTATTGGTGGACGGTAACGAATACCCGCGATCTATTCTCAACCTGTCTTCTGGCCCAACCAAAACGGTGGTCTATGCGAAAACATTTTTGTATGATTGTTCGTAACAAAAATATGGAAATGTTTACTTGGTTGATATTATGCTGTCGATCCCTTATAAAATCAATAATAATTGATATAATTTATTCGAACTAATATCAATCTCGTCAACGAGAACAACGGCTACTCTCTAATAACCGTTTAAAAGATGAATAATAGTTTGGAAAAAAAAATTTGTGAGTGTTTTGCTTTATTGAACGCCGCCAGATTTCTGGCCGCTTGTACTCTTACTGGAAGGTAATCCGTCCAGGTATACTTACAGCACTGGGCTAGGGCAGGGAACCATGTGTGGCTTCCATGTTGCTACGGACATTGAGTTTTCATCAGCTGCATAGCAACGCCATAGGCTCTGTATCAGGGTGGCTGCTGGTACCCGACGTCTTATCAAATGTTTCTGACGCTGTTGTTGCTGGACCATCAAGGCGAAGCCGGAACCCAGGATGCCCTGTGCAAACAAAGTTTGCATTAATTAACGCTTAATTAACGCTTAGCAATCTAGATAAAATATTCAGAAGACGCCATATTTAAATATTTTTTCATACTTTTTCCTAGAAAACAGGATTTGATATTTCATGCAAACAATTTGTATGAAATGTCATATCCTGGGAAAATAAGAGTAATATCATCAATCTGTCGTATGCTGAATTTGAGCTTTCATGGATAGTGAAAACCACTAGCTGATTTCATGAATCCCTACTCCAGGAGACACTAAACCAGCATTTTTTTCATAGATCCTTAAACGTTCTGAACAGTGAAGTCAGTTCTTATATTTACGCGTCATCTTAATAATCTAATATGTATAGTCAAAGATAGTATCCTAATAATTAAAATAAACTATCGATTAAGTGATTTTGGTGCAACAAGAACTGTACATGCTACAGCGATTATATATATATACAAACACCTGGGCCCAGTTATTCAAAGCATCGTTAGCTTAACGAGCTCGTTAAGGGTCATTTCGTTAACTGTTTTAACGGATTCAATATACAAAATTCTGATATTTTTTGCTGAAAAAATGTGAGTAGCTTTTGCACTGCAAAAGCTACTCATATTTGTTTTCAGCTTAAAAAATTTGCGTATCACTCGATCTAAATTTTAACGAATCGTTAACTAACGACGTCGTTAGCTTTGAACAACTGGGCCAGTAATCTAATAGGTTACTGGTAAAATTTTTGCAATCATTTTTACTTGGCTCCGCATTTGTGTGTTGTTAGACACAGAAAATGCCACAATCACGAAGCATTTCCTGAGGCGCCAAAAAGAAAAAGATACAAGGAATAATGACAAAATAAATGCCAGATATGAAAACACTGACGCACATAGAAAGAATTGTAACTGAGGAACCATCTTGAAACGATCAATAGAAAACAAAACAAAACAAAACAAGTGGGTTGGGGGCTTAAACCAGTTTTACTCGCCAAAAAACCCGACCTGAACAGGGATGAATCTCCAAATTACAAACATATCGCAATTGTGAATAATTAGAACTCTTTGATTAAGGAACGTATTGCTCTAGACAAAAGATATTCAGATAAGTATTTTCTTACTTCTTTATGAAATATAAGCTGTGGTTACTCATTAGAAACGCCTTGGCAAGGCGCTTCTAATTCGTAACCACAACATAGATTCTCGTGAAGAAATAAGTCCATATGAGGATCATTTTGGGTTTAAAAAAACGCCTTATAAGGCGTTTTTTTAAACCCAAAATGATCCTCATATAGTCTTATTTTTATAAATGTAGAACAATGGGAATTTCATACGTGAGCTGTTGTCAGTTTTGTGGAAGTATTCATTGCCCCCAAGATCATTAATTTTTAGAATCTATTTAAAGAATTACACATTTATAAGCAATTTATATCAGTTACTTTGGGTGCCTTTACCTTACAGCTAAAATTTAAAACAAAATAATGATAATAAAAGTATTACTAAAACCTGCATAGCTCATAAAAGAGATCATTTTCAAACTGTCTGAGTGCTGTAACTGTACACGTTGAGGGAGGTAATCTATTTCATGTCATCAATTAACGTTGCTTAAAGGTAAATTGTAAAAACTAATGGTTATAACATACAGAAATAAAATTGGAGAAAACTGATATGCCACTGGGATTCTGGTCTTCTCCCTGACAAGTAACTGATTGGCGGTACCAGAAAAGAAGAGCTGCAACGTCAGAAAACGTACCTTCGCCCAGCAAAGAGTCAAGAGAAAACATACCTATAAACATGCGCCGCAAAATGCGCAGAATCAGATCATCCTGTGCATGCGCAAAGTCACATCCGGGCATTTGTTCTCCATTAACACATTCTATAGTATGCAATGATTGAGTTAACGGACAGCGAAGACCCTCATCAGACTGCGCGGATGCCTTCCATCACGAAAACATGCCTGTATGATATTGCCCCCACCCCCTTAAACCCCACTTTTATACAATAAAACTGGGGTTTACAGGGTAAACATTAGTTTTCTTATTTCTGCTTAAAACATAGATTGTGGGTGCTTGTTAGAACCCCATCGGCGAGGCGGTTCTAAAGAGTACCCTCAATCTATGTTTAAAGCAGAAATATGAAAAATATCATTTTTTAATCTGAAAACTTTCAGTTTTCGGTGGTGAAATTTTCAATATATTTGAATAGGCGTGTTTTCGTAATGCGCTGTCCGCATATACCCGAAGACACGTTTACGCATGGCGCGGCACAAGTGATGGAATCGCGTCATTAGAGAATGTCAGCCGCAATGTGAGAAAACGTACCTTTGGACACGTGCGCCCAGCAAAGGGTCAGACCAGCATGTGCATTTGCGCCGTCAGAATCTTCATTTGGCGCATTTGGAATAGCCAATGATACAATGTTTCTTTAAGCAGACAAGACTCCGGTCAGACTGCGTAGATGCGCAGGCTGATCTGATTATCACTGGCTGCACATGTCAGAAGGTATGCTTTCTCAAGTTGCGGCCATAACCTAGGAAAGGCCACAATCTCAAAGCCCAGGCACCGAAAGAAGAGATGTTGATTGTTGGGGTTGCGGTTTTACGGCCTAGTCAACCTATGAGGATTATGCCGAGCCGGTTAGTTTACCTTACCACACATTTCTCTGAGCAGGCTTAGTCGTCTAAGCGGTTAATCAGTACTTGTGCACATTCTTTCGCCAGAATGACAACTTCTCTTCTTGAATCGGCGGAAGGCAGAGAATGACCATAGAAAATATAATACCTTCACGAAAAAATGTCGCAGCCAAGTTATCAATTAAAATATATCACCACCGGTTTGTAATCATAAAATAATTCTCTTCTACTATGCGCTGTCAGAAATCCTAAGATGCAAAATCGAAAATTCTGAGAGTAATTACGCCGACAGTATAAGGTGCGGATGGGTTGCAGAGGGGATTTTAGCAAGTTAATTGTCCAATTAGTTTGAAAACAGATCGCTTGAATGAGATTGTTTGTATTGCAAATGCACTAATGCGAGATAATTGTCTCCAACTGTTTTTGACAATTGATTTAATCTTGTGTTGCTTTGATCCGTCAACGCCAGCAGCAAATTTTGTTGTGAAAGCATTATGTTTACTCTAAGTTTTCGACCAGATAGACCTAACGAACAGTGTAGACCCCGATCAGGGGAACGCGGCGACTGACTGTGGTCTACACTAGTTGCCACTCATCGAGCAGTAGCATACATATTAATGGGAAGTAAAGTCAACATGTTCATAGTTTAGGACAACTCCTCTTGGTTTTGTAGGCGAAATTGGAATAGGTGAAATAAGAAGCCCCGCCCCTCTTCCACCCTACAAAAATGAAAACATCTGGGCCCAGTTGTTCAAAGAAGTTGTTAGCTAACGTGACGTTAAAATTTCTATCTTGAAATTTGGCAAACGCACTGATATTTTTTGCTGAAAAAATGTGAGTAGCTATTGCATTGCAAAAGCTACTCACATTTTTGCAGCAAAATTATCAATGTTTGTGAAAAGACCTTAACTACAACAATTAAAGAGTGTGTCATTAACGAAGACGTTAAATGATGCTTTGAACAAATGGGTCCTGCTGGTGATATTTTCTGGGTCTACCTATGACTAGTTACTTTTGGTTCCTCTGTTGCAGTTCTTCTTTGTCTGTGCGTCTGTGGTTTCATAGGACTTGCCTAAATCTGTTAATTGAACTTTTTTTTATAATTATTGAAAATAATACTAAAAAAAATCAAGTTCTATATCTTTTATGTAACGTTACTGAAATGAACAGTCAGAGACAAATACTAAAGGGGCTGTTACAATATTTTGCTTAAAGAGACATTTCCAATAACAAGGAGGGCAACTACAAATGTGGGGACTTGGGCTCGTCTATGGCTTCATATGAGGCGTTTGTTTTATCCGTATTTGTTCATCTCTCCTTCTTTGGTGCCTCGAGAGGAGTGTGCTTCATGAGTGTGCCATTTCCTGTATATTTTCATTTATTGTTTTCCGTATTTACGCCAGTTATTTTAATTTGTTCATATTGTATGGTTTGTTAAACATATTCGTCCAAATATTTAAGTTAAGTAAGATATTTTACAATTGTCCGCTAACAGAATCATTGCCTACTACAAAATGTATGAATAGAGAGCAAACGCCCAGATGCTACTTTACGCATGCGCAGGATAATCTGAATCTGTGCATTTTGCCCATGTTCGACGGCACTTTTTCCCTCGATGTGGCCTAGATTATACAATTGTGGTTCACATACGCCTGCATAATCAATCACAATTGACATTTCAGATGGTGAGTAATTTCCAGGAAGATTGTAGTAAATAAGGCTGGACCGAAACGTTTTAGTTTTTGCCTTAACATTTTAACATTTAATATAGGTCGCGTCGAGGCTAAACGTGCCTTCGATCACGCGCAAAATGCGCAGATTCAGATTATCTTGCGCATGCGTAAAATAACAGCTGGGCGTTTGCTCTCTTTTCATACATTTTGAAGTTGGCAATAATTCAGTTAGGGGACAGAGAAGGCCGAGATCAGACTGCGCAGATGCGCAGTCTGATCTAGGCCTTCGCTGTTCGAATATTCCCGAAGACACGTGTTCGCATGTACCCGAAGATACGTGTTCGCATGTACCCGGAGACATGGTTTGTGTGTACCCGAAGACACTTGTTCGCATGTACCCGAAGACACGTGTTCGCATGTACCCGAAGATACGTGTTCGCATGTACCCGGAGACATGGTTTGTGTGCACCCGAAGACATGTGTTCGCATGTACCCGAAGACACGTGTTCGCATATACCCGAAGATACGTGTTCGCATATACCCGGAGACATGGTTTGTGTGTACCCGAAGCCACTTGTTCGCATGGCGCGGCCAATATATTAGTTATAGATTTTCTGCCAGGGTAAGTATTAAAAATCTAATATTTGTCTCTCCTCTTCTTTCATAGTCGTTGGTAAAATCTTTGGTAAAAACCCAAAACTGAACTGCTCTTGACAGAATGAAAGGCTGACAAATGTTCAGTTGGAATAAATCAAAAAAGAATATTTAAAAATTAAACGTGAAATCGTAATCATTTCGAAAAAAAAAAAAATCAATTTCTATTTCATTTTGTTCATCATCAAAAATGTAAATGAGGTTACCAAGACAATTTAGAATATATGCCCAAATTCTTGGATGAGAAGCAGATATAATAATAATAATAATAATAATAATAATAATAATAATAATAATAACAATCATAATAATAATAACAATAATAATAATAATTATAATAACGAAAGCAACAAAAATAAGAATGGAATGAAATAAGGAAGCGGCTATTTGCCGTCAACTGTAAATGCAACTGTAAAGAACCAAGAAATGTTAAATTGGCTTTTTATAGTCAACTGTCATTAGCTAAAAACGTGAAAATGGCCATTTATAATCAACTGTCATTAGCCCCAAAAAAAGAAAGGTTAAAAAGCTATTTTAATTGTTATCACACATGTATTCTTGAAGAAGGGGCACTTATAAATATGATAACTCAGGATACCCAGGAAATGTCACGAACGTGAAACGTGAAGATATCAAACACGATAAGGAGAAACAATACTCTGTGTGTGTGTGTGGGGGGGGGGGGGGGGGGGAGGGGGGAGGGAAAGGGGGCGTAGGGGGGCAGTGTTTGTTAAAGTAGTATTGCGCGATCGCAAAGCAAGGAACAGAACATTTGGGTATACAAAAGAAGAAGAAACTGCTTTCCTTCTCATAAATATATTTTGTACTAGGCTACTGTTTTGAACATAATATATCATATACATGTAGCAACACAACCACCACTACCACCATCAAGAACAATAAAAAAAGAAACAAAAATAAATAAATAAATAAATAGATAAATAAAAATAAAAGCACCGCAAGCATAATACCCCGCCACAGCAATTATTTGTTTATGTATTAAAGTTATCGTTGCGAAAATGTCTGGAAAGAAAATGACGGAGGGACAGATAACAAAATCCTAAACCAGATCTTGATAACATCAATGGACAGATAACAATCCTAAACCAGATCTTGATAATATCAATGCATATAGCAAGTTTGGTTAAAAGGCCTTGTCATTTACTCGAATTATCGTCCGGAAACGAAAATATGGGCGTGTCTCCGGCAGATAACTCCGTAAACATTTGACAATATTTGCCCATTAGCAATCCCAGACCAGACCTCCTTAATATCAATGCATATAGCAAGTTTGGTTAAAATCCCTTGTTATTTACTCAAGTTATCATCCGGAAACGACAATATGGGCGTGTCTCGGACAGATAACTCCGTAAAAATTTGATGAAATTTGCCCATTAGCAATTAAAAACCAGATCTCCTTAATGCTGGTTAAAATCCCTTGTTATCTACTCAAGTTATCGTCCGGAAATGAAAATATGGGCGTGTCTCGGGCAGATAACTCCGTAAAAATTTGACGAAATTTGCCCATTAGCAATCGCAAACCTGATCTCCTCAATGTCAATGAATATAGCAAGTTTGGTAAAAATTCCTTGTTATTTACTCCAGTTATCGTCCGGAAACGAAAATATGGGCGTGTCTCGGGCAGGTAACTCCGTAAAAATTTGACGAAATTTGCCCATTAGCAATCCTAAACCAGATATCCACAATATCAATGCACATACCAAGTTTGGTGAAAATCCATTGATGTTTACTCAAGTTATCATCCGGAAACGAAAAACGGACGGACGGACGCAAGACGGACGGACGGACGGACGGACAGACACACGGACGTCCAACGTGAAACCAAAATACACCGCCACTATTGTGTGGCGGGGTATAAAAACTTCTAGCTATTTTATCAGGCTCCGATGCAGTACGTCACAGTATTTCAATAAATGCGTTAGCTTAATGAGAAACAAAATGCATATTGCATGAATCTTGTGCAGATGAAAAAAAAAAAGCATTTATAACTTTAAGTAGTTTGCAGTGCGGTTAAGTGGATAATGAAAATATCAAAATTAAATAAATCCATCTTTAAACACTTTCTGTCTTTCTAAGTCATGTTCGATTAAAACTAAGAGCGGAAGTTAATCAACCATGATCAGGAAAAGCACAACACGAACTTAACGCTTACGGTGTGAAAAAAATCACCAGACGATATTCTGAAATGTTTTCGTATTTTTCACAGAAAATTGGAATTGACATTTCATGCAAATTGTCTCCTTAGGAGACAATTTGCATGGAATATCAAATCCTATTTTGTTGAAAAAAAAAAGTAAGAAAAAAATCGCCAATTTGCTATCTGTTGCATTTGCCTAGAGATTGAGAAAGTCTAAATGAGTGATTGCACTTCAGAAACTTTATCTTTCGGAAATTTTAATTTTGTGCACATCAGATAAGTTCTACTGCATAATGTCACATAATCGTTGAACTTTGCTTTTAATCATGTATATGTAAAAATCACATGCATTTACATAAGTGATCTGTAACATTTAAGAATTGAAATTTAGAGTTTTAGCTCGCATTTTTGGATGATGAAAATCATTAGGTTGTTTGAATATCTTTAAAGGGAACTTTAAAAATAGCATAATGGTTTTCTTTATCCAGTTCCAGCTAACAATCTGGGCCCAGCTGTTCAAAGCGTCGTTAGCTTAACGAGCTCGTTAAGGGTCATTTCTAACTGTTTTAGCGGATTCAATATATAATATTCTATTTTTTGCTGAAAAAAAATTGAGTAGCTTTTGCACTAAAAGCTACTCACATTTTTTTTCAGCAAAAAATTTCAGCATATTTGTGTATCACTCGATGAAAATTTTAACGAAACGTTAACTAACGATGTCGTTAGCTTTGAACAACTGGGCCCTGAATTTCAATCCTTAGAATTTACATTTTATTTTATTCCTCGAAGTTTCGGTAGTATTCAACCTGACAAAATTATTTTTCCTAATGACCGGAGTTAAAATTTGCTTAAAATCAGATAGGCGAAACTTGCACGTTACGCCAAGGCAATATGACATCATTATAACGTCAGAAATAACAAACAACATTATTGGCTGACGTTCGCAAGCAATAATCTTTGTCTCCGCCTTATGCTCGCCTTGACAAATAAGTTTGACATTGATTTGCATCGAGAAATGAAACGCACAGAATGTATTAGTAAATTTAAAGCATAAGAGAATGGTCATTTATGTGGTTTTACATGGGTGACTCGCGGATTGGCAAGAGTGCGCTTTGGAAATCGAACAATTAAAGAATTTGTTATATTTTTATGGATTTTATCAATGTGTAAACTCCGACGAATCACTTACAACCTGAATAAAGTCCGAAGAGTTTTCTGATAAATTCGTGCGTGGATCGCCATAGTTTAGACGTCGATAAATCCACAGAAAAAATAATTTATTTCTTTATAATTCCAACTTTGACATGAACGTTACAAATGTTGCCAAAATGTCTATCTTTTTAGACGGCGGAAGGAAAAAAGATCGAATGTATTCATGCTCTGGACTTAACTGAATTGTATTGTTTTTCCTTCAGCCAAACAAACTGCCTGAAATGTTGTAAGTTGGAACCATTCACTTAATTCAGATCAGCTTCAAAATTTAAGTTTCAACGGGTATAACTCTGATATGAATTGTGTACTTTCCTTCTCGTTTGGATTACTCTTAGAGGAAATAATTTGCTCCCTTTGGGACTAAATTATTTTTTTAAGAATATCCCTCATTTTTCAAAGGATTTAGATGGGGTTGTTGGGTGAGGCAAAGGTGTCGTGTATCCTGTCGTGTATCTTGCGTCACCGGGGCGTCCAACTGATATTGGCTTACGGTTAGGCAAGGCCAGCTGTTCTTGCAGCAGGTAAGGGTAGAGGGGGGGATTTTTTATTTCTTCTGTTTCTTCACTTTCTTTCATTTTCCTCTTTCTCCCTGTCCCTCTCTTTTATCTCATCTACTATCTCTTCTATATCTCTTCTCCCTTTCTCTGGGAGACGACACAAAATAACCCACAAGAGTTGACGTCTCGTTAAACCCCAACACAATCAATCAATCAATTAATCAATCAATGGGTTTAGATCCTTGGAAGCTAACTTTTTTATCTGCAAAAACCGCATCCATTAAGCAAAATAGTGGCGAAATCTTGACCAATTATCTAATCACCTTACGGTTTGGGACTGAACAGGATCTACACTGTTCACATGCTTTTATAACGTAAAAATTAATGCCGTAACGTCAGAAAACGTAACTTTCGACATGTGCGTCCAGGGAAGATTCAGATCAGCCTGCGCATTCGCGCAGTCTGATCAGAATCTTCACTGCCCGCATTTTGGATAGCCAAGGATTCAAACTTTCTTAATGCGGACAACGAAGACTCTGATCAGACTGCGCGCATGCGGTTCAAATGTTCTCGTTTCATGTTGTTTATACTAACAACTTTTATACCAGCATATGTACTTACCGCGGGAAGAGCGAAGAAGGAGATTCCCAGTACAGCAGAAAAGGCTGCGATAATTTTCCCTGCGTATGTCCCCGGCACGACGTCGCCATAACCAACAGTGCATAAAGTGATCTGAATAAAGAAACATTTAAAAATCGGTAAAATTCGTGCTTTGGCAAATTACGTCAAAGCTTGCCTCTATAGACTTTTTTAATGTTATTGTTTTCATCCGGACTACTGACCACGTGATTACAATGTTATGCAACGTGACCAAAAAGTGTGGATGGCAAAAACATTTCCGGTTCCTTTGATACCAGTTGATTCAAGCCAACTTTGACTTGGATAATAAATTCCTTTTGGTTAATATTGAATCGTAAATTTTACCTTGTAATTTAAAATACAGCTTTAAGAAGCAATTTGACTGTTTTTCTTAAAATAAGAACAACTGTTTCAATCATATTTTCCAATATCAGCAGGCACGCTCGCAACCGTAATCTTGGCTTTATGGTGACCATTTTAACGCCTAGTTTTAGCTAGTTGATAGATAAAGTAGGTATTAATATTTGTGTTTATGACATTTAAAAGATCAGTCGACGAGAACCTCTTATCAAAATAAACTTTTGCCGATAGAAAACTGCTTTAATTTTCGAATCCGAATGATTTGAATGTGTGTCGTAGTGTTTAAACTGATCTATAATGTAGAATAAATCATCAGAACAATAAATGTATATCACGGAAATCCGCGAACTTCTATGGACATAAAACAAAACAGAACAGAATAGAATAGAACTACTGTCGAATGGTACGAATATAGATGACCGTATATGGATTCGTGTGTATAAAGGTGTTGATTTTGTCATATTTTGTCTCAAAATAAACTAGAAACAATTATCTTTATATTTCAGTCTGGTTTGTTATTCTGCACTTATTAAATCTCATGTAATTAAAGTTAGAACGTCATAGGGGTTACAGCATTTCCATCCCGCATTGATCTTGTTGCTGTGTAAGCGTCAGAAGCTGGGTGGTCATGTTGACCAATCTGAGCGCTCTAGTCTGTGTATTCTTATTCCGTTGAGGCTCCATATGGGGAAAAAAGAAAACGTTTTCAATGCTCATTATGTGTGTATTTATTTTGCAAAAAAATAGCTTTTTGGATATGAAAATATATTGAGATATTGAAATAATAAATTTAGCATGCACTTTATTCCATATAGGCACAATATTTTTTAAATTAGTTGAAAATCTGTTTTTCATGAAAACTCGGGCATGAAAATGTGGATTCATCTTATTATAGTCATGCATTCACATTTTAATATTTTCATAATTCCATCATTTTTAAATGTGGATACATCCCTATATAGGGACGACAGTGTGGATACATGATTTTTTGGCTTTACATATAAATGATGGGTTTTCTTTTAAAATGTGGATACATCCCTTTATAGAGACGACAATGTGGATACATTTTTTTAGCTTTACATATATATGATGGGTGGAGAGCAGCATTTCCAGATATACGAATGTTGCTCATGAAGGATATGCCTGTATATAATATTTACGGAATAAGGCAAATTTTTCATAAAATGCTACTTATTCCGTTTTTTTTTTTTTTTTCTTTTTTTTTTTTTTTCAAGACTAATTTTTCTTAACCTTAATTTTTTCCTTAATGTACTCCATAACTTTGCACGCGACATACAAAGACTTGTCAGCAACATTTGCAGAAGAATGGTAGACATCAAGATGGATTTCAACTCTGGTCTTCTTCAAGGCATTTAGAGGCACAGTTTTTGTCAAACCAGAATACTTTTGCGCTGTAAATGTAGTTGTCATTCTCTAGTTGAATTCTGCGCCAGATTCGGTCTGACAGTCTTCATATAAGCGTTTATCCACATACGGTCACCTTTATTCGGCTTTTACCGGAATTATATATCAGAAGACCCGTAGAATGACCTTACAGCCCTTGTTATACTGAACAGCGGTTGGTCGAAATAGTTTGCAAGCTAAGAACTGTACTGTTTGTTACTCATCACGGAAACATACCTATATAATTTTGAACCCTCAAACCCCACTTTTATTGAGTAAAACTGGGGTTTACAAGAATATACATTATTTGTCTTATTTCTGCTCAAAACATAGAATATGAAAAATATCAGAATTTTTATCTGAAAACTTTCAGTTTTTAGTGGTGAAATTTTCGGTCTATTTGAATAGGCGTTTTTTCGTAATGGATAAACCCAAGCGGCATTACTATGTTCATTTATACACCATACTACTGCAGTCCACTACAATGTGCATCATTAGAGTTTTAATACATTTGCAATCGCCGGAGTCTGAATGGTACTCGTATTACATGAGAGATTCCCTCGTCACCATTATAATGAGACGCCCAGGGATATTGAACAATTAGTTTGATTGTTTATTTGATGAGGTTAATGGCCTTTTCAACAATAGCCCACTTAAAATTTATCCAAGAGAGGTACAGCGCCAGGTAAACTGTTAAGCGATCCATCTTAAACTATTTGACTTCTGTTTCATATTTTACACGGGCGTTTCCTTCTTGATATTGCAACAACCTTGACCTGAGCCATATGTGTACGCAATCGAGAACGAGTTCAATGACCTACTTACCACTCCCCACTAGAGGGCGTCAGCGAATGTCAGAAGCCATCGGGATCATGATCTTTCTCAGCTAAATAAACTATGAAAACAAAATCGAGAACGAGTTAAATGACCTACTTACCACTCCCCACCAGAGGGCATCAGCGAATGTTGCGAAGCGTTCGGGATCATGATCTTTCTCAGCTAAATAAACCATGAAGGATGAGAACAGTAAGCCCAGAAACCCAATATACAGTGTTGTTAACAGCTCCTGAAATATGACGTCATAAAGAATACGATAATACCAAATACATGTATAAGTACTCCGGCAAAGCCATTTTTTTTTCAACCGAAAAGTGCTTACATCTTTCTTATTCCTCCATGAAAACGCATATGCCTTTTTCCAATTAAGAATATTGACATTTTCTTATTTCTCCGCGAAACGTACGAGGGTAGTTCAATAAGTTCGTAGAACTCGGTATTTTTCTATACAATTCAAGATTTCTTTTTTCATTTTTGTGCAGTGTAAACCTTTGTCAGTTGAATGATAACAGCCGTTCAGTCAACACATACATTTTTTGCTCTTACTTTTTGTTTGAAAACCTATACCCATAGGCAAAAATGGAAAGTCGGAATATTGAGTTCAGAGCAGTCATAAAGTTCCTCACTAAGGAGGGTGCAAAGGCCAAAGAAATCCATTGGCGCATGGCTGATGTGTATGATGATAGTAGCCCAAAGTATTCCACAGTGGCAAAGTGGTCAGCAGAATTTAAACGTGGGCGAGACTCCTTAGAAGATGACCCAAGGCCAGGTCGCCCTGCTGATGTCATCAGCCAGGAGATGATCGACCGTGTTCAGAGACTTGTGCTAAACAATCGCCGAATCAAAGTTGTCGAACTTGCTTCAGAATGTAGTATTTCTAATGGAAGTGTTTACATTATAATCCATGAACATTTAGGCATGTCAAAAGTATCTGCCAGGTGGGTACCCAGAAACCTGAACATGCAAGATCGTCAGCAAAGTGTTGAGTCAAGTCAAGAACTTCTGGACGTGTACAATGCCAATCCAGAAGACTTTCACACTCGTCTTGTAACAGGAGATGAAATGCCAATGGGACCCAGATACTAAAAAAGAGTCCATGCAATGGAAGCACCCTGGCTCACCCCAACCTAAGAAATTTCGTACCTAACCATCAGCCAGCAAGTAATGGCCACGGTGTTTTGGGACTCCAAAGGGATTATATTGATAGATTACAAGCCTGCTGGTACTTCAATTACAGGAGAATACTATGCCAATGTCATTAAATAATTTAGGGTTGCTATTAAAGAAAAACGAAGGGGAAAGCTAGCTGCTGGTGTCCTTCTTTAGCATGATAATGTCCCTGTGTACAAGTCCAGAGTTGCATAAGCGGCTATTCGTGAGTGCAAGTTCGAGCAGTTAAATCACCCGCCATACAGTCCAGGCCTGGCCCCAAGTGATTACTATCTGTTTCAGAATTTGAAGTCCCACTTGCGTGGAACGAGATTTCGGGACGATGATGAGCTCAATGCTGCTACAGAGGCTTGGTTTGAGGACCAAATAGACGACTTTTATTTCAAAGGCATAGACTGCTTAAAAGAAAAGTGGGCCAAATGCATTGAAGTAAAGGGGGATTATACTGAAAAATAATGTTGAAACCATCTTCCAATCTGCGAGTTAAACACCGAGTTCTACGAACTTATTGAACTCCCATCGTATGTTGTGGGTATGCATTAGACATCACGAAAACATGCCTATATAATTTTGACCCCTTAAACCCTACTTTTATACAGTAAAACTGGGGGTTACAGGGGTATACATTTTTTTCTTATTTTTGCTCAAAACCAAAGACTGTGGGTACTCGTCAACAAAAGCATATCTGGTGCAAGGCGGTTCTAACAAGTACCCACAATCTATGTTTTGAGCAGAAATATGAAAAATATCAGATATTTATCTGAAAACTTTCAGTTTTTGGTGGTGAAATTTTCAATATATTTCAATAGGCGTGTTTTCGTAATGAAGATCTCCACCTTGCCAAGGCGCTTCTAATTCGTACCCACCAGATATGCTTTTGTTGAGAGATAGAAAAAATATGATGTGGACACACCAGTTTTATTTGGAACTATATTACCCCGCAGTCTGGTGTGGACCGTTCATGTCCGTCATTCATTACGAAAACACGCCTATTCAAATATATAGAAAATTTCACTTCCAAAAATTGAAAATTTTCAGATAAAAAAAAACTCTGATATTTTTCATATTTCTGCTCAAAACATAGATTGTGAGTTCTCGTTAGAACCCCTCGGCAAGGCGGTTCTAACGAGTACCCACACGCTATGTTTTTGAGCAGAAATAAGAAAAATAATGTGTACCCCTGTAAACCCCAGTTTTACTATATAAAAGTGGGGTTTAAGGGGGTCAAAATTATATAGGCATGTTTTCGTGACGCATAGACTTTCATACTCGAATACAGTCAAACCTGTCCGAAAGGCCACCTGTATTATGCAATCACCTGCCTTTGAAGGCCACTATTTCAGATCCCATTAAAGGTAAACAAGTGGAAATCTTACTGTATTAAGCAAGCACTTGTCTTAAGCAATCAGGTTTTGGCTTTCCTATAGGTGCTTGCTTAACACAGATTTGACTGTATTAAATAGCGTTGCTGGTGGCTGCTGAAATCTAACATTTTTATCACCTTTTAGTGAAAAGGAGCATTAAACACTGATCTTGTTCATCGCTGTCCGCACATATCTCGAAAATCCTTTTACTAATGGCACGGCGTATGAACTTAAAGTTCAACAAACGACATTTTAAATAGCAGCAGACGACAGTTTAAATATCAGCGGATGACATTTTTGTCCCGAAACCCTTTTACTTATGGCACGGCGCTTTAACTTAACCTTCAACAAACGGCATTTTAAATAGCAGTTGGCGACATTCTAAATGAGCAAAATACAGTTTAAAGATCAGCGGACGACATTTTAAATAACAGCGGACATTTTAACTAATAGCAGATGACATTTTAAATATAAGCAGACGACATTTATTTAAATTACTTGTATTGTGTTTCCTTTTAAGCAGAGACTCTGTCTTACATTCCAATCAAATCAAATCTTGAATAAAATGGCAAGTCGCACTTTATTGGCATCTGTTGATTTCACTTAGAAAGTACTAAAAATATTAACCGAATTGTACTACTTGTTCAGCAGACGGCTTTATCGAAATCTGTTTTCTTATTTTCCCCAGAAAATAGGACTTGACATCTTATGCAAATTGTTCTCTTAGGAAACAATTTGCGTGAAATGTCAAATCCTATTTTCTGGAGAAAATAAGGAAAATATCACCAGTTTGTCATCTGTGAATTTTCTCATAGCATGGTAAGTGTTTAGTAGAACTCATAATTATGAATAGATGATAAAGCACTGAATTTTTCTTTTTTTTTTTTTTTTTTTCATCGGAAATAAGGCTTCACACTTCATTAAAATTGTCTCCTTTAGAAATAAGGCTTCACACTGCATTCAAATTGTCTCCAAAGAAGACAATTTGATTGTAATGTCAAGCCTTATTTTCTATTTTCTGTGAAGTTTGGAAAAAAAGATAAAATGTCGACTGCTGCTCTTTAAATTCAGAAGATTGAAAGACATCTTATACCAGAACATATTGTCTTTTTATCTGATAAAGAATAAGAAACAATTTGAATGAAATGCCAGGTCATATTTTCTGGGAAACAATAAATTAAAATGTCGTCTGCGACTATGTATATTTAATAGGTTAAAGGTTCAATAAGGCAGTGTAAAAAGAAACCATGGTACCCGATATATATTGTCTTTTCATCAGATAAGGAAAGTGAAAACCAAAATCAATATAAAATCTCATCAAGTCATAAGCTATATCTTCATTGCTCATGTTTCGTCCAAGTATACGTCTACCATATTTAGCCTAAGTTTTCAGAATGATTCTAGCTATGTTTGATCTACAAGTCACCCCGATACTTCCTATCAAGTTTCGATTTGATTGGCCTTTTTGTTCAGAAGAAGTTAAAAATAGATTTTCAAGATGGCGACTGTGGCGGCCATATTGGTTTTCCGATGAGACCTGCAAGTCACCCTGATGCTTTCTTCAAAGTTTCAAGTCAACAGGTCTTTCGGTTCAGGAGAAGAAGCGCAAAACAGATTTCCAGGATAGCGGCCATCGGAACGATTTTAGCTCTTTTTGATCTACAAATAACCTGATGCTTCCTACCAGATTTTAAGACAAGTGGCCTTTCGGTTCAGGAGAAGAAGCGAAAAATAGATTTTCAAAATGGCATCTTGGATTTCCGATCGGAATGAGTTTAAGTATTTTTGATCTGCTAGTCACCACAATGCTTCCTACCAAGTTTCAAGTCAAATGGTTTTTCGGTTCAGGGAAAACAAAGCAAAAAATAGATTTTCATGATGGCAGCCATCAAGGATTTCCAACTGGAATGATTCTAGCTATTTTTTGATCTACAAGTCAAACCCAATGTTTTCTACCAAGTTTCAATTCAAATAGCCTTTCGGTTCAGAAGGAGAATTGAAAACTAGATTTTCAAGATGGCGGCCATGGCGGCCATCTTGGATTTTCGATCGGATTAACTTTAGTTTTTAAGTTTCAAGTCAGTTGGGAGAAGAAGCGAGAAATAGATGGCGGAAATCTTGGATTTCCGAACGGAACGATTTCAGCTATTTTTTATCTACAAGTCACCCCGATGCTTCCTACCAAGTTTAAAGTCAAATGGCCCAGGGGTGTAGGAGGAGAAGGCTTTTAAAGCAAAGTGTTGACGCCGCACGACGGACAACGGACGAAGAATAATGACCGATCACAATAGCTCACCTTGAGCACTTCATGCTCAGCTGAGCTAATTATATCATATCATAAAGGCTGGTCACTTAAATAAAACCAAAATAATATCATAATTATAAAGGCTGGTCACTAGTGATTAGCCGTTATTATCATGATACTTTTTTGTTTTTATTTTCGTGGCTTAACAAACGGGATAATAAGAATAAATTTTGGTACTGGGGACTGGAGCAAGTCTACAAGGAGACTTGAAACAATCGGCAGAATTTCCACCACTCCGCCCCTCAGTATTTTATACCCCGTCACACCATAGTGGAGTAGGTATTATGCTATACCCTCCGGTGTCTATATGTCCGTCCGTCCGCACTTCGTTTCCAGATAACTCCTTAAACAGTTTTCAACGGATCGTGTTGAAACTTGGTGAACTGTTAGACCATGAGGTGGTACAGCGCATATTGAGATTACGGTTAAGCAAATTTTGATAGAGTTATTACACTTTTTAAGGAAGTTTTCCGTCCGCACTTCCGTTCCAGACAATCCCTCCAACAGTTTTCATCGGGTCGCGTTGAAACTTGGTGGACAGTTAGACCATGATGTGGTACAGCGCATCTTGCTATGAGGTTACGGTACACTAACTTTTGATAGAGTTATTACACTTTTTTAAAGATGTTTTCCATCTGCACTTCCTTTCCAGATAACCCCTCCATCAGATCGCGTTGAAACTTGGTGGACAGTTAGGCCATGGGGTGGTACAGAGCATTTTGCTTTGAGGTTAAGGTACACTAAACTTTGATAGAGTTATTACACTTTTTAAAGATTTTTCAGACTTGGCTTTGTTTCCGGATAACTCCTCCTACAGTTTTCATCCGATCGGGTTGAAATATGGTGGACAGTTATATTATTATGCGATGCAGCCCGGTTTGTTTCGATGTTACAGTACACCAAAGTTTGACAGAGTTTTAGCTCTTTAAATTGTTCAAGCATGATGTGGCTTCAAGTTCTCATGGTGGGTTACAATTCATTAAGTACCACATCAAACATAGGTATCTTCTCTACATGTTTTGTTACCCTGCAGTGGCGGGGTATCACGCAGTGTCTGCGATGCTTTTATTAACTTTTTTACTCCTGACCGTTCTAAAGCAGGTATTCTGTCCCCGAGATTATTAAATGTTTTTCATGCTCAACACAGCTGAGCATGAAATTTTCTCTGCTAATAAATCTGAAAATGCCAACAAAAGTTGGTATTTTCATATATATTAGCAGAGATTATCGTGCTCAGCTATGTTTAGCAAGATAGAATTTGCTATTGTTAGTAAGTTGAGACTTATTAACAGGATAAATTTCATGCTCAGCTGAGTTTTACAACTTCGGGGGCTGGTTTTGTTCGTTCTTTGTGGGGCCTTATGGCTGCGTACTGTGGGGCCTTATGGCTGCGCACTGTGGGGCCTTATTGCTGCGAACTGTGGGGCCTTATGGCTGCGAACTGTGGGGCCTTATGGCTGCGAACTGTGGGACCTTATGGCTGCGCACTGTGGGGCCTTATGGCTGCGAACTATGGGGCCTTATGACTGCGAACTGTGGGGCCTTATGGCTGTGCACTGTGGGGCATTATGGCTGCGCCCTGTGGGGCTTATGGCTGCGCACTGTGGGACCTTTTCATGTTTTGTCATGTTTGTTGTCTTCATTTTGTCATCAAGAAAACATGCCTGTATAATTTTGACCCCCTTAAACCCCACTTTTATATAGTAAAACTGGGGTTTATAGGGGTATACATTATTTCTCTTATTTCTGCTCAAAAACATAGATTATGGGTACTCGTTAGAACCGCCTCATCAAGGTGTTTCTAACAAGTACCCACAATCTAAGCTTTTGAGCAGAAATATGTAATATTAAAGTTTTTTTATTTGAAAATTTTTCAGTTTTGGAGGTGAACTTTTCCATATATTTGAGTAGGCATGTTTTCGTAATGGTTTGGTAGGTCCCGCCTGACAATGTTATCATCTCGTTGGGGAAAAGGGAGCTGGCTGCTTTGTCGTTCGTTAGTTTTGGGTCGATTGTTCATAATCGAGCCAAAGTATACATACACCAAAATTTCCTTAAAGACATAAAAAAAGAGGTGTCTGGGTCATTAGTCTTACCATTGATAAGGGACTGGGTGCAATAAAACTGGATCGCTGAAAGATAGACAGGTAGATGCTCAAAATTCATATTGGGGAATTTAAGATTGACTTATTTATCCTTTCCATGCGTAATATCATATGAGCCAGTCCACGCGCTATTCTTGTCCCTGTGACGTCAAATGCTTTGTAAAGTGGGTAATCTGTAAAACCTGGACTATGCTTAGTGCTAGGTCACTGGCAAATAGTGCAGACCACTGTACTGTTTGCTTAAAATACAGGAAGTTAAGGGTTAAAATGAAACAGTCTCAAGTACGCGTTCAGGACCATATTTCAAGCCTACACTCAGAGAATCTATCCATCAGTGCTGTCAGTGCTTTGATAAACACATGTGCTGTCCTTCGTAGATAATTTACTCTTCTAAATGGTGTCACCGTAGGCTATTTCTGTATTTGTGGCTCTTCCTTGTCATCTGTTTAATTATTTGTTTGAACTTTATGGACCTATAATACCTTTTTTGATTTCTTGTGAGGAAGTAAATGTAAATTCTGAGACCTACAGAGACTTTTAGCCATACGACTACCGACTATTATACAGTGAACCCTCGTTACAACGACACAATTTGTTCCCAAAAACGTCGCCGTTAAAATGAGATTGCTGTTGTACAGAATACTTAATGAACAGATTGATATATGTCAAAAGGTCTTTTGTTCTTATTTCCTCATTGAACATGTGTTTTTGATATCTGTTAGAATCGATTAGAGAGGCGATTCTAACAAATATCCAAAACATACGTTTCTTCAAAGTATTAAATACAATATTCTTGCATAATTTGTGACTAATTGTTACCATTTAAGCGAACGTTTTGTGAGTCAAATTGTCATTATAACGAATTTTGTCGTTGTATCGAGTGTCGGTATAAAGTAGGTTGTCTGTGTTGTCATTCTGCGCTGGACCAAATATGATATCAGATCTTAACCTAACTGGTATTTTGATTTTAGTTAAACAAGTCAAATGAATAAGGCCTGCAATGTGAGAAAATGTACTTTTGGCCTGCGGTCCGCGGATCAGATCTGCACCTACGCTGTTTGTTCAGGTCTGTCCGTCCAAATACTTATGGTAAATACAGTCTACCCTCTTTATACCGACACTCGATACAACGACAAAATTCGTTATAATGACAATTTGCTTGTCACGAAACCATCGCTCAATATGTGACAGTTAATGAGAAATTATGCAAGAATATTGCATTAAAGGATCAAGCAACATATGTTTTGGATATTTGTTAGAATCGCCTCACTGAGGCGATTCTAACAAAAATCCAAAACATATGTTTCATGAGGAAATTAGAATATATCAAAGTCTTTCTTACATATCATTTTTTCCATTAAGGATTCTTTACAACAGTAAATTCATTTCGATGGCATTATCTTTGGAAACAAATGCTGTCGTTGTAACGAGGGTTCACTGTATGATTTTGCTGTTGAAACAATGTTGTACCTAGCCAATATGATAAAATGTACCGTATGTGAGCCCAGCGAAGATTCAGATCAACCTGCCAGTTCATGCAACCAGAGTATTTGCTTTGTGCTCTATTGCTCTATCAATCAGCGATTGCACGACCCACAGAAAAATCGACCAACTGAAAGGTTGATTTTCAAAGAGTGCTCTATAATCACCTTGTGAGTTCGTCTCTCCGTCCGTGTTCAGTGGACGAAAATGGCCATTGTGCTTAATACATTGGAAATATTTTGATAATTTGTGGTATACTGATAGATACCGACAGGACCTAGCAAATAAACTTGCAAATGTGTTTTCATTGACAGAGGCTAAGCCGAGGCAAAACTGTGAAAATATTAAAATGATCACAACCCTTGAACCGTGTTAAATATTTTGATAATTTTTCAGGTACTGATTGAAACTGACAAGAGCTAGCCAATGGACTTGCCAAATGTTTAATTTTATCGACCAGCGGTTGAGCCGAGGCAAAAAACAAAAACAAAAAAGTTCTATGATAAAAAGTTTACCATTTTTCACAACTTTCAAAATGTTCCTGGACAGTTATAACATAGCAATTTTATGCAAAACGACATGCCATATTAAGTGGGTAGCGCACCGATGCTGAAAGTTGATCGTTTCATTTAGATTTTCTAACTTCTTATTGAATGAATCAGTATGTTTGCTGATTAAAATTCTGCCAGTTTTACCGCAAGTGTATTATTTTGTGTAATCGCGTGTACACAAAATATTGTCTGCACCAAGCCTTATTGTTAATACATCACTGTAAATATTATGGACAAACCTAATAAGGATTGTTCAGCGATACTGTAATAAATCAATTTGTACTGGCCTTTTGTGATTTCAATTTCGTGTTTCATTTAATTTCAGTCTAGGCATTAGATCTTTTAGCCGGAGCATGGAATCTGTTTTATAGATCTGCACCCACTTATCTGTCTATTGCACGCCAGTTTTCGTGTCCTTTTTCAATATTACGTGTGGCATATCCAGATAATAGATAAACCGAAATGTAAGGAAACGTAACTTTAAACATGTGCGCCCAGCGAAGATCTGATCAGACTGCGCAGTCTGATCAGATCTTCGCTGGGTGCATTGCTGGATAGCCAAGGATGCAATGTTTCTTCATGCGTAAAACGAAGACTCTGGTTAGACTGCGCGGCTGCGTAGGCTGATCTGAGTCTCCGTTGAGCGCACATGCCTGATGGTGTGTTTCCTGACGTTGCGGTTCGGATAATTTTATTACAGTTACTAACCAGACTACTATTGACGTCATATTGTTTAGTTACCCTGATAAATAGTCCTATCTAAAAATAGAGTATACGGAGTAGATCGTATACTCGTTCAGTGTAAGGTGAAAAAGCCTACATTGTTCTGTTTATTTCAGGCAACAGGAGGATCTCGGAGAAAACAAAGCTGTAGGAAGAAATTCTGTATTGAACTATTTGGCTTGGTGGAGTGCTACAAAGAGTCGGTCGGTCATTCCAGTTTGTCAACCAGAATAGGAGTTTTGGGATGTCACTTGGCGGGCAATGTTATGTGTTTTCGAAGTGGTGAAGAGGACATGAAAAACTCAAAGATCTGTTGCTGAATCAAGTGGCCATGGCATCACACCAAAACTTGAATCTGAAACTGTAGCAAGCGAGAGACTTTCTAACTCTTAGCATTGAGGTCTATGGAGAAATTACAAGCGGCGCATCACGAAAACATACCTATATAATTTTGACCCCCTTAAACCCCAATGTTATATAGTAAAACTGGGGTTTACAGGGGGTATACATTATTTTTCTTATTTCTACTAAAAACATAGATTGTCGGTACTCGTTAAAACCGCCTCAGCGAGGCGGTTCTAACGAATACCCACAATCTATGTTTTGAACAGAAATATGAAAAATATCAGAATTTTTGTCTGAAAACTTTCAGTTTTTTTGGTGGTGAAATTTTCAATATATTCAAATAGGTGTATTTTCGTAATAGTGTCACCGTTTCTCAAAGGGACTACTTACCCTTCTGTGTGCCCAGACTACAGATGCTAGCAGTTTCCAGGAGCCCGCCTTTCGGTCTATTCTAACCATACGCAGTATTTGGAAGAACCTGAGGCCCCTTAAAGTGGAAGCCGCAAATATCTGGGTGGTACTGCCCACAATGATGACTAGCAGCGTGGCGACTATAATGACAACATCTGAAACGAGAGAAAAAACAATCAGAAAAATATATAAAGTAGTTTTCAAGACTGTATTTACTCTAAATATTCGGGTACCTTTATTTCTTACCGTACTTAACCTTAAAGCGAGCGAAAATATAAGGGGATATACCCAGGAAATACCACAACCACGAAGCCTTCCCACTTCTGACACCAGAATATTACTCCTAAGTGGTTGGGGGTGTAGGGGGGCAAGACGTACCGAGGGTGACTTTCTATATGACTAAGCTCCGGATTGGGCGATGCCTAACTGAACCATTACACAGGGAAAAAAAACACAAAAAACAACAACAACAACAAACAACAAACCGAAAAAGAAATGTATAAAACCATCGACACGCGAATAAAGAAGAACTACAATAGAGGAACAGTCTGCTATATGGGAGGGCAGAGGGGACTTAATACGCTTTACAAGTTCTCAACCTTCGCACTTACCCTTCTAATCCTGAGTATTGTGGCGCTGAGAATTGATTTTTGTTTCAACGTTGTGTGCCCGCTGGGTAACACTGCGACAAAAAGAAGGCACGATGAGCCGGCAGTTGACCACAGACAAATAATGTCAAGCACAAGCCGCATAAAAGGTTTTGGATTGAGACATCATTTAGTCTGCAATCCAGCTCACCGTCTTGCTAAAGAAGTACAGATGTCCAGGAAGAGCCACAATCACAGAACACAGTCTACTGACGATCAGATTTGATCATTACAAGCTAGCTCTCTAGCATACTTGAATATATACCGGGCCGTTATGGGCCCAACAGGAATCCTGTTGCATCTATAATAGTCCGATATAGATTCAAGAAGAATGCTAGCTGGGATATTACATACTTGTATCCACCGAGAAGCAACTTTACGTTATATCACCACACATACTCACAGATCTCTGTAAATTAGCAATTCTCGGACCCACAAAGCAGACCATATATTCCAAAATAGCGTTATAAACAATAGCGATATAAACTTACAGTCTTAGTAAATACATTACGAAAACACACCTATTCAAATATATTGAAAAGTTTACAACCAAAAAAAAAAAAGGAAAATTTTCAGATAAAAAATTCTAATATTTTTCACATTTCTGCTCAGTACAAAGATTGTGTGTACTTGTTAGAACCGCCTCTGCAAGGCGATTCTAACGAGTACCCACAATCTAAGTTTTTGAGCAGAAATAAGAAAAATAATGTATACCCCTGCAAACCCCAGTTTTACTATATAAAAGTGGGATTTAAGGGGGTCAAAATTATATAGAAGTGTTTTCGTGATGTCGAATCGACAAGGACTGGAATGTCCGTCTTTATAAGTGGCGGTTATTTGCTGAGTTCTTATTTAGCGACACATCAACTCTTGTAGGTCATTTTGTGTCGTGTCTTGGAGAAAGACACAAATGGACACTGAAGAGACTCATACATCCACAAGTAGTCAAATAAAATCTTAACCCGTTTATGCCTAGTGTCCCATAAAAGGAACATTGGTAAAAACTGTGGTGTCTGATCGGGGTCTACACTGTTTGCATCAAAATATAATAATTTCTATAAAACATGGTAATAATAAAAACTAGCCACAACCCCTTCTATTGGAAATGGAGCTGTCCAAAGATTTGAGGTAGAAGAATTCACTCCGCATAAATGGGTTAATATCACCAGCTAGTTAAATGAATACTTCTCGTTATCTTAGTGCTTCGGTAGGCTATTTGTGCTTCCCAGCTAGCATTCTACGTAAATCTACATCGGGCCGTCATCGGCCCGTCAGCTACCCTGACGGGCCGATGACGGCCCGATGTAGATTTACGTAGAATACTGACTGGGTCGTGGCCTTTCCTGAGACATTTCATTTTTATACCCCGCCACACGATAGGACAGATAGAAGAGTTTGTAGACGAGAGGTAAGAGAGAAATAACGAAGGATAAAAGAAATAAATATATGAATGTGTAGAGAGAAAAATTAGTAACATGCCCAATCCCCAACTTGTGCAAGTACAGCAGACTTACCACCACATACCATACACAGTAAATGTTAACGTAATATATTTATACTTGCATATGTTTTTCTTCACGTTGCACAAGCATTTTTTTCTTGTTCCCACGGTCCATGGAGGCTCATTTGAAATTTGGCTTTGATTGGCTCAGTGATTTCTGAGGAGTGTGGACGATGGACGGACAGGCGACCTATGAGCTTAAAGGTTCAGGTGAGCTAATAAAAGAAGTTATCCAGGAAACACAACAATCACGAAGCACAGCCACCCGGAGGTATTAAAAGGAGGCGAAATGAGGAACAAATAAATACAAAACAAGCGCCACCTATGAAACAACAGACGCACGGACAAAAAGGAACTGCAAGAGAGGAGAACTTATGTGCTAATAACAATTGCAGCAGACGACATTCATTTTTTGTGTGTATTTTTCAGAGAAAATAATGCTTGACATTTCATGTGAATCTTCTGTCTAGCAAGTCTATATTTTCTCTGAAATAATAATAATGATAATAATAATAATAATAATAATAATAATAAATAGAATGTCGTCTGCTACAAGTTTGCTTAGCGCTTTAACACTTAACATGCAATAGGCAAATTCAGCAGACGACAAACTGATGATAGTTTTCTTATTTTGTCCTAGAACATAGGATCTGAACCTTCATGTAAATTGTCTCTTAAGGAGAAAATTTGCATGAAGTATCAAATCCTATTTTCTAGAAAAATTAAAATAAACACATAACAAATAGTCGTCTGCTGAAATTTTTACCCATCATGCAAAGGGTTAATACAAATGTCACAGTTTTTAAAACGAGGACAGACTCAAACAACGGCTTTTAGCGTTGCATAATTAGTGTCTAATGCTAATAAAGGAGATGATTTTACTAAAAGCTTTTCAAAAATGTCAAATAAAGCAAGATGAGATGTTATATATGTCCTGCTCGTTGTGGCTTAACTTTACATTAGTCAATCTGTGTGGTTACAGGCTTTCAAGCGTCAGTTCTTTATGTTAAAACATTCGAAAAAAAAGTCAATTTGTATTAAATTAGGCCAGGATATGGAGGCCGCCTAAACCTAGGGTAATTGATGCGACCTGCTATCCCAGCTTTTCTTGAAACGAATGACAAATTTAAAATGGGCAAAATGAGGGTATAGATGGATTGTCTGAGAAAAAGAAGAACATATAAGGAAGACACCTTAAAGTAGAAAAAGAAGAAAAAGAAGGAAAAAAAGCAGACCTATCGGATAGTATGTACAATGTATGATATTAAAATACCGTGAGGAAAATTGGTCTGGTTACCGACTTTTATCAAAGACAGGTTCAAACCCACCCTAGGAACCCAGGCTGACATTTAAGTTTAGTTTTCGGAGCGACTGATCCCTGGGTGATCGAGGATGGTTCGAACCTTGGCAGATATCAGAAGCAGCAACGACATGAAAATGTTTAAACATGTTAATATACTGGATGTAATTATTCGAGCCATGATATGGAAGAAGTAATTTCCCCCAGTATACTTGAAATAAGCGAGATACCGGGTCCCAAAGGATCAGAAGCAGGTAACCAGGACAAGCGGGCATTGTGCTATATATTCTACGCCTTACTTCCGGTTTAAACCGAAAGTTATTGAAGCAGGCTATCGAGATATCAGAAAGGAAAGGAACAGAACTAGTTTATATAAATATTAGCTCACACACACACACACACACACACACACACACACACACACACACACACACACACACAAACAAAAAAAAAATCTGGGTCTACTCTAAGCACAGACCAAGCATTTTGTGAAAGCTCATACGCTCATACTGGGTGATAATAAGATTGCCAGTCCATGGAAAATAGCATTGGACCAGTCCATGCCCTTTTATAAAGTGCTTCCGGAGCAATGGTAAATATTAGGAACCAAAGTTTTAGCCGACAATTCCTGGTGCAATTACGTCTTCATTAACTTACATTTAGAGCGCATATTTAGGACAATGATATGCTATTACTGTCTGATTGTAAGTATTAAAACAAGCCAAGTATTAACTCTTTCACTGCCACAGGCGATACTAATAAGCTTTTGCAAACAGCATAGATCCAGATGAGACGGATCAATGAGCCGTCTCATCTGGATCTACGCTGTTTGACATTCAGTCTTTCAACTTTACATACGAACTTCTTTTCAACCGACAGTTTGTTAAAATGAAAAAAGACGACAAATGTCGTCTGAAATTTGGCGCCGAAAGAGTTAAAACTGTAGTATTATACTTGTAACATTAAGATATAAGCTTTTAATGAACCTATAGGAAGGCAAAATGACAAAGGATAAAAATGGTGATATATTTTAGTACAATTTACTGCTTGCAGTGCGACATTTTTAAGAGAAATAGATGCACCTTTAGAGAGGTTACTGTCAAACTTGTTTTGTTTTTCTAAAAAGGGTCTATTGTAAAAGGAAAGTATTTGCCACCCTCCCCGCTGGGAGCAGTCATTAAGTAGCTAAAGGAAAAAGTACATAAAATAATCAGCATGTTCGAAAATAAAGAGCGTGATGGGCTGTGTAATATGGTGAAAAATTATGACAATCGATTTGTAAATAAGAGTTATTGGATTTCTGAATTCTAGAAAATGTTGTTATGGAAACCGTCATTTTTGTGAGTCAGTGACGTCATAACTAACTAATTAAAATTGCAAAAATTGAATAAATCACGTCTGAAACAATGTTTTGTTGTCGTCTATCTGTAAATGTGTTCATTTGCATGAAAAATGTGCAACTAATTCACATAAGCAGAATATTCCTGTCAACAGGCGACTTTTATGTGTGTTTCAAAAAAAAATAAATAAATAAATAAATAAATAAATAAATAAATAAATAAATAAAAATAAAAAAAAAATAAATAAATAAATAGCTAATTAAATATTCAAAATTGTGGCGCCCATGCTCAGGATTATATAAAATATTAGATACAACATCTTTCTTATTTCTTAACCGATTTCGATCATATTTGCTCCAAAATTCTTGTTTTTTTTAGAGCTTTACATTTTCAGACAAATATGGACTTAGTTGGCATCTCCCTTTATAGGGACTTGATAAAATGTTTAGATAGATATGGATAAAAGATAAGGTGTTCGAATATTTAAAGTAAAGTTGAACTTCAGTGGCTCGAAAATCTTTGGGAACATGGAAATTTGTTTTAAACATGGGTAGTTCGAACCACTGAGGGTTAAACATAACGCAAGATCAGAATGTAAAGGGTGGTACTTCAGGGATGTCTTTTCGATATTTCATAAAATAATTGTATGTTAAGTGCATATTAGAATCACCTCGATTTTCATGATCAAATAAGAAAATGTCCTAAAAGGCACCTAAATATTTATTTTCTTGAGCTATGAGAAGAATTTCCGAATAAAAAAAAAAAAAAAAAAAAAAAAAAAAAAAACGAATTCGTATCAGCTATGTAAACGAGCCATCGGTGTTCCAGTCATTGAAGTTCTGATATTGTATA
Source organism: Anodontia alba (assembly GCA_964016985.1). Classification (NCBI taxonomy): domain Eukaryota; kingdom Metazoa; phylum Mollusca; class Bivalvia; order Lucinida; family Lucinidae; genus Anodontia; species Anodontia alba. The sequence continues at coordinate 1,457,293 of OZ024835.1, read as the reverse complement.
TTTCTACTATATACAATAGCTTTACAGTTAAGGGACAACAATATTTTCCCTAAAAATTTGTACACTTTATTTTTTATTTTAATTTTTGGATTTGGGTTTTACGGCCCTTTCAAGAATATTTCACTTATATCGAGCCGATCGTTCATCAAAGGTGAAACTAAGTCCTTAACTTACATTACGAAAACACGTCTATTAAAATATATAGAAAATTTTATCTCCAAAAACTGAAAATTTTCAGATAAAAAACTCTGATATTTTTCATATTTCTGCTCAAAACATAGATTGTGGGTACTCGTTAGAACCGCCTCGGCGAGGCGGTTCTAACGAGTACCAACAATCTATGTTTTTGAGCAGAAATAAGAAAAATAATGTATACCCCTGTAAACCCCAGTTTTACTATATAAACGTGGGGTTTAAGGGGGTCAAAATTATATAGGTATGTTTTCGTGATGTTTATCTCAGAATTTGAAAAAAAAAAAAAAAAAAAGTCAGTTGCCTACCTCATAACTTGTCTAAATCGGTACAGTTTCAACTGGGTGTGCAATGTTTAATTAGTCCCGCCCGTCCAAAAATTTAACGTAAATACGGAAGTTGCACACTTAGCAGTTTCTAGGCAAATCCAGCAGACGACAAATTGAAGACATTTTTTTTTTCTAATTTTTACCAGAAAATAAGAGGAGACAATCTGCATGGAATGTCACATCATATTTCTGAATTTATGTAACCCAATGTATGCCAAGCGTACCACAAAAGGGACATCTGAAAACATTGTAGACCCAGACCAGAGAAAGCGGCGTCTGACCAGGCTCTACAGTGTTTGCATTAAATATAGGAATTTCTATGAAACATGGTAATAATGAAAACTAACCAGACACACCTTCTTTTGACATCACGAAAACGTGTCTATATAATTTGATCCCCTTAAACCCCATTTTTATATAGTAAAACTGGGGTTTGCTGGGGTATACATTATTTTTCTTATTTCTGCTCAAAAACATAAATTGTGGGTACTCGTTAGAACCGCCTCCCCGAGGCGGTTCTAACGAGTACCTACAATCTATGTTTTGAGCAGAAATATGAAAAATATCAGTTTTTTTATCTGAAAATTTTCAGTTTTTGGAGGTGAAATTTTCTATACATTTGAATATGCGTGTTTGCGTAATGCAAATTCCAGCAAACAATTATAAGGTCATTAGACTGTGACATATTTGCTGTTAATGAAACTTTTCTTCGTAATAGCGAATCTGTGTATATAGACGGATATACCTTTTTCGCACATAATCGTAAAAACTTAAATAGACATGCAAAACGGGGTTCAGGTGGTGTTGGTGTTTTTGTTAAAGCCAAATTATTTGAATTATATGACATTTCTGTCATTGATGACGGTACTGAGGATATCTTATGGTTGAAATTTAACACAGACACTAACGCGGAAAATATTATTCTATGTGTGTGTTACCTACCACCCGCTGAATCTACGCATTTAAATGACCCCGAACTATTCTACTCTACATTGTTGGAGCAAGTATATTCTTATCAAAATGATGGTCGAGTATACATATGTGCAGACTTTAACTCGAGAGTTGGGGATGCATCTGAGTTTATTGAGGGAGTGGATGACGTCATTCCACGTGACGTTGTTGATCATGTATCAAACACCAACGGCGACCTATTAATTGACTTTTTAGTGGACTCAGGAATATGTATGGTAAATGGGCGCGTTGGCCATAATGACTTCACTCATGTCTCCCATCGTGGAAAATCTGTTGTAGACTATGTATGTGTCCCCTACGAACAATTGCCTTTCGTTACTGACTTTCATGTGCATCTGATGTCGGATATAGTCAACGCTCTAAACTGTCGGGGTGTTAACAAAATTCCGGATCACTCTGTGCTCACATGGACAGTCGCGGTTTGTTCTAAGAAAAGCGAGACTGTGACCCCCAAACCCCCCGAAATGTCTAAAAGGTACAATACGTCTAATATTCCGACGTCATTCTTGAACGATGACAGTAGTTTCGACCTAGTAGTGACAGCAATTGATAAAATAGAACGCGACCTTGAACTCATGCAGGATGCCAATATTGCATACACTACATTCAAGGAATTAATTGTAACTGAAATGGTTAGTAAACTGCCCAAACGAATATTTAATGATAGTCGTAAAAAGGCATCAAAATCTCTTCATAAGCCGTATTGGTCACCGGAACTGGACGATAAATGGGACGTCGTTTGCACACGTGAAAGGGACTGGTTACGTTGTAATGGCAGTAGTGCTGAGAAACGCCGACGTCGTGCATTGTATGTATCGGAAAGGCGCCAGTTCGAAAAAATGAACAAAAAATCAAAGCGTAAATATCAGTTGAGTGAACAACAGCGTCTGCTCGACCTACAAGCTGGTCAAAACACTCGTGACTTTTGGCGGGAAATTGGTAGGATTGGAATTCAGAACGAAAGAAATTCCGGAATTCCGATGGAGGTAAAGGACTCCCGTGGTAACATATCAACACACACGGACGATGTTTTGAACAGGTGGAAGAACGACTTTGAAAACTTATTTTCTGATTCCATTAACCCCGATTTTGACGATTACCATTTAAGTATAGTTAAACAAAGGGTACACGATAACGCTGTGCCTAGTGTCCATAGGGATATTACATGCTTAAATGAACCGATAAGCCGAACGGAAGTAGAACAATCCATTTACAGGGCAAAGTTGAAGCGCGCTACCGGGTTCGACGGTATACCGGCGGAAGTGCTACGAAATCCCGTATGCATCGATTTGCTATATAAAATTATCAACTTTTGTTTTGAGAATGGAACAGTCCCAAGTGAATGGAATAAGGGTATTAATAGACCGATTGCCAAAGCTGATGCGACGGATCCGCGAGATCCTTTGTGTTACCGGGGTATATGCCTACTATCTATTCCGTGTAAAGTGTACGCGGACATCCTAAATACGCGGTTCAGTAACTGGATAGACGAAAATAACATAGTGGTGGACGAGCAGAATGGCTTCCGCCGTAACAGGTCCTGCTTGGAACATATTTACGCTTATATTCAGTCATTAACAAACGGAAACTGCAAAAGCAATCCACTTTTGTTTGTTTTGTAGACGCAAAGAAAGCGTTTGATACAGTCCAAAGAGACTGTCTGTGGTATAAACTTATCTCTTTGGGCGTAAAGGGAAAGATTTTGAACGCAGTACAATCACTATATACCGAAGTCCAGTGCGTTGTTAAAGTGAATGATTACTTAACTCCCACTATAGACGTATCGCAAGGAGTGAAACAGGGTTGTAAACTTTCCCCGACATTATTCTCCCTTTATATCAATGATCTAGCTATTGAAATTAAGCAGATGAATCTCGGTATCGACATTGATGAAGTGCAGATATCAATTTTTTTGTACGCGGATGATATTGCGCTGATAGCACCTGATGCTGACTCTCTCCAGCTGATGTTAAACAAACTTCATGAATGGTGTAGTAAGTAGAGATTGTCTGTAAATAGTAACAAAACCAAAATTGTACACTTTAGGCCTATGTCAGTAACACGTAGTAATAAAGTGTTTGAGTGTGGAGACCTAAACATTGAACTAACAGATAAATACAAGTACCTTGGGCTGTGGTTCCAAGAACATTTAGACTTAAAATATGCCACCACTGAATTGGCAAAGTCCGCAAGTCGAGCCCTGTCTGCTTTATATGCCAAATTTAAACGCTCAGTGGGTATGGCTTATGATGTTTTTACAAAACTATACACCTCACTTGTAGAGCCTATTTTGTATTACTGTTCGGGTATCTGGGGTTTGTCTAATCATAGTAAAATTAATACCGTGCAAAATAAAGCTTGCAGGTACTTCTTAGGTGTTGGTAAAAATGCTGCCAATATAGCTACTAGAGGAGACATGGGCTGGACCGACTGTTTTGTCAAACAGAAGGTGGAATGCTGTCGTTTGTTTTTTAAACTTACGAATATCACTGACAATCGAATAGTGAAAAACATCTTCACCTGGTCTAAAACTCATGGTAGATGATGGGAAAAACGGTTCTTAAAATTTGCGCAGGATATCGGTTTGTTGCACTTATTTGAACAAACTACTGTTTGTGTTACAGATGCGATTAAGCTGTGCAAATCACGATTAATTGAAATAGATAAACAAACTTGGAGAACGAACTTATTTAATGATGCCGATCATGAAAATGGCAATAAGCTTAGGACCTATAGACTGTATAAACACGAGTTACAATTAGAGTCTTATGTAAAAATCCCACTTCAGAGAGATCACCGCCGCATTTTAGCCATGTTTAGATGTGGTAATTTGCCATTACACATTGAAACTGGGCGTTTTGCACGACCTAAAACCCCTATCGATCAGAGAACTTGTTTCCATTGTGTAAACGCCGTTGAACATGAACTACACTTCTTTATTGAATGTCCCTTCTACGACGACATAAGGAGGAAGCTGTTTCACAAAGCACAGTTATGCAATAGAGATTTTGATACTTATAGCTCGACAGAGAAATTGGTATTTCTAATGAACAATATAAACATGCAAGCTATTGTTGCTTCTACCTTATTTAGTATGTTTCAGAGACGTAAAAGTGTTTTATAATGCACTTCATCATTTTATCTTATTTTAATACTAAACACGTCTACATTGCAATTTTAATGCTAGTTTCTATATTTTAGAACTTTCTTTTTATACTGTGCTATGTGATAAATTCTACTATGTATATATTTTGTGTATCTATACATGTATATTACCATGCTCATTTTATATTGCGTGTCTCGTAAGCTGGTAATCCCAGCTGAGTGTCTTAATTGTAAAGTTGATCTTTTATTGCATATGTTTATCTGCTGTACAGACATGTGACACGTTAATAAAATACTTACTAATAAAATACTTACTTACATGAGATAAAAGTCCACTCGGCATAAATGGGTTAATCAGATCTAATGGACTCGCCAAAGGCGGCGAGGTGATTCAGGTTTAATGAAAACAACAGGGGTGAAATAGGTCATTGTCCTTTTCAAAACATTTCATCAACATAAAAGACAAATTAATCACAAACAATGGAAAGGCAATGCCGAATTATCATTATTCATCCGGTAGGAAATCGGAGAAAGAGGTCAGTAGCTGGCTACGTAAATAAACCATATTGGCCTACAAGTAACCCAATCGTGTATGCAAATGTAACAACTTCAAATCAGATCCACGTCCTTTCAGTTATCAAATCTATATTATTTTAGTTATCAATCCTTTCTGAAAGGAAGGACTCTTGAGAGTAACGAATACACTCACAAAACAGACAACAGCATAACTGTCCCGTTTTTCTGGAACAGATTAGCTAGTTTTGGCCAAAAAGGCATCAAAAGTGACTCTCATACAAGTTTTAAAGATCCCGAAATGGGGTAAATGAACACAAAAGACTGGAAAACATAGACTACATAATACTGAAGTACGGGAAAGCATTTTACGGCCGTAACGCGGCACTAACACCAGCTGATTCTGAACGGAATAGAATCCATATTATTTCAGTTATCGAGTCCGTATTTTTTCGGTTATCGAATCCATATTATTTCAGTTATCGAATCCCGTATTATTTCAGTTATAGAATCCATATTATTTCAGTTATTAATTCTTTCAGTTATAAGAATAATTATGTTAAAGGGAATAAACACAATTCCATGGGGAGTAAATTTTCTTTGTCCCCTTCTGAAAAAGGGTCTTCTCTAAAAGGAAGGAATTTGCTCCCCATGGAAGCAAATTCTTTCCTTTTAGAATAGACCCATCTTCAGATGGGACTGATGTGCAGGAACGCAAAAAGGAAGCTACAAAAGTTATTTTCCTTATAAAAATGGTGGAAATTCTACCGAGTGTATATTGTCCCCTTTAAAACTAAAAACCTTACACCCGCTCATAGTATCTGTACATCAGTCTCCGCAGACCTGTGGAGTTTCAATTCCCGTAATTTCAGTGCGTTCATCAAGCATTTCTGGTTTTCACTGTGTAATGAATAATAATTTGGTATTCAAGTAGGAACGTTATTACTACGAACAAACTATTTAATTGCTAAGACCAAACTATTATATACAATAAAAAGTAAATGACTCGAACACCGATGGACCGTTTACAAATCGAAAACAAATATTTAAGATTTATCTTACTCCATCATGAAAATGTATGTTGTGTGTACTAATTAGAATCGTCTTATCGAGGTGATTCTAATGAGTACACTCAATATACCAGTATTACAGAAGATCGTAAAAGTAATCCCTAAATTACCCCCGATTTGCCTCCTGCATTTTTGCGCATTGTTAACGCTCCATGGCTCGAGCTCCCCATATCTAGAAGATGTTCGAGTCATTTAAGGTTGGTCGTATGTGTTTCAGAAAATACACTTGCCAGACCGTCCATACCTGTGCTAGAATAAAGATTATATTATTATAAGTAAAACACTGAGTTGCCTTAACACAAAGATTACGGGTCTAAAGGGGAAATGTTATTTCTACAACCAAGGCATTGGTACCAAACAGCAATAAAATAACGTGTAATTGCAGTTTTGAAAATAATTGTTTGGGATTTTTTATTTGCTCGGCGAACTGCCGCTGTGCAGTTTTATCAAGGCCTTTATTACTGCATGCGCCCCGGAAATCCATTTTACTATGATCCGCGTAAAGCGTATGTCTACGTCTACGACAACTCGGACAGTTTCATCTGAGATTCGAACACCCTTACAGTTTCACCAGAGCACAAGGCGTTCGAACGGTTCAAATACCCGTACAGTTTCATCCAAGTGACTGTCCTCAGATAGTAGATACTGTAAGTGGACAAGAACGCCCCCTATGAACAGTCTATAACAGAGGATTTACTAAGGAGGATTATCTAGTGATAATTCTGGGATAGTTACTCTTATGTCTTCATACAAATATTTGTTGTGGGAACATATAAGAAACGTCGTGGCGCTTCTAATGAGTACCCACAACATACCCTTTGATGGAGAACTGGAGAAAATTACCCTAGAATTATCAAATAATCCTGCTTAACCCTTCTCTTGTTGTACATGCCCTGTTTAAGCAACAGTCTGAAGAAGCCAACTGATCTGGATCTGCACTGTTTGCCATTAAATATGTGAATTTCTATTAAAAACCCAGATCAAGTAATCTGACTGGCTGGAAATTAGAAGTGGGCGTGACATCTTAATTTATTCAGCATGAAAAGGGTTCAAAATTCTCTGCTGTACTAATGCGCAGTTTAATCTGGATGTTCGCTGTCTGCATATGCCCCAAAGATATATTTTTATACGGCGCGAGTCAATTAAGCACGTCCATACAGAAAAATACAACTTGGCTTTCGCGAGCAGCAAAAAATTCAGACCGGATTGTGCAAACTGGTGATCAGCGCAGACTGGTCAAAATCGTATCTGCTTGGATTTAGATTCTATATATCTTGTAGGGCTTTTATAGCAAGTATGTGACCAGTCTGCATAGATGTAGAAGCTGTTAAATTATATCGGTCGATTGCCCGTGCCTTTTCACACGCACGAGATCAATTATGGTTCCATCCACACATGAATAATACAATCAGGCCAAACAACGTTTTCGAAATTAAATGTGCCCAAACTGGGAAAATGTACTTTCGTGCGTATGTGCCCAGCCAAGATTCTAGATCAGACTGCGCATCTGCGCAGTCTGATCTAGAGTCTTCACTAGGCGCTAGTTTGATTGCTGACGAGTTAAGTTCTTCTTGACGCGCCCAGCAAAGACGCTAATCGGATTGCGCGGATGCGCGGGCTGATCTGAGTCTTCGCTGGGCTTACATGCTCGAAGGTACATTTTCGCATCTTGAGGTTCACATTACTGTTTTGTGTGAGAAGCAGCTGGTGAGAATGCGTTTTCTAGAAAGCATTGACATTTGAAACGTTTCCAAAAGAACCAATTGATTTCTTTAATAATTCCATACAAAACAAAATTGAAACATTTCATATGAATACGGGCAATGATTTGTGAGAAATCGTGTGAAATTAGAAACGATTTATATCCGAACAAAATATGCTGACAATACTGTGTTGCAAGTGCGATATATAAATCCTGAAAATTGGTTATAACACTGAAATTATAAAATACAGCCCAGCTCGGTGCACATGCCTAAGTTTATGGTGAGCTTGGGCCAAACCATCACGAAAACGTGCCTATATTGTTTGTTTGTGTTGAGGTTTTACGGCCCAGTCAACCCAATGGGGTCATGTCGAGCGCGGTCAGTTTACCTAACCACACGTTTACTGGGCAGGCTTAGTCCTCTAAGCGGTTAACCAGTATTGTGCACATTCTTTCGCCAGAAACTGACAACTGCCCTTCTTGGATCAGCGGAAGGGAGAGAATGACCGTAGAAAATATTTCATGATCAATCTCCAAGAAAAAATGTTGCCGACCTCGGCGGGGTTGAACCCGCGACCTCCTGGTCTCCAACTGAGCCACCGAGGCCAGTCAAAAAACGTGCCTGTATAATTTTGACCCACTTAAACCCCACTTTTATATAGTAAAACAGGGGGTTACAGGGGTATATACATTAACTTTCTTATTTCTGCTAAAAAACATAGATTGTGGGTACTCGTTAGAACCGCCTCGTCGAGGCGGTTCTAACGTGTACCCACAATCTATGTTTTGAGCAGAAATATGAAAAACATCAGAATTTTTAATCTGAAAACTTTAATTTTTGGGTGGTAAAATTTTCAATTTATTTGAATAAGCATGTTTTCGTTATGCGTGGCCCTGTTTGTCGTATTTTTTTCCCTTGTAGTCTGGCTTCAGATCGCCACTGAGTCCTTGGTTTCTTTCATCGCAGTGTTTGTGATTATATATGTTTCGTTGTGCTGTTTAACTGATGAGGTAGAGGATACTATGCAAACTGAACATATACAGTGAACCCTCGTTACAACGACAGCATTTGTTCCCAAAGACGTTACCATTAAAATGAATTTGCTGTTGTATGTAAGAAATGTCTTGTTTTGTTTTTATTTTCTCATAGAACATATGTTTTGGATATTTGTTAGAATCGCCTCAGAATTCTAACAAATATCCAAAACCTATGATTCTTTAAAGTGTTCTTGCATAATTTGTGACTAATTTGTGACTAACTGATACCTCTTAAGCGAAGGTTTCGTGACAGTAAAATTGCCATTATAACGAATTTTGTTGTTGTATCGAGTGTAGGTAAAAACAGTGCTGTCTGTATCTGTAATTGGGCGCTGCATTAGAATTAAGGGAGAGGTTTAGCGTGAATAAAACTGGTTTAAGCCTCCCAGTAGCTTTTCTACTGACTGTACCTTGGCATTTCCTCTGTTGCAGTTCTTCTCTGTCTGCATCATTACGAAAACATGCCTATTCAAATATACTGAAAATTTTACCACCAAAAAATGAAAATTTTCAGATAAAAAATTCTAATATTTTTATATTTCTGCTCAAAACATAGATTGTGGGTACTCGTGAGAACCGCCTCGGCGAGGCGGTTCTCACGAGTACCCACAATTTATGTTTTTGAGCAGAAGTAAGAAAAAATAATGTATACCCCGGTAGACCCAATTTTACTATATAAAAGTGGGGTTTAAGGTTGCCACTGTGTTCTTTTTTTGTCATTGTTTGTTCCCAATCTCTTCATCTATTGGTGCCTCGAGAAGGTTGGGCTTCATGATTGAGATACTTCCTGGGTAACTTCATTTATATTTTTTATTAAACATGGTTGAGGAATTCCTACCCGTATTCAGGGTATGTCCATACAGTGGACATGCTATTTTCAAAACCGTAAACAGACCAAAATGCACTTCTACTACATAATATGCCTGTAAACATACATACATATCATAAGTGTATGTTTAACACCCCTCCTCCCACCCCACCGCCCACAAAAAAAAAAAAAAAAAAAAAAACAGTGTATGCAGAAAAAAAAAATATTTTACGTATTTCTGCAAAGCTCCATATTTCATATTTATCACATCTGCCTCCCAAATCAACATAATTATATGAGCCTGCGCACGACAAAACCTACAATAAGACCTGTGTGACCAGCAAAGACTCAGATCAGCCTGTACATCCATCCAGTATGGCGAGGGTCCTCTTTTATACTTCTTTGGATAGCCCGGAGGCTGTAGAAGGCACATGCGATCAGCGAAGACTCTGATCAGACTGCGCGGATGCGCAGGCTGATCTGAGTCTTCGCTGGTCGCACAAGTCTTATTGTAGGTTTTGTCGTGCACTGGTTCATATATGTTACTATGCTACATATTTTCGCAGTATGCTGACATGATTATGTAGGTAAGTCTTTGTTCTTTCTTTTGCAACCAATATAATCTGCATCAGTCATCTATTTGATGAAACATTAGGAATAGATCAGACAGTTCCGCCTGAGGTCCTCACATTACACATGGTTTCTGAGAAAACAACTGTTAATGGTTATTATCTTATATGGCTATAGTTCGTCTCCTTGCCGTTGCTCGAATGAAACAAACAAATTAAAAACATCTAGAATTGTCATGGCCTGACTTCATTTTGCACCATGATAACATCTTGTGCATGGGTTAGCACGTTGTGACGATTTTTATGACGAAACTAGGAACGTGGGCAAGGAAAATCAGGACCAGGGCCAAGTTGATCGAAGCATTGTAAGCTTAACGAGCTCGTTAATGACAAACTCGTGAAGTGTTGCAGCTAAGGTATTTTCAAATACATTGATATTTTTGCTGCAAAAATGTGAGTAGCGACTCAATTTTTTTCAGCAAAAAATATCAATGTATTTGCCATATTTCAAGACATTTATTTAATGTCACCTTAGCTAACAGTTTTGAACAAAGTTTTAGGGTGAACTGGTTTATACATTTCTAACAATTGATGAGAAATCCATTTATCTAGAAGAACACAATAATATTATTACCAGTCATAAGAGGATAAGATATAACATAGATGTCATGCAATAGACTACATACAGTCGAACCTCAATAGCTCGAACACCGATGGCTCTTTTACCACGGCAAACTCGAACTCATTTCTTGAGTTCCTTCGAAGTTCTTCTAATAACTCAAGAAAACAAATATTTACGGAAAATTTCCTATTTTATCATGAAATTGTATGTTGTGTGTACTCAAAACAATCGTCTCAGCGAGGCGATTCTAATGAATACACTCCACATATCATTATTGTATAGAAGATCAAAAAGACTTCAATAAATTATCGAAATTGGCTTCCTGACCTGGCACAATGATTAACCCTCAGTGGCTCGAACTACCTATTGCTCGAAACATTTCCATGGTCCCAAAGACGTTCGAGCCATTGAATTTCGACATTACTTAAATTTAAATCCAATCATAGCTGATGGCTTCGCTTTCCGCTTTAACTGAACGATGATGGTCGGGTGTCTGGCACTATGACGACGCCGACCTAAATGGTTCATGAGAGTTGGTGTTTGATGTTATGTCTTTGTTCGGGTCCTTTATGATACTGCTAGAAATTTCCTTTATATTCTGGCCGAATGTATCCGAAGGTGTTTGCCACGACCTCTTATCCTTGTTTGTATCAGAGTGATTTAATTTGATTTACATTTTTTTTGTTTCACTGATTTAGGGAGCTTTTATACTAGCCGAAAAATTATTATTTTTATTCTTGTGATGGCGCTAAATGCAAGCGTGTACAAATGTAGCCAGAAAGAAATTATTTTTACGCACACCCAGGAACACTCTAGAAAAGAAATCTCCCTGGCATCGCTTTCAAAATGGGGGCTGCATTTAAAGGAAAGAATTTGCTCCCTGGGAACGAATTCTTTCCTTTAAGAGCAGACCTTATGACAAAGGAGGAAAATGGTATTTTGTGTGAGGCTATATCTCACAAATATATTTTCTTTAAGTACATGTTATGGGCGTGTTTAGCGCTACGCATATAAAATGTAAAATTTGGAGGCCTATGGACCCCTTAACAAGTCATCTGCTACTGTTTTTATTCAGCATTTAACGACTTAAATTTACCATTAGGGAGCTAACAAATAAATGAAGTTCTTCTGATAAGATTACATTGTTAATGGCCTGAAAATATTGCGTCTGATATCTATGTCTGTTGACATTTTTGATGATTCCAAATCATTGGACCGCACCATGTTAAAATGGAACTATTGTGTTCCTGCTTGTGGTTTTCTTGTGTTATGGGTTTAGATCATCACTGAGCCCTTTGATATGTTTCATAACAGTGTTTGTTTTGATGTGTGTTATACTGTGATATTTCACTGACGAGGTAGAGGACCCTATCGAACGTAAATTTGTAATTTGGAGCCCATTATGAAAACACGCCTATTCAAATATAAAGAAAATTTCACCTCCAAAACCTGAAAATTTTCAGGTAAAAAACTCTGATAATTTTCATATTTCTGCTCAAAACATAGATTGTGGGTACTCGTTAGAACCGCCTCGGCGAGGCGGTTCTAACGAGTACCCACAATCTATGTTTTTGAGCAGAAATAAGAAAAAAAAATGTATACCCCTTTAAACCCCAGTTTTACTATACAAAAGTGGGGTTTAAGGGGGTCGAAATTAAATAGGCATGTTTTCGTGAGCTGTACTGATGATTAGTACTAAGGCAGAGGTTTTGCGCGAATAAAACTTGTTTTAGTCCTCAGCAGTTTTTCTACTAGTTTAAAGCTCTTCTTTGTGCTCAGTGGTGTCGGATGTAGCGTTCGTTTTGTCATTATTTGTTCCTCATCTCTCCTTCTTTAGGTGCCTCGGAAGGGGTGTGCTTCGTGATTATGGCATCCTGGGCAGCTTCACTTATATTTTTTTCATACGCGAACTGCAAAGGCCAAATCATCGTTTATTTGAAAAATTCGTTAGACACTGATTGCACAGAAGAGAAGGCTGGTGCGAATCAAGTCTACTCGCATACCATCAGACGACAATTTTTCTTAGAATGCAATTGATTTATGTGTTTTGGTGATAGCTTTTAAGCTCATAGGCAGCCGAATTTACATTTCGCTTGGCCACAAGAAATTAAAATAACAATAACAATAAAATAAATAAATAAAAAAGCGATAAAATGAAAATGATAACTAGCGGTATATAATTAAAACGACCGAAGTATTATGTCTTTTAGGAAAATCAAATTAAAACTAAGTTAGGTTTCTGTGGTTGTCAACCTTTTGATTCACTTTTGGTTTGTACAAACAATGCTGTAAACACAACGCACCAGTCCATGAACGCAATTTACTTTCATACCTTTCATTTTTACAATTTTTCTTCACTACAATGTTTGCCATTTTGTCTTCAATTCTTGTCTCACACCCCTTTATGAGATTCATCCTGATTCAAAGATAGAACAATTTTCTTATTTCCCTTTCAAAACCCAGGTCGGTTTACTCTGCAAAACGGTCTTAGGAGTTTATTATAATTGCTAAGAGACCACCTAAACGAACGGTAAAAGATCTGCCATAGTGAGAAAAAAATGCATCATGTACGCCCGTGGGGACAACTTCTTTCCTTTTAGAGTAGACCCCTTTTGGAAGGGTGCAAAAATTATGACAGAGTTAGCTCATCACGAAAACATACCTATATAATTTTAATCCCCTTTAACCCCACTTTTGTATAGTAAAACTGGGGTTTACAGGGGTATGCATTATTTTTCTTATTTCTGCTAAAAAAACATAGATTGTGGGTACTCGTTAGAACCGCCTCGGCGAGGCAGTTCTAACGAGTACCCACAATCTATGTTCAGAGCAGAAATATGAAAAATATCAGAATTTTTACCTGAAAACTTTCGGTTTTTGGTGGTGAAATTTTCAATATATTTGAATAGGCGTGTTTTCGTAATGTCCTTTGAAAATGCATTGATTTCTTTAAGTGGAAATGACAAGTGCGCAGAGAGCTAAAACTGCAGCATAAGGTAGGGAAAAAGTAATCCGCATTTAGTCTAAATATTAGGACCCCTTAACTCCAAATTATACTTGTTATAAACATTGACAAATGTAGTCTAAAAGGAATACCACTTGAGAGCAACACACACACACACACACACACGCGCGCGCGCGCGCGCGCGCGCGCACACACACACACACAATCACGCACGCACCCATACACACACATCACACGTGAATTACAATATATGGTGCGTCGAAATTTTAGTCTAGTCCACTTTACTAAATGCTAGAACTTCTCTATGAATGGCTATGTAGGCCCTTATCAGACGTTCTGCGAGGTCTGATCAGGATCTACATTCTTTTCCCAGACCAGTCAGTCCGAATATGTCGAATAATTATGCAAAATCAGATTTGCATATAAATTTGGACATTAGTAAATTTGTCTTCTTTACGCTAACCAGTGACATAGGTCAGACTAAATACAATTACCTATGTCTAGATTATGTTTTCACAGATGAAGAGTTCAGTCTCATTTGTGAAGACAACAACAACTTTGAGCCGGGAAACAACACTTTCTACAAGATTGCATGTGCGCCCAGCGAATACTCAGATCAGCCTGCGCATTTGTGCAGGTTGATCATTGTCCGCCTAAAAACGATTTGGGTCCTTGGTGTGATATCCTTAATTCCGTCTACAAAACAGGTAGTCTTTTTACTTTATAAAAAGGATCGAAAGGACTTCTGCCCTTCCGCGAGTTATTGCACTTCGCTACCCTGCGAAGACTGAACAGACTGTGCAGTCTGGTCTAAGTCTTCGATGGGCGCTAATGCAATCTTGTAGGAAATGCTGTGTCCCGGTTCATTGAAGAATTCTCTAAAGCATCTATTCACACGTGCAATTCGAATAAAACCCCAACAGAACTTTTTTTGTTGTTTTTTTAACATGGCCTCTACATAGACAGATTCTAAAAGGAATGACCTTCGGAGTATCGAACACACAAACCAAAACGGAAAAAAAGCTGAAATGCTGTTTTCTGAGTCAGACTTGCTGGTCCGTGAGTACAGAGTAAAATGACCGATTTTATCAAAAGAAAAAAAATCATAAAAGTTATCGCTAATTATCTACCCATTACGAAAACACACCTATTCAAATATATTGAAAATTTCACCACCAAAAAACTGAAAGTTTTCAGATAAAAATTCTGATATTTTGCCATATTTCTGCTCAAAACATAGATTGCGCCTACTCGTTTGAACCGCCTCGCCGAGGCGGTTCTAACGAGTACCCACAATCTATGTTTTGAGCAGAAATAAGGAAAATAATGTATACCCCTGTAAACCCCAGTTTTACTAAATAAAAGTGGGGTTTAAGGGGGTCAAAATTATATAGGTATGTTTTCGTGATGCGTAGCCGACTTAAGTTCACTCAACTATATGACAAAATCAGATTAGATCTGGTTGGTATGAGGCTCATCAAATTGTCTTTGTTTTGATTTCGAACCACAATGCCGAATAATGAAATAATCTGAACTAGAGCTGGTGTTTGTAAAACATTATGCCCCCAACTGCCTGACTCTAACACTGCTTGACTCCAGCATTTCTTGCCCATGACAGTAGCAGCAGTACAAATATACAAGATTTCAATGTTATTTTATTAAAATGGAAATAACTCTAAAATGGGAGAGAATTCGGATAAGAAAAAAAATATGGGTCACCTATTTTTTTCATGAGGAATCCACTTATATGAAATTTCAAACTAGCATGCACAGTTTAAAATTATGCTATGCATCAAAAAGTGTGCAATGTAAAAATGCCCAAAATGGCAAAAAGGGCCAGAACTCAAGAAGTACTTTTCAGAATTTATTCAAAAGTTAATCAGGTCATCTGCTCATCGCTACCTATCTACTCCTTAAATTTCAAGGCTCTAGCTTCAATAGTTTTGAGATATTTTGCTGACAAGTTTCCATCCATATTTTTCCAAAGGGCCATAACTCAGGAAAGGGGCATAATCCTGATGATAAGGAAAAAAAAATACGTGTCATCTATTTTTTCATGAGGAATCCATACATGAAATTTCAAAACTCTAGCATGCACAGTTCAAAAATTATGCTAAGCATCAAAAAGTGTGCAATGTAAAAATTCCCAAAATGATAAAGGGCCATAACTCAAGAAGTACTTTTCAGAATTTATTCAAAGTTAATCAGGTCATCTACTCATCAACACCAATCTATTCCTTAAATTTCAAGGCTCTAGCTTCAATAGTTTTTTAGATAGTTTGCTGACAAGAGTACATCCAAGGGCCATAACTCAGGAAAGGGGCATAATCCTGATAAGAACAAAATACGTTTCAGCTATTTTTCATGAGGAATACATACATGAAATTTCAAAACCCTAGCATGCACAGTTAAAAACTTATGCTATGCATAAAAAAGTGTGCAATATAAAAATGCCCAAAGTTACAAAGGGCATAACTCATGAAAGTATTTTTCAGAATTTATTCGAAAGTTAATCAGGTCATTTACACATCAACACCAATCTATTCACAAGGTTTCAAGGCTCTAGCTTCAATAGCTTTTGAGATATTTTGCTGACAATATTTCATCCATATTTTTGAAAGGGCCATAACGCAGGAAAGGGGCATAATCCTGATGGGAAAAAATACATGTCAGCTATTTTTTCATGAAGAATGCGTATATGAAATTTCAAAACCCTAGCATGCACGGTCTAGAAGTAACGGACGGACACACGCACGGACGGACGCACGCACAAACGTCCCAGAAGCAATATGCCCCTCCAACTTCTTCGAAGTTGGGGGCATAAAAAGTTATCCTTTGAAAATACAGGGAAATGACAGAACAACGCTGCCTTGGTTGGACTGTGTTCATACATGTAAGTTACACATTTGTAATGAACTGAAACACCCCTCACGACCTCCAGCAGCGCCTTATAGGAAACTGATACTTTCAAGGGAATCGTCAAAAGGGTTTTACCTCGTTCTGAAAAAGTATCTACTTTAAAAAGAAAGAATTTGCTCCCAGTGGGAGCAAATTCTTTCTTTATAGAGTAGATACGTTTTAGAATGGAAAGCATACAGGAAGTAACAAAATTGTCTTCTTTAAAAGGAAAGAATTTGATCCGAAGCGGAGCAAAATTTTCTCTTTTAGAGTTTTTGGAGAAGACACTTTTTTTTTCAGAAGTGATCTAATGTGCTTGTAAGCAAACAAGATGGCACAAAAAATGTCTGTGGTAAAACTGGTAGAAAATGTACCATCACGAAAACATACCTACATAAAGTAAAACTGGGGTTTACAGGGGTATACATTATTTTTCTTATTTCTGCTCAAAAACATAGGTTGTGGGTACTCGTTAGAACCGCCTCGTCGAGGCGGTTCTATCGAGTGCCCGCAATCTATGTTTTGAGCAGAAATATGAAAAATATTAAAATTTTTATCAGAAAACTTTCGTTTTTTGGTGGTGAAAGTTTCAGTATATTTGAATAGGCGTGTTTTCGTAATGACTAAGCGTATGTAGTCTGCTTAAGCGGAAACCTGTTTCCACGTATTATGTGTGAGCTGAGAAGTCAAACTCTGGTGACAAAGAAAAGGAATGTGAACTTTGTTTTAATAAATCAATATTTTAAAAGCAAGCGAGGGAGCAGCATTCCGTAGCCCGTTGATTCTCGTTTTCAGGAATATAGCATAACTCCAGAGAACGTTTGGTGTTCATTATGAAAACACGCCCATTCAAATATATAGAAAATTTTACCTCCAAAAACTGAAATGTTTGAGATAAAAAAAAACTGATATCTTTCATATTTCTGCTAAAAACATAGATTGTGGGTACTCGTTAGAACCGCCTCGGTGAGGTGGTTCTAACGGGTACCCACAATCTACGTTTTTGATCAGAAATAAGAAAATAATTTATACCCATGTAAACCCCAGTTTTAATATACATGTATAAAAGTGGGGTTTAAGGGGGTCAAAATTATTTAGGCATGTTTTCATGATGCTGCGATGTGGGGGCCGTGATACGTCTCCCTCTACTTCTCTCAACATCACGAAAACATACCTATATAATTTTGACCCCCTTAAACCCCACTTTTATACAGTAAAACTGGAGTTTACAGGGGTATATATTATTTTTCTTATTTCTGCTCGAAAACATAGATTGTGGGTACTCGTTAGAACCGCCTCAGCGAGGCGGTTCTAACGAGTACCCGCAATCTATGTTTTGAGCAGAAATATGAAAAATGTTTTTTTTATCTGAAAATTTTCAGTTTTTGGAGGTGAATTTTATCTATATTTTTGAATAGGCGTGTTTTCGTAATGAGTGTAGTGAATAGATTCTGGTCCTTTGCGGTCATTGGGCTTATTCAGGGATTTTGAAAATCTATATGATGATTACTGATGAGGCCTAACTGGCCGAAACTAGCTGGTCTGGTCCAGAAATTTCGATACTCCACCTGTTTTCGTTTTCACGTGTATGTGTTTGTTCATTTGTCTCAAGGTTCATTCCGTATAGAATCTAATTCGTTAATTATATTCAGAAAAAAATTCAAATTCAAACGTGAATAAACAGCCTGATCTGGTATTCGCTGAACTCATAATCAGTAAAAAAAGATTTAAAAACTCTGTTGTTCATATTTCTGCTCAAAACATAGACTGTGGGTACTCGTTAGAACCGCTTCGGCGATGCGGTTCTAACGAGTACCCACAATCTATTTTTGAGCAGAAATAAGAAAAATATTGTATAGCCCTGTAAACCCCAGTTTTACTGTATAAAAGTGGGGGTAAAGGGGGTCAAAACTATATAGGCGTGTTTTCGTAATGTGAGCCAGATCGGACGTCTGAGAACGCCGTCTTCGATCAGGGTAACACTGTTTGCCACTCGTCTAGCAGTTTTTAGAAACCTCAGCAGTAGTAAAATGGACTTGTTCAAACTTTAGAACAAGTATGGTAAGGTGTTAAACTGTCCGAATCTTTAGGGTATACACCAGGCTCTCGGACAGGCAGATCTGAGCAAACAATGTAGACCCTGATCAGATGGCATAGATCACGCATCTGATAAGGGTCTATTCTGCATCAGTTATAAACACGTCAGCAGTTAGTAGAATGACTTGCTAAAAGTTTTGGATAAGTATGGTAAGGAATTAAGATGTCCCATTATTTAGAGTCAATACGGTAACTCCTAGAGCTCTCAAATTAACTTTTCCATGATTAACATAAAAAGAGTCCATAATCTGTTTAAAGGGCGTGTATGTGTGTGTGCGTGTGTGTGTTGTTTAGGTGGCGGGTGGGGGTGGGGGGGTGGGGGGGGGGTAATAGAAAACTGTGATAGTTCTAACTGCTCGCAAATAGTGTAGACGCTAATCAGAAACCACATGATGCGGCGTCTGATCTTGGTCTACATTGTTTGCAAAATGATGATGATGATTTAGTATGTTTTGTTCCTTTAAACATTATTTAACCTATAGTAGTTGGGCGTCTGATCAGGGTCTACACTGTCTGCATGAAGTTCAGAAATTTCTACAAAACATAATGACAATAAAAACTAACCAGGCATCCCTTATATCTGAAATTGGCCTGTTCAAAGAGTTATGGTAGAAGAGTCCACTCGGTATAAATGGGTTAAAGTTATACTGAGATGATAGAAAGGCGATGATTAAAGGTCCTGTGCAATAAAGCACCATATAGTCATGAGTTGAATTTCGTCTCCTATGGGGTTCGAACTCGGGCCCTAGTGGTCCGAAGTCGATAGCGCTAAACACTCGGTCACCCGAACACATCTACACTGTTTGCAAAGATACCTTTTTGAAGACGTTGGAACTGCAATAAAATTCCGCTATTAACCCTTCTCTTGCTAAACACGTCATGCCCTGTCTTAGCAAACAGTGTAGATCCAGATCAGTTGGCTTCCACTGTTTGTCATTAAATATGTGAATTTCTATCAAAAACCCGGATCAAGTAATCTGACTGGCTGGAAATTAGAAGTAGGCGTGGCATCTTAATTTATTCAGTATGACAAAGGTTAAGTTTGCTCGAAAATAAGACCAGCTTTTGCCATTCCCAAATGGGGTTTTCATCATGAAAACATGCCTATAGAATTTTGACTCTCCTTAAACCCCACTTTTATACAGTAAAACTGGGGTTTACAGGGGTATACATTATTTTTCTTATATTTGCACAAGAACATAGATTGTGGGTACTCGTTAGAACTGCCTCGCCTCTACCCACAATCTATGTTTTGAGCAGAAATATGAAAAGTATCAGATTTTTTTATCTGAAAATTTTCAGTTTTTTTTTCGTAATGTCTTGTTATTCATTCTACTACCTCCAGATAAGAGGGGGAGGGGTATATGCATATTTTTTTTTTAATTCTCCACAAAAAATATGTTTTGGTACTCATTAGAAGCGCCTCTAATGAGTACCACAAAACATTTTTATGAGAAATAAGAAATATATCAGTACTTTTTGGTTGAAAAAATATCTTATCTGGAGCTATGTTCTACATTCAATATTCAGACCGCCCCGCTAAAAAGACCATTTTTAGACAGTACCAAAGATGAGCTTAAAAGCGGAATTTGCTGTAGTTGGAATATCGGAATTTATCGGTTAAATCATTAAGCAACTCTGCAAGAATAAGAAAAATAACTAAACTATCCATACGTACCTACTATACACAGCGGCCTCTGTGCAAACTTTAACCTCCCCGACCAGCCCTGGTACCGTGAGCGACACCCCGACGACCAGATCCTTATGACATACTCCGTGATGAGCCAGACTAGTAACACAGGTTCCTGGAAAATTTTCTAAAACAATCAATTCATATTATAATTTATGCCAGCAAGAGCTGACATTTGTCTTTTGTATTGATTTTCAGTTTCAGGAGTATCAGTGTTAGAATTTCTGTCTTAGCGACAAATTGCAGAAAAAGGTTATTATGTCAAAAGCAAAATGGACCCTGTAAGTTCAGTTGTCAGTTCTAGAATTTCGGTGCAATAGAAATAAAATAAAAATGAAAGACTGCTTTATAAAAAGGGGGCTGACATCAAACAGGTACGTTTAGACGATAATATGCATTGTTAAATGTGTCATGTCATGCGAAAAGGTCCCTTGTGGCATATGCAGTCAACGAGCGTGCGCTGATCAAGGCCCTTTTTTCCGCTTAGAAACTCATTTGGCAACGTAGAATATGAGCCAGTGTACGACAAAACCTACGATGATTTGTGCGACCAGGGAAGACTCAGATCAGCCTGCGCATCCGTGCAGTCTTATCAGAGTCTTCGCTGATCGCATGTGCATTGTACAGCCTTCGGGCTATCCAGAAAGATGAACGAGAATCTTTGCCATACTGGGTGTACAGGCTGATCTGAGTCTTTGATGTTCACACAGGTCTTATATTGTAGGTTTTGTCGTGCGCTGGCTCATATATAAATGAACAAAGCAGATCAGACTGTGCATATGTGCAGGGTGAGTTGGGCCGCCACTTTCCATATATCACATAATTATAATTTTTCGCGACTTAAATATAGAAACAAAAGTACAGTACGAAGTCACACACAGCTTAACCTTTTCACTTATTTTTAGCTAAGGAGACCGGATTTTCCGCTATTATTTTTCTACGTCGGTGGTCAATCATATGCGGTGTTTGCTTTTTTGTCACTATATTTGTTCCCCATTTCGCCTTCTTTTTTGGTGCCTGGGAAGTCTGTGCTTCGTGATTGTGGCATTCCCTGGGTATCTTCACATAATTTGTCGATAAACATCTCAGGTGGAAGAGTGGGTGTGTAGCTTCATTTAGAATCAAGCAAATAAAAAAAAAAAACAAGAGGGTCATGATGGCCCTGTAACGCTCACCTGAGCAACATAGCACTTTGAGAGCCTGATCTAGAACTGATCAAGGCAAACATTCTGATCAAAGTTCAAAATGATTATATTAACAAGCAAGACAATGTAGCATGTCTTATGGACTGTGAAATAAAGGTCAAGGTCAAATATGGATGACTGCACTCAAGAGGCCATGCTAAGATGTATGCATTCACAAGTACCAAATATCACTCTGTAGGACCAATAATTACTGAGAAACTGACCTAAACAGAAAAAAACTTAAGAGAGTCACTGGACAGAAAACTATACATCACCTTGAAATCATCAAGACAAACATTTTGAGCAAGAATCATGATGATCACTTCAAAAATGTGACCTCTAGAGCATCAACAAGGTTTTCCTTTGATTTGGCCAGGTGAACTAGTTTTTGATATCAAGTGACCCAGTTTTAAACTAGACCTAGAAATCATCAAGACAAACATTTTGAGCAATATTTATGATGATTATTTAAAAAAATGTGACCTCTGGAGTGTAAACAGTTTTGTGCTGATTTGGCCAGGTCACCTAGTTTTTGACCCCATGTGACCAAATTTTAAACTTGACCTAGAAATCATCAAGAAAAACATTCTGAGCAAGATTCATGATGATTGCTTCAAAAATGTGACCGCTAGAGTGTTAACAAGGTTTTCTGCTGATTTGGCCAGGTGACCTAGTTTTTGACCCCAAGTGACCCAGTTTCAAAACTAACCTACAAATCATCAAGACAAACATGTTGTGCAAGATTCATGATGATTGCTTAAAAAATGTGACCACTAGAGTGTTAACAAGGTTTTTTGCTGATCTGGCCAGGTGACCTAGGTTTTGAACCCAGGTGACCCAGTTTCAAACCTGACCTAAAAATTATCAAGACAAACATTTTGAGCCAGATTCATGATGATTGCTTAAAAAATGTGACCGCTAGAGTGTTAACAAAGTTTTCTGCTGATTTGGCCCGGTGACCTAGTTTTTGACTCCAAGAGCCAGTTTCGAACTTGACCTAGAACTCATCAAGACAAACATTTTGAGCAAGATTCATGATGATTGCTTGAAAAATGTTACCGCCAGAGTGATAACAAGATTTTACGCTGATTTGGCCAGGTGACCTAGTTTTTGACCCCAGGTGTTCCAGTTTCGAACTTGACCTAGAAATCATCGACAAACATTTTGAGCCAGATTTATGATGATTGCTTCAAAAATGTGACCGCTAGAGTGTTAACAAGGTTTTTATGCTGATTTGGCCTGGTGACAGTTTTTTGACCCCACGTGACCAAGTTTCGAACATATCCTAAACTCATCAAGACAAACATTTTGAGCAAGATTCATGATTATTGCTTCAAAATGTGACCGCTAGAGTACTAACAAGGTTTTCTGCTGGTTTGGCCAGGTGACCTAGTTTTTGACACCATGTGACCCAGTTTCAAACTTGACCTAGAAATCATCAAGACAAACATTTTGAGCAAGATTTATGATGATTGCTTCAAAAATGTGACCGCTAGAGTGTTAACAAGGTTTTCTGCTGATTTGGCCCGGTGACCTAGTTTTTGACCCCAAGTGACCCAGTTTCGAATTTGACCTAGAAATAATCAAGACAAACATATTGAGCAAGATTCATGATGACTGCTTCAAAAATGTGACCGCCAGTGTGTTAATAAGGTTTTCTGCTGATCTGGTCCGGTGACCTAGTTTTTGACCCCAAGTGACCCAGTTTCGAACTTGACCTAGATTTAATAAAGGCAAACATTTTGAGCAAGTTTCATCAAGATTGGGTCAAAACTATGACATCTAGAGTGTTAACAAGTGTTTCATTTGATTATACCTGGTGACCTAGTTTTTTACCCCACGTGACCCAGTATCGAATTTGACCTAGATTTCATAGAGGCAAACATTCTGACCAAGTTTCATCAAGATTGGGTCAAAACTGTGATCTCTAGAGTGTTAACAAACTAATTGTTGACGACGAACGACGGACATAGGGTGATGACAATAGCTCACCCTGAGCTTTTGCTCAGGTGAGCTTAAAAAAATAGTGCAGGAAATCAAATGGCATGTCACAAAAGATGATTCCTTTTTACGAAAAGTATGCAAAGTCAAAACTTACGAGAACCATCACAGCTACGCTCATCACAGGTTCGAATCTCTCGATTGTTGACAATGTACTGAGCACTAAAGCACCAATAAACACCAAACATCTGAAATAGAAAACGAATGAATGACATCAGCAAAATATTCCCTTACCAGCACCTGTAAAACGCAGAACAAATACTGAAAGAGAATAGGCACCACTGTGTGATATCTATTCTGGCCTTTTTTGTTTCGTCACTTGAACCGGGTTGAATTAAACAGCTTCATAATAACAGGTAGATAAGGAAATCAAACCGGTTTGTTTCCGATTGGTTTCGCTCCTAAAATAGTCAGGCATAAAGTTTCTAATTACGGTTTGGTCATGGATCGTTCTTGCTCTGTGACGAAACCTGAACGATGATCTCTCGATAATTTGCTGATGAAAATCAAAAAAACATATAACTCATAAAATTATCAAATATATATAAATATATATTTAAAATAATGACAACAGATAACATTCGGTCACTTGAAAATTCCCGAAAGCCTAAGTCTCCCATCTTTTTACCGTTTCATCGGTTAAAGCGACGAATCTGAAATTACCGGTGCAGATAAAACAAATTGGCCACTTATCTTTCTGGTCAACAATAAATTAACTTCAAAGCAGAATAAATGGCGAGAGATATTAGTCCCTTTTCTCACTTGATAATAATCACATAAACAAACACCAAGGTAGTAGAAAAAAAAAAAAAAAAAAAAAAAAAAAGAATAAAATGGTCCCTCCTTGAGATCCGCTGTCTTTATTGTTGTTTCTCAGTACATGTCTTCACATTACGAAAACACGCCTATTCAAAAATACTGAAAAATTTACTACCAAAAAATGAAAATTTTCAGATAAAAAAACCTCTGATATTTTTCATATTTCTCCTCAAAACATAGATTGTGGGTACTCGTTAGAACCGCCTCGTTGAGGCGGTTCTAACGAGTACCCACAATCTGTGTTTTGAGCAGAAATAAGAAAAATAATGTTTACCCCTGTAAACCCCAGTTTTACTATATAAAAGTGGGGTTTAAGGGGGTCAAAATTATATTGGCGTGTTTTCGTGATGACTTGCTCTCGGGAATTTAAACATTGTCTTGCAAATAGGAAATGATTGTTAAGAACAAGCTGAGCACAGAACTGTTTGAAAAAATCATGAATGTTCATTTGATTATACTGAGCTGATGTTCGGTTGTTATATGTGGTAAGACGGCAGCAATAAAACAAAGGAATAATTTACTGAAGGTAGAAAACGGTTACATACCGTGTCTACCTTTTCGAATATGGACATACAGGCCTGAGCAAACAATTTATGCCGATATCAGACACCACAAAATGCTGCTTCTAATCAAGATCTACCCTGTTTGCCATTCATCTAGCAGCTTTAGGCACATCAATTGGTAGTAAAATAAACATGTCCAAACTTTAGGGCAACCCTTCTCTTGCTAAACACGTCATGCCCTGTCTTAGCAAACATTGTAGATCCAGATTAGTTGGCTTGATCTGGATCTGCACTGTTTGTCATGAAATATGTGAATTTCTATCAAAAACCCGGATCAAGTAATCTGATTGGCTGGAAATTAGAAGTGGGCGTGGCATCTTAATTTATTCAGCATGAGAAGGGTTAAGAAAATGAGCGAGCGCACGACAAAACCTACACTAAGATTTGTGCGACCAGTGACGACTCAGATCAGCCTGCGCATCCGCGCAGCCGGATCAAAGTCTTTGCTGATCGCATCCCAGGCTATCCAAAGAAGGATAAATGAGAACTCTTCCAATACTGGGTGAACGAAAAGCCTGATCTGAAACTTTGCTGGTGACTCAGGTCATTGTAGGTTTTGTTTTGCGCTGGTTCAATTACGTTGTCCAAATATTTAGAGTAAATACGATAATTGCCTATATCTGCTGACGTCATCTGTCTAATCGAAATCCAAAGGAGCCTCAATACGAGAAAAGGTCTATTATGCCATAGCCAATGAGCGAAGACTCAGATCGTCCTGCATATCCGTATAGTCCGATACAGGGGGATCCAGGGTGATTTCTGAGGGGGTCAATTTGATAAAATTACCCTACTTTCTCTATGTATTCTGATAGACAGACCTTAGCAAACAGTGAAGACCCAGATCAGACGACGCAGAACGCGGCGTCTGATCAGGGTCTACACTGTTTGCCACTAATTCAGCAATTTTACACACACTAACATGCAGTAAAATGGACTTGTTGAAGAGCAGTATAAGGTAAAGAGTAAGGTTGTGATTGTTTAGGGTAAATACAGTATTCCAATTTATCATATTTGTCCCAAATTTCTCATTAAAATGAAATTTTGAGTCAAAAGAGGGTTCGACCAAATCCCCCGAACCCCTCTGAATCCGCCTCTGGGATGATGGTCTTCTCTGTTGAATATATTCTACTGTATCAAAGCTTCAAATAAGATCCATTTTTTAGCTGATATTAAAAAAACAACAACAAAAAACAACAACAAAAAAAAAAAAAAAAAAAAAAAAAAAACATACATTGGTGGTTGTAGGCATGCTTCTAATGAGTACCCACAACATTTGTGTCATAACGTCAGGAAACATACTTTCGGACATTTCCCCAGTGAAGAATCAAATCCGTCTGTGCGTTCGCGCAGTCTAATTAGAATCTATACAGAGTGCATTTTGGATAGCCATGGATGCAAACTTTCTTCATGCATACAACGAAGACTCTGATCAGACTACGTAGCTGTGCAGGCTGATTTGAGTCTTCGTTGGGCGCACATATCAGAAGGTACCTTTTCTCAAGTTACGGTTCACTTGTTTTCTTGGAAAAATAAAAAAAAAATATGTATTATCTGGGTATCCCTTTTATCCGAAACTATGAGTATTCAAGAGTTCTGTACGTGGGCACAAAGACCCGCTTAGACTGGTCTGCGCATTTATGTGTGATAAGGCCCGTTCTCTCGTGTTGCGACTCAAATGAAATTTTAAGAAGTAGGCAACCAAGAGTGTACATACGTCTACATGTGTAGAATGCTGATAGAATATTGCCGCTCAGGACCTGTTTATGTCCCAGAACTGTTTAAGCTCTAAACAGTATCTCAAAGATATTGCATAATATCAAGTCTTTTTATCTCATGAAATTAAAGACAGTCTAATTTATTAAATGTTCAATGAATAGCAACTAAGTTCAATACCGGTTAACCGCTTAGAGGACTAGGCCTGCCCAGTAAACGTGGTTAGGTAAACTGATCGCGCTCGACATGACCCCACTGGGTTGACTGGGCCGTAAAAACCTCAACACAAACAAACATTATTGCTGCGTGCGATCATTAGTTGTCCCAGAAAAAAAAGAAATAAAAATAAGATCAACTGGATTGTCAACAATTGTGCTCCATTTATACGTAAAAAGCGTAAACAAAACAGTGTTCAGAATAAAATGAAACCCGCTTTGCTGCATTTCACTTTTACCATCAGGGAAACAGTAGGCAACCTACAAAAATGAACGAAGTTTGTGATCGTCGGTTAATCAATTCGAACTACGATATTAAAAAGTAAATTGTAAACTATTTGCAGCTATCAAATAGATCATCAGTTCTAATAATTATAGGAATTAATGTTAATGGCTGTTATGATAGAGAAATGTTTGATAAAACGAGGACATGGCAAGTATCGTGACCAAACTTGAAGTCTCCACAGACTTCTGAATTTACATTATACATTACATTGTATTGTGCGTTTCTCAGAAAATAGATGTGAAAAGTATTAACGATCGTTTTAGTTGGCAACCTTTTTGATCCACCTTCCGTAAAAATGACGTACTAATTGAAATGCAAAAAAAAAAAAAAAAAAAAAAAAAAAAAAGAATAAGAAACGCTTTACAAATACCATATGTTCTGGAACCACTGCGGTTTACAGTATAATTCGGCGAAAATAAGCAAATTACTATCCATTTACATACAGTCGACTCTCGTTATCTAGAGCTTGCTTATCTCGAATAACCGCTTAGCTCGAAGTGAAAATCTGGTCCCTGTTTTAACACAGAGATCTACCAACAGGCAACAAAATGTGGAAAAGAGGGGAAGTTGCTCCTTAGGCGCAATTTCTCCTCTTTTCCACAATATTTTCATTACGTCTCTAACTTTGAAGTCAAATTAAAGATTCATTCTGTTAAAGATGGTTGTTCGATTAATTGTTTTCCTCAGTTCCGCAAATCTGATACGTCGAAGTACGGATATCTCGAAGAGTTTCATAGAGTCCTTTGGATTTCGAGATAACGAGAGTCGACTGTATTTATATATATTCTCGTATTTATTCAGCTAAATAAGCAAATGGCTATATATCTATTTACATGTAAGTACTTTTAAATTTCTGATAATGAGGGTCAACTGGGATTATTGTAATAAAACGCTATGTCTTGCATTCTTGCTAGAGCAATGGCTACTTTAATATTGGACAAAATAGATCGTTTATTTTTGTTTATGGAATTTAAGCATACCGTATATGGTACAATTTACCCTAAGGCATCACGAAAACATGCCTATATAATTTTGACCCCCTTAAACCCCACTTTTATATAGTAAAACTGGGGTTTACAGGGGTATACATTATTCTTCTTATTTCTGCTAAAAAACATAGATTGTGGGTACTCGTTAGAACCGCCTCGCCGAGGCGGTTCTAACGAGTACCCACAATCTATGTTTGGAGCAGAAATATGAAAAATATCAGTCTTTTTATCTGAAAATTTTCAGTTTTTGGAGGTCAAATTTTCTATATATTTGGATAGGCGTGTTTTCGTAATGGAGTCTGAGAAAACAGCGTAGCCACAGATAAGACGCCACAGAAGGTCGCGACAATCCGGGTCTACACTGCACGCTACTCCTCTAGCGATTTTAGGCACATCAACAGGCAATAAAACTGACGTATTCAAACTTTAGGACAAGTATGGAAAGGAATTAATTATAATGTGCCCGACTAATATCAATGGCGGTCTGGGTATCTAGATTCTGGTGGAGATAATCTCTTCTTTTGAACACAAAAAACGGTCATAATACGGAGAACTTCTATACATAGTAAACACAGGGGCCCTGGAATACCAAGAGGACATCTGTATTGCATAGAATCAAGAATGCTTCAGAGCGCTTCTATGGACATTTGATAGATTTACTGACAAGTGTGTGACAGCTGGAGGAATAAAGTAGACTATTATTGAGAAAATCTGCTGACTCGCTCGCATGTCAACAATATGAACCGAAACGTCCGGAAACGCTCTTTTGGACATGAACGTCTGGTGAAGATTCAGATCAGAAATGCGCAGTCTGATCTAAATCCTCATTTTGGAAGCCAAGGATGCAAAATCTCTTCATGCGGACAATGAAGACTCTGATCAGACTGCGGGGATGCGCAGGCTGATTT
Organism: Anodontia alba; assembly: GCA_964016985.1. NCBI lineage: Eukaryota > Metazoa > Mollusca > Bivalvia > Lucinida > Lucinidae > Anodontia > Anodontia alba. Next base: position 1,428,045 of record OZ024835.1, on the reverse strand, counting down.
GAGTCTGCGTTGGAAGCACGTGTCGGAAGTTTTCTAACGATGCGGTTAATTTATTGTACGAAAAGACCTTAATGGCAGTTTTGCTTAGAATTTGCTGACTACTGTGATATTGGGCACAGCAAAATTTGAGAATCTGCAATACAATGAAAATGAGCCGGGACACAGATTTTCTTACATAATTGCATGTGCCCCCAGCGAAGACTGACCAGACTGCGCATCTGAGCAGTCCGATCAGAGTCTTCGCAGGGCATTTGGTGGGTTGCAAAGGATCCAAATCGTTTTCAGTCTGACAGTAAAGACTCTGTTCAGCCTGTATGGACGCAGAGGCTGGTATCCATCTTCGCAGGGCGCACATGCAATCTTGTAGGAAATGCTGTGTTCCGGCTCAATTTTTATTGTGTAATATTAATTCTTAGATTCGGTTGCGCTTTAAAGTATGACTGAAAGACTAACAGACATCTAGAGTGCAACCACAACAATAGTGTCGCCTTGAACCAGACGGACACATCAAAGCCTAGCAGCAATAAACAACAAAGATTGGGGACGTAAATAGTGCGGCGTTATTGCGCGAATTGAGTCACATATGGGTCTGGCTTGGAATGACCGAGTCACATATGGGTCTGGCTTAGAATGAGATAGTCACTCTTGGGTCTGGCTTGGAATGAGATAGTCACATTTGGGTCTGGCTTGGAATGAGATAGTCACATAGGGGTCTGGCTTGGAATGAGATACAGTTATGGGTCTGGCTATAAGAAAAATACAAATGAACCGCACCCTGAGAATACCATATCTATGCCAAGTACTGGGACCTCGAAATCCTTAACGCGCTAATCACAACTGCAGCAGCAGACGACCTTTTGAAAGCACTTGCCCTAAAATTTGCACAAATCAATTTTACTATATCTTGGTATGTATGAACGATAGTGTGGTGAGAGGCAACAGTCTGTCAGTCCATTCTGTTTGCTTAGGCCTGTCCCTCTAAATGCTCAATATAACTAGGGTACATGAGACAGAAAATGCATCAGAACCCAGCTAGCATTCCACATAAATCTACAGCGGGCCGTTATCGGCCCGTCAGGTACCCTGACGGGCCGATAACGGCCCGCTATAGATTTATGTAGAATGCTTACTGGGAAAAAGTTTATCAGAGTTTCTGCTGAAACGCTGGATATTGTACCAGAAGGCGTAAAAAACAGAACAAGCTCCTGTCAGCATATGACGTCACGACCTTTCTCTCATATTGAGGTTCAAATGTTTTCTTAAGGAGAATGGACACACTGAATGGGTAACTCTTTCAAAATTGTTTCTGTCTCCCTTAAGAAAAGACGGTCTACTCAAAAAAGATAGAATTTGCTACGAGTGGGTAACAAATTCTTTCATTTTAGAGTAGTTCCCTTTTCAGAAAGGCGGTGGTGTGCAGGAACGCAAACATGAATGTATCGTCCATTTAAAGAGGCAAAGATGGTGGAAGTTTCTGTTATCTTAAGATAAAAAATAAACGCATCGAGAATGCAAATGGGCATCGCGTTATGTAAATGGAATCGCTCTTGTTTCCCTGGCCTCCCGTTAATACAAAGCCGAACACAAAAAATGTAATGCGTTACGAATTCAAATTATCATTTTTGATAACTTGTTTTTCAAAGAGTGGAAAAAAAAGCGTAGATGAAATAATGTGGTTATTGAAAGCAGTTTTAATCAGTCGAATGCGCGATCACAAATGGGCGGTCTGTCAGAAGTTTTTGAAGGTATATGCGAGGAGAGAAAGACAATAAGCTGAATATGCCCATGTCAAGTCTTCGTTGTCCAATTCGAAAACAAATAATCCACAATGTCAGAAAACATACCTTCCATCACGAAAACATACCTATATAATTTTGACCTCCCTTAAATCCTAAAACTCGGGTTTACTGGGGTATACATTTTTCTTATTTCTGCTCAAAAACATAGATTGTTGGTACTCGTAAGAACCGCCTCGCCTCTACCCACAATCGAGGCGGTTCTAACGAGTACCCACAATATATGTTTTGAGCAGAAAATGAAAAATATCAGAATTTTATCTGAAAATTTTCAGTTTTTGGTGGTGAAATTTTCAATATACAGTCAAACCTCGTTATCTCGAACTCACTTATTTCGAATAACCGCTTATCTCGAAGTGAAAATCTGGTCCCTGTTTTAACACTAAATTATGACAACAGGTAACAAAATAATGTGAAAAAGAGGAGAATTTGCTCCTAAGGAGCAATTTCTTCTCTTTTCCACATTATTTTATATATATATTTCTAACTTCAGGAGTCAAATTACATATCCATTTGTTAAATATGGTTGTTCAATTTATTGTTTTCCTCACTCTCTCAACTCTGATATGTCGAGGTACGGATATCTCGAAGTGTTTCAGTGAGTCCCTTGGAATTCGAAATAACGAGAGTCGACTGTATTTGAATAGGCTTGTTTTAGTAATGTCGGCCAAGCGGATGCGCAGGCTGATTTGAGTCTTCATTGAGCGTACATGTCACAAGATTCGTTTTCTCACGTGACGGCTCACGTGACGAAGACTTTGTTGTCTAGATGGAAAACAAATGGGTACAGTAACAGAAATGAATGTTCACCAAAAATTTTCAAGAATGTGCATACTGATTTCGGTCATCGTTGTTCGCAGATGCCCGCTAAATTGTATTTATCAGGACGTGGGTAGGACCCGGCATCGAGGCATCTTCCCCAAGGAATTTGCAATACATTGTTATCATACCTAGAAAATTATAAATGAAGTTTTCCCAGGAAAGGTCAGAATCACTAGCACGGTCATTCCGAGGCACCAAACGTGGCGGTGGTGGTGGAGGGTGTGTGTGTGTGGGGGGGGGGGGGTGGGGGGTGGGGGAGGAGGACATTTTGACCATATAATATGGCAATTTATACTGTAGCCTACTATATAGAAGTCTAGAAGTGAAAATATGAAAGGTTGGTTTACTAAAGTCTGATATAATCCGCTATACATTAGACACATGCATACCCGTGCTTTCATTATACAGTTGAACTTCAATGGCTCGAACATCTTTGGGACCATGGATATTTGTTCGAGCCGCTGAGGGCTTATCAGAGTGCCAGGTTAGGAGACAAATGATGATAATTTAGGGATGCCTTTTCGATCTTTTAAGCAATAATGGTATGTTGAGTGTATTCATTAGAATCGCCTCGATGCAGCGATTCTAAAAAGTACACATAAAAAACAACTTCATAATTAATAAGAAAATTTTCTAGAGCTTGCGGAAGAATTTCGCAGGGACGCGAAAACTATTTCGAATCAGCCATGGTAAACGAGCCATCGGTGTTCGAGCTATTGAAGTTCGACTGTATTGTGGCGGAGTTTGTATGGACACATTACAGTGAACCCTCGTTACAACGACAGCATTTGTTCCCAAAGATATTGCCGTTAAAATGAATTTGCTGTTGTAAAGAATTCTTATGAGTAGACTGACACGTAAGAAAGGCTTTGTTTTAGTCACATATTCTTTGTTTTAGTCACATATGTTTTGGATATTTGTTAGAATCGCCTCTTTGAGACGATTCTAACATATATCCAAAACATATGTTTCTTGAAGCAAAAAATACGATGTTTTGCATAATGTCTAATTAACTGTTGCTCTTGAGCGAAGGTTTCGTGCCAAATTATCATTATTACGAATTTTATCGTTGTATCGAGTGTCGGTATATAGAAGGCTGACTGCACAAAGATATTTGAGGAAATGACATAATCGCTAGACAGGGGGAATACAGAGATATTGCTAGAGGTTTCCAGTAGGAGGCTATTGTAAAGTGTTTATAAAACCACAGCCACGGGAGATTATAACAGTTAACTCATTAGTTTACAAAATCCGATTTTGTCAGCTTTCTAAGTTGCTAACACTTGAGATAATACATTAACAAAACCCGTCTGCATTTTGCAATATTAATGCAGTGAAATAATGTGATTAATACGATTCAGATGCAATTTTATAGCCAAAATCGATATGTCATTAATATATTTCTAATTTGCAGAATATTTGTGATATTGAGTACTTGAATGCAACAGAATGCATTTATGTCTTTTGCTGAAACTACACTTTGTTGGTGAATTTGACTGGTCGACGCATTATGTATTTTGCTGGTATCGCACTTTGTTGGTGAATTTGAAATTTAAAATAGTCATCAGTCTCCCTTTTTGGCAACACTTATGTTTCGATTCCTTAATGCTTAATAGCATGCTGGGGTAAAAAGTGCAGCAGGCGACATTTTGAAATATTATTTTGAAATATTTTCATTTTTTTTACCAGAAAACAGAATCTGACATTTCATGTAGACAATTTGCTTGAAATGTTAAATCCTGTTTCGGGGAAAAAAGATAAATATTTCAAAATGTCGTCTGCTGAATTTTTAATGTCGTCTGCTAAATTTTATAACCTGCAGTTTTAAATAACAATCAGAAGTGATCGAGTTTATAACAAAATAAGTACTTGCATGCAAATAGCTTACAGTTCACAAGAGTTTAAAGCGAATAATTCAGTTTTAATATTCTATCGCTTCTACTTCTGTGGTAGACACACAGCGCAGCCAAGCAGGTTCACGTTTTTGGTACGGTGTGTTTAATATGCGCCGTTAACCGAGTGGTTCAAAATGTTAATATAAAATGACAAATTTGTTTTCATTTGGATTTTCTCAGAAATATCAATTTATTCGGTTGCTGTAATGATACCGCTAGTTGTTCATTATACTGCATAATTACATGAAATCCATTGTTAAATTTCTTGTAACGAAGCGAAACGTGAACTCGGAGGGTTATGGAACCTTGAACCGACTAGACCTACCTAATCTAGCATTCTGGGCCCAGTTGTTCAAAGCTAACGATGTCGTTAGTTAACGAATCGTTAAAATTTACATCGAGTGATATGCAAATATGCTGAATTTTTTTGCTGAAAAAATGTGAGTAGCAAAGCTACTCACATTTTTTTTCAGCAAAAAATATCAGAATATTGTATATCGAATCTGCTAAAACAGTTAATGAAATGACCCTTAACGAGCTCGTTAAGCTAACGACGCTTTGAACAACTGGGCCCTGGTCATATAAGCAAGTGACTAACAAATTACTGGTTTATCACACATAATTTCTTTTTAATTTTCTGTTTTTTCTGTTCCTTTTTATGCTGTGTTCTATTTATATAGTAGATGTAAAATGCAGAAGAGTGAGTCTCGTATTTTATACGCTGTGTTTCATATGTGCCTTAACCTTTCAGATTTTTAATTTATACCGAAACTGGATCTGAAAGGTAGGCAACCATATTGACCTAAGTAAGTTTTTTGTGAAAATTTTCTAAGAAACACTTACTAGTTCGGCTGCTGTAACAATACCGCTAGTTGTTTATATTGATGATATTGTAAATAACGAAATTCATTACGAAAATACGCCTATTCAAATATATTGAAAATTTTACAACCAAAACCGGAAAATTTTCAGATAAAAAATTCCGATATTTTTCATATTTCTGCTCAAAACCGAGGCGGTTCTAACGAGTACCCACAATCTATGTTTTTGAGCAGAAATAAGAAAATAATGTATACCCCTGTAAACCCCAGTTTTACTATATAAAAGTGGGGTTTAAGGGGGTCAAAATTATATAGGTGTGTTTCCGTGATGTCTTTTTTATATTTTTTTGTATGACGAGACAACCAGTGCATGCAGAAAAGTTAAATTTGTCCTGTCAAGTGTTTTGATGGTGCTTCTTATAAGATGTTTTTTTTTTCTCCTGCTCACAATATATTCTGCATCTGTATTATTCAAAAATCATACTAATATATTCTTCAATACTCTGCAACCGCATCTTATTGCAGCAAGGAGGTCTCACACTTTGGTTATATATTAGGTCATTCGGTTTGAGGTCATTCAACAACAAAGTACAAATATTCGAATCACTGTAGAATAGTATCTATTTTTTTCAAACATGAAAGAGCAAACAGGGTAGATGCAGATCACATGCCGCGGAACGCAGCGTCTGATCAGGGTCAACACTGTTCGACACCCATCCAGCAGATTTAACCCAATGCCGAATGGATTCTTCTACCTTCATTCGGACCGGTCCATTTCCAATATAAGGGGTGTCTGGTTAGATTTTATTATTACCGTGTTTTATATAAAAAAAAAATCTGTATTTAATGCAAACAGTGTAGACGCAGATCAGACGCCGCGTTATGCGGCGTCTGATCTGGGTTTGCACTGTTTGCCAATGTCCCAATTATTAGACGCTAGGCCGAAATGGGTTAAGACACGTCAACAGGAAGCCAAATGGAATTGTTCAAATTTTAGGGCAGCTAAAGTAGGGGACGAAGATGTACCAATACTTTGAGCTGATACGGTATATAACGTTAGACAAAATGAGCATCATTTCTGTGTGATACAGCTCTTGTTCGTTTTCATTAACAGCTTCCAAACTAAGCTTAAAAGAAGCCAACAGGGAATATGCTTAATTTCAAAATGCTTTAAGTGTTACGAAAATGTAATCCGCTGTGTTTAAACCCATCAATACATGCAAAAGTACAGACATTAAATCATATGCTTAAACAGTAAATGCTATAATTCCGTGAGGAGGGATGTAATAACCAACGTTGGCGACTGATTTCATAATAATTCGATTTTGAGAAGAGCATTTGATACACTGCTTGTAATTACTGCTAATACCTTAAAAGACAAACATGCAAAGATGGCATTTGAGAAATGGGATAATTAAAGAGTACAGTAAATCAATGGCTCGAACATATTTGATTCTATGGGACATTATTCGAGACCTGGGTAGTTCGAGCCACTGAGGGTGAATTATGGCGCCACGTCAGGAAGCATATGGGAATGTTAGGCATGTCGTTTTGATCTTCTATAAAATAATGGTATGCTGGGTGTACTCATTAGAATCGCCTCGTCGAAGCGATTCTAATGAGTACACTCAGCATACATTTTTATGATGAAATTAAACACACACACACACACACACACACACACACACACACACACACACACACACACACAAACTGAAATAGCCCTAAATATTTGTTTTCTTGAGCATTCGGAAGAATTTCCAGGGGACTCAAAAGCGAGTTCGAATTAGCCATGGTAAACGAGACATCGGTGTTCGAGCTATTGAGGTTCCACTGTACTTCCATTTGATACACCGGCATTTGTAATGGGAGATAGTAGTCAGTTAACTCCCCTGAGTATTATCTGTAAACAACCGGTCCAGTCATTTGGCTTCCTCTGTTTTTAGCTCACCTGAGCTCTGCTCAGGATGAGCTATTTCGTCCGTCGTCCGTCGTCCGTCCGTCCGTCCATGCGTCCGTCCGTTTTCAAACGACTTCTCCTCTGAAGCCGCTTAGCCAATTTTGCTCAAATTTCATATGGAGCCTCCTTAGGGTGGGGGAACAAAAGATTGCTAAAATGGTAACGGTTCGTTGACCAAGATGGCCGCCATGCCCATATATGTTAAAAACCTTTAAATACTTCTAGAACCAAGGATGCTTTGGGGCTGAATCTTTGCATAAATCATCGGGGACAGGGGGTCTACCAAAGTTGCTAAAATAATGGTCATACATTGACATTTGACCTTTTTACGGCAAGGTCAAGTTTGCTTCCTTATGCATTTGTATGGGAAAAAACATTTAAAAATCTTATTCTCCAAAACCTAGGATTCTTTGCACATATCATTTGGAACGGGCGGTCTACCAAAGTTGCTAAAATAATTATTATACATTGACATTTAACCTTTTTACGGCGAGGTCAAGTTTGCTTCTGCATGCATTTGTATGGGCCCCATACATTTGTATGGAAAAAATGTTGATAATTTCAAATGGCTTTTCCTCTGAAGCCTCCGGGCCAGTGTTGCTCAAATTTCATGCGGAGCCTCCGTGGGCAGGAGAATGAAAGATTGCTAAAATGGGTATGGTCCATTGATCAACATGGCTGCCATGCCCATATATGGTAAAAACCTTTAAAAATCTTCTTCTCCATGACCAAATAAGCCCAGGGTCCTATTCTTTGCAAAAATTATGGGGGACAGGAGATCTACCAAAATTGCTAAAATGATGGTTCTATGTTGATATTTGACCTTTTTACCTCCAAGGTCAAATTTGCTTCCCCATTTGTATGGGCCATATACATTTATATTGAAAGTATCGAAGTGACTTGTAGATCAACAGTAGTTAAAGTTGTTCTGATTGGAAATCTAAGATGGCCATCATCTGGTTTATATTTATAATATTTCCCTGCCACTGTGCTGTTTACATGTATAAAATCATGATTCTTCAGAAACCACCTAGCCAATTTCCACCAAATTTCACATCGATCCTTCTGTTGAAATGTGATTGATAGTTTATTCAAATGATCATGCTCCATTGACTGTCAGGCTCATATACTCTTCTTCAAAACTAAGAACTGCTCAAATGATGATATTTTCATTAGTTGCGATGATAGGGTTGGAAAAATGTTGCATAACATCTGCATGTCTGCAGTCGCTATGTCACTCAGGTGAGCAAACCGTGGCCCATGGGCCTCTTGTTTATCATCAGCATCTTCATTAAACCCCAGTCACACTAGACCAAGTTCCCACTGCGTCAATGTAAAACCGGGCCGACGTAGTACGAACTTGTACGACGTAGAAGGAACGCAGTAGAAACCGATAAGGACGTGATGCGATCTTTATGGTCTTGGCTGACGTGGATGATTTTTAAACATGTTCAAAAAAAACGTGGCGAGGACGTGATCGAATAAGGACGCAGTAAGGACTCAGTAAGGACATGGAAACAACGGCATTGACGTAGTACCAACGGAGCATGAACCTAATATGGTCTACATTGACGTAGTACAAACCTGGTATGGACGGAAAAGATTGCAGTGCGTTCATATGACGTTCAAACGACGTTCATACCACGTCAATCGCGTACCCACCACGACCGTTCCACGTTTCTGCAAAGGCAAAAGTACGTTCATACCACGTTGTATAAGACAACATTACGTTTGTTACACGTTCGTTCGGTGCTTAACACGTCCGTTTTACGTTTGCAGCAAGTTCTCATAGCGTCCATGTCACGTCAAGCAATTTAGTATAAATACTTCACCGAATTTCTCACATTTTCACTTGTGTTTCAACTTTTATCATGAACACACAGAATCAAAACGTTCTTCTGCAGTGTGCGTTGTTCCAAGGCAACCAAACTCTGCTTGATGCGCAGGCTGTCCTTGTGTTATTAAGGAGGATAAGACGGAGAAGGAATAGAAGGCAACCTAGATCTTGTTGGGTGCGCCCTTGGCTTTCGGTTGAAAGACGATTTCAATTTGGCCACTATGACAGACTGATGGCAGAGCTAAGAATGGAGGATCAGTAGTCATTCTTTAATTTCCTCAGAATGCCGGCAGAGATGTTTGATGAACTGCTGAACAGAGTCGGACCAAGAACTCAGAAGGCGGACACCCGCTTCAGGAAAGCATTAGAACCAGGCCTGAAGCTTGCCATCACTTTACGACATTTAGCATCTGGTGACAAGTACCCAACCCTACAGTACGATTTCAGAGTTGCTCGCAACACGATTTCTATGATTATTCCAGATGTGTGCCAGGCAGTTGTTGAAGAATATAAAGATGAAGTGATATCCTGTCCAACAACACCAGATGAATGGCGCGTAATTGCGGAAGAATTCCAGAGAAAGTGGAATGTGTCTCACGCCTGCGGCGCCCTTGACGGCAAACATGTTGCTATGAGATGTCCACCTAATACTGGTTCCTTGTTCCATAATTACAAGGGTTTCTTCTCATTGGTGCTTCTTGCTTTGGTCGATGCAGACTATAAGTTTTTGTGGATGGATATAGGTGGATACGGGTCAATGTCGGATGCTCAAATCCTCAACGAATCAGAACTAAAAGAGTGTTTGGAAGATGGAACGATCGGATTTCCACACCCAGACCCCTTGCCTAATGATGATCAGAACATGCCATATTTCATCTTGGGTGATGACGCCTTTGGACTGAGAACCTACTTAATGAAGCCATACTCCCAACGAGGTCTGACAAAGGAACAACTAATAACCAACTACAGAATTTCAAGAGGGAGGCGTGTTGTAGAGAACACATTTGGCATACTGGCCCAAAGATGGCAATTACTTCTGACAACATTGATGCAACAGCCTGACGTTGTGAGAGTCATAGCTGAGGCTTGTGTCTGTCTCCATAATTTGATGAGAATACGGTACCCAGCCTTACAGAATGCACAACTTGACATGGAAAATGATCAACATGATGTGATGCCAGGCCTTTGGAGAGAAAATGCAAACATGCATGAAGTCAGCAGAGTGATGGGAGCCAACAGGGACACCATAATAGCAAAACGACAACGAGAATATCTGAAGTTATACTTTAACAGTCCAGCAGGATCGGTGCCATGGCAAGATCGTATGATAACACCGCAGTAAACTATATCTGTGGCTTGATATGAGCCTCGACCCATATAGAAGGCCCTTAGTGACTCTTCGTAATGCGAATACATAATCGCGCATGCGCAGCACCTTAGTGGGCTAGAGATGAAACTTCATCTCATCTAAAACTGCACTACACCTATGCCAACAGTGAAGGCTCTGGTGAGACTGTGCGGGTGCACAGGCTCGCCTGAGCTTTCGCTGTTTGCAAATACGCTAAGGACCTTTTACACGTGATACGTTTGTAAGATCCCATTGAACAAAGATACGTTCATGTTATTAAAATAACTTTGTTTTAAATGAAAAACATATAGGTTTCAATATACTTGAGAATGCATCACAAGATGAACACATCCACTGGTTGGTCGATAGTGATTTCATAGTGGTAAATATACACGCCAAGGTGTTTGTATGGATCTATAGCATGTGACTGCTGACGTATTCTCAAGCAAATAAAAACTTATTATAAGAGGAGCTAAAACTATAGACAGGCGTCCGTCATCCGTCGTTTTACCACATGCTAAAAAGACTTTTAGATTCTGGCGTATAAATGTTGGCTTTTTACGTCCCGCCAACAGCTATGGTCATATGGAATTGGACCACATCTTTAACTCTCTGGTCTTTGGTTGTGGCTTTTCCTGAGTAACCTTTTCTTGCTATTTTTCTCACCCACAGACTGAAGGAGCCGGGGATCGAACCTGCGAGCTCTAGTTTACAGGACAAGCGACTTATCCACTCGGCCACCGCGGCTCCTTTCTGACGTATGAACATCAGTTGAAGAGTCACTATGGCAGGTCACAGCCTACTTTGGTACCTAGTTAACGCTCACAAAATAATTACTGAAAGCTGCCAGTTTTTTAGCTTTCAGCATAAAGCAAATTTTTCTACTCCTCACAAAAATTTACGATACTAAAAAAGTCAAAATTCTGAACGGTATTTATTTACAACTTGTTACTTACAAGTATAATTAGTACAGATAAAACCATATGAACTTATTAATGCATTATTCACCTGCCAAGGTCAGATTTTCGAAAATCTGCACATAAAAGAAACAACCTTGAGTCAAGTAGCAAACCCTAGAAATATAAAAACTCCTTAACCAAATTCTGCGAAAAAAAAATGCTCAAAAGGTATCATCATGAAGTAATCAAGCAAATCCTGTGCACCGGATTTAAATATGTTTACCAAAATCAGCATAAACCATTGTGAAGAAGCAAAGTAAAACCGGCAAACTCTCATATGTACCCTGTGAAGACTCAGAGCAGTTTATGAATGTGTGCAATCTGGTCAGTCTTCGCTTTGCACCTGGGTATCATCATTAAGTTTCCACTGGACCTTTAGTTACACATACGGTATGGGTAACTAAAGGTCCAGTGGAAACTGAAGACACTGATCAGACTGCACGCATGCGCAGCTGATCTATGACTTCGTTTTACGAACATGTCCAACTGTAAGTTTGCATGTGCCCCGGCTCATGCCTTTGAGCACAGTTCACATACACAGTGCATAGTTCAAATATTACTCATCCTGCTGCTCCGTCTGGGTATCCTGTTGCTCTTGGGCCTCGGGATCAGGATAACCGGTGTTGAAGATCTGACCGAGGCTGAACGATGGCGATCCAAGTCGAATCGGCTGCAGTTGTGCCAATGTTTGTTGCTGTTGCTGAGGAATCTGCTGAGCTACCCAACTGGCATCCTGGGAATGCCATACAGAAACAGACGTAGGCTGGTTCGGCCACTGCGATGGTGGTGGCTGCCACATGGAGGAACAGGCCTGCGTGGAACCTTGATGAAACTGCTGTGGCTGTGTGGACTCTGATGTTGATGGGATGGTAGCTGCTGGTCCTGTCTGGTGTCTCTTCAGTTGATCGTTTTCCCTTATGTATGTGTAGAGAGTGTTACTGAGCTCTTGTTGACAACGCCTCCAAAGGCCATGGTCAAGTTCATGGATGACAGATCTCAGCCAGTCTACAAACGCATCCCTCTCCCCGCCTGCTCTAGGTTTGAGCTGATCCAGTACCTGCTGATTAAGGGCAATCATCTGTTGGCTGCGCTCCTCAATGCCAGCCAGGAGAGCGTCTTCTGTCGCTGTTATCTGATTGTTGTCCCTGCGTCTAGATGTTAACGATTGATTCAGGGTCGGTTGCGACTGCTTGGTTGTAGTTGTGGGAGGATGGAGAGGCTCATCTGTGCTGTCATCAGCTTCATCAGCGAAGTCAGAGGCGACAGATTTGGATGCTAACTTCTGCTTTATCTGCAAAGAGAATTGAAAATGATAAGCAAAACGCAAAATATTACGAGTGCATCTAAGTTTAATAAAAACAATAAAGAGTAAATATATAAAATTTTATCTTTGGACTTACACTGACAATTGGTCTTTTCTGAACCTCATAGATATGCGGGCGTAAAAAGTCAGTCTGAAAATCCACTCGTCTCTCTCGGTCATCTCAGAATCCTCAGCACCGGAGCTCTTCTTCTTGAGCCTACCAAATCTGCTTCTGAGGCTGGCATACCATGTCTTTAGGATGTTAACTGACTTGCCCATCTCAGTAGCCTTCTCAAGCCACAGTCTCTCTTTCTTGGCAGTTTCTTTGTATGAAATCATCTTCTTGTTGTAAATGACGGGGTTAGCCTCCAACCACTCGACCATGAGCTCTTCATCTTCTTTGGATAGATCAACAGAGACTTTCGATTTTTTATTCTTCTGACTCTCACTGTTTACGTCAATCACCTCCTCGTCACTCTCACGGATTTCGGTATTATTGTCCAGCTGTTCTTCAAGAGGCTCTTGTGTTCCTGGTGGGTTTGCTGTATCGGCGGAACCAGCATCATCTCTGGGGTCAGTTTGTGAAGTGCTACCCTTTTTCTGACCTTTTTGTCTTCTCCCACGACCTTTTGGAGGCATAGTTTATGATGGTTGTTCACTCAAGGAAACTTGCAGGACGAATGAGAACGCAGAGTGCCGCAGTTGACTTTAATTTATAACATCTTGAAGGGCGCAGTGAGAACGTGGTAAACGCGCACTAAGCACGTGGTGTTGTCTCAAAGGTCTTGGGAAGAACGTAGTAAAAACGTAGTAAAAACGCAAAGGACGTGGTGTATGCCTGATCAAGCGCATCCTGACATGGGCGTAGTAAGGCGTAGAACCAACTTGAAAACTGCGATTTTTCCTGCATTTCATCTCGCTCTCCCTGCGTAGTTTAAGTTTTAAGAACGCAGTGCGGTCTTTGAGGTCTTTGTCTGAGTGTGACGGGGCCTTTAAGTATAGCTTCCTATGCCTGGGTAAATCCAATTTGATTATGGTCATATGCAAATAAAACTTCCAAATTATTAATATAAGAAACATTTTTTGTGCAGTAAAATATATAATGTTAATTTTTATTGTGGACATGGAAAACATTAAAGTTAAAAATCATTTAAATTCAACTGACCTATGAAAAATCAGAGTATTCCAGTCAGAAGGACCTAGTTAGTATTTGGTCTACCTTGCAATTTATCTGGCAAAGGAGATAATAGGAATATTACTGCTATCTCTCATTACTGTTAATGCCTTACAAGACAAACTTTTAGAGTTGGCATTTCGGAAATGGGATAATTAAAGAGGAGTTCCGTATGACAAAGGAGCTGGATGCAGTTTACAGTACGAGCCGCAACGTGAGAAAACGTACTTTCCGACATGTGCGCCCAACGAAGACTAATCAATCTGCGCATGCGCACAGTCTTATAAGAGTCTTTGCTGTCCACATGAAGAAATTTTGCATCCTCGGATATCCAAAATGTGTCAAGTGAAGGATCTGGTCAGACTGCGCGAATGTGCAGGCTGGTCTGAATCTTTGCTGGACGCACATGTGCGAAGGTACGTTGTCAGACGTTGCTGCTCATTTATATCCGAGAAAATATGAATATTCATATAATAATCACTCTCTCTCTCTCTGTCTCTCACTGTCTTTCTCACTTTCTCTCTGTCGCTGTTTCTCTCTCACCTGTGTGTGTGTGTGTGTGTGTGTGTGTGTGTGTGTGTGTGTGTGTGTGTGTGTGTGTGTGGTACCAAATATTTTATTGGCGGACAATGTTCTTTCTCCAGTAAATACGGTAAGTCCTAGCGGATACTGTCCTATTGTTTCTCGATGGTTTGTTCTCTTTTATCAAAAGATCCCTAATTTGGAATAGTTTGAAGCCGTAAAACGTCACCCCATACTTCAATATTGACTCTGGTATATTAAGTTTATGATATGAAATATTCAAAGAACTACCAATTAAGCAGGGATCACGGCCACACTCTATCAGCCTGAAATATAGCTCCCATTACGAAAACACGCCTATTCAAATATACTGAAAATTTCGCCACCAAAAACTGAAAGATTTCAGATAAAAATTCTGATATTTTTCATATTTCTGCTGAAAAAATAGATTGTGGGTACTGCTCACAACCCATGCTTTTGAGCAGAAATAGAAAAACAATGTATACCCCTGTAACCCCCAGTTTTACTATATAAAAGTGGGGTTTAAGGGGGTCAAAATTATATGTTTCCGTGATGATTTGATGAATTATCCCTTTGCATACGTACCTACTTTGTTTTACAATAGTGTACTAAGATTATGCATGACTCAATCTGTCTGTTCATCGTTTCTTTTTTTCTTTTTTTTTTTTTTTTGAAAAGTAGCTTTATCATAAATAATATCAAGTTATAGTGGGGAGATCATGTTTTTTGTTGTTTGTGGATTGCTATATTCATTATGTATTATGTTTAATGACAAATAAATTGATGTTCTGTTATGTTATGTTATGCATTACGAAAACAAGCCTATTCAAATATACTGAAAATTTTACCACCAAAAAATGAAAATTTTTAGATAAAAATTCTATTTTTTTTTTCAAATTTCTGCTCAAAACATAGATTGTGGGTACTCGTTAGAACCGCCTCGGCGAGGCGGTTCTAACGAGTACCCACAATCTATGTTTTTGAGCAGAAATAAGAAAATTAATGTATACCCCCTGTAAACCCCAGTTTTGCTATATAAAAGTGGGGTTGAAGGGGGTCAACATTATGTAGGCGTGTTTTCTTGATGTTATTTTAATTAATTCACTGGTCTTTTGGACTTTTGGGTTTATACGTGAACATAGAGTTCCGGTCAAAGCTGCTAGGGACATGAGGGATGTGGCATTTGTCATTTTTGTTCATGAACTAAATAAATAAATTATAATCACCAGAAAAGAACCAGAAAATACAATCTACACTTTAAAATTGGACCTGCTATTTTCTGATTCTGATGTGTTTTGTACCTCCGAAGGCTACATACTTAAAATATTTGCTTTTGGCTGGCCAGTCATTGAAAAAAAAATAGGTTTCCTGTCAAAGCTGCTAGGGACATGAGGGATGTGGCATTTTTCATTTTTGTTCATGAACTAAATAAATAGATTATAATCCCAGAATTGGCTTAGTGATCACCAGAAAAGAACCAGAAAATACAATCTACACTTTAAAATAGAACCTGCTATTTTCTGATTCTGATGTGTTTTGTACCTCCGAAGGCTACATACTTAAAATATTTGCTTTTGGCTGGCCAGTCATTGAAAAAAAAATCGGTTTCTGGTCAAAGCTGCTAGGGACATGAAGGATGTGGCATTTTTCATTTTTGTTCATGAACTAAATAAATAAATTATAATCCCAGAATAAGCATAGTGGTCACCAGAAAAGAACCAGAAAATACAATCTACACTTTAAAATAGAACCTGCTATTTTCTGATTCTGATGCGTTTTGTACCTCCGAAGGCTACATACTTAAAAATATTTGCTTTTGGCTGGCCAGTCATTGAAAAAAAAAAAAAAATATCTAAAAAAACTACCTTCCGAATTTACCCAAAGATTTCCGACACCATAATTCCATTACGAAAATACGCCTATTCAAATATATAGAAAATTTCACCTCCAATAAATCGAAAATTTTCAGATAAAAACTCTGATATTTTTCGTCTTGCTGCTCAAAACATAGATTGTGGGTACCCGTTAGAGCCGCCTCGCCGAGGCGGTTCTAACGGGTACCCACAATCTATGTTTTAAGCAGAAATAAGAAAAATAATGTATACCCCTCTAAACCCCAGTTTTACCATATAAAACCATTTACCATATAAAACTGAAAAAAACATTTACCATATAAAACTGAAAACTGAAACTAAAAACTGAACGGATCCCTCTATCTACCTTCTGATGTGTGTACAAATGCATATTTTCGTGGCACACAGTATAGGCCGTGATCTGTGTTCAGTTTGTTTGTTTTTTTTTCCGTTCCGTTTTCCGTGTTTGACCAATTCGTACGTTTTCACACAGTCTTCTGTAAAACTGCTTAATATCAGTTTGATTTTGTATCTAACTTCTTTTTTTTACCAAGGGTGTGTATCACTCTCTTTCATTTGGTTTATTATATTTTTTATGGCTGAATCAATTCATAATGATCAGAGCAAGTACATATGCACTCACTGTGCAAATGCAACCCCGCCTACAGTTTTGCTAAGTTAAAAGAGATTGGTTACACTTTGTAAACATTCCACTCTAACTAAGAAAAAAAACTTTTTTGTGACTTCCTGTTTTATTTCCTGCACCTCCTTGCAAATGCGTCTACTGTAAACGGAAAGAATTTGCTCCTGGGTGAGGGGAGTGGGGAAGCAAATTCTTTTAGTGTGGGCGCTTTTTCAGAAGTAAGGCAAAACAAAATCTTACAGAGAGTTGCCTCCCACCCCTGACATTGTATCAATTCCCCTTAAGAAAACGTAAAAAGTGTTTTCCACACCATATGCTGAGGTGCATATGGTTTTCTAATCTGATAAGTTTTTTTCATGCATGAATCAATTAATATCAGCCAGAAGTACTAATTTCTTCTAAGTTGAATGTCACGTTTCAAGGCCTTAGCTACTAGGGCTCCTGTTTATAACTCAACATAATGAAACCTTAGACTGTGGTTTCATCTTTGACTGTGCTCGGCCCTTCCGTAGCAGTTTCTGGAAAAAGAATGCGCACGATACTGGTTAATCGTTTAGAGGACTGAGCCTGCCAGTGAACGTGCGGTGAGGTTAACTGACCATGCCGCCCTATACTACTCGCGCTTGACTTGACCCCGATTGGTTGACTGGCCCATAAAACCTCAACACAAACAAACAATTCGTGGTTCAACTAGTGATTTTCTTTAGTTCTATCTGCCAGTGACTGAAATGATTGCAACGAGTCCTCATCTTTGTTTCATCACAGCGGTTTAATTTGATTTACTTGTTTTCTGGGATGTTTCACTGATTGAGTTGGCGAACCAGAACAATCATATTGTATTTTTACATCTGAATATAGGGTGAAGATTTGGTATCAGTAAAATCAGTTGAAAACCCACTTACACAGTAGTTTTTACTACTGAAAATTCTAGGATGGTGTTTTTGGTGTTGCTTGTTCTTTGTGTGACCTTGTGGCTGCAGACTGCGGGGCTTTTTGCATGTTTTGTTCTGTTTATTGTCGTTATAATGTGTTTACATCACGAAAACATACCTATATAATTTTGACCCCACAAACACCACCACTTTTATATAGTAAAACTGGGGTTTACAGGGGTATACATTATGTTTCTTATTTCTGCTCAAAAACATAGATTGTGGGTACTCGTTAGAACCGCCTCCCAACATAGATTGTGGGTTCTCGTTAGAACCGCCTCGGGGAGGCGGTTCTAACGAGTACCCACAATCTATGTTTTGAGCAGAAATTTGAAAACTATCTGAAATTTTATCTGAAAACTTTCAGTTTTTGGTGGTGGCGTGTTCAATATATTTGAATAGGCGTGTTTTCGTAATGACTGATCCAGTCTAACATTGTGATCACCTTGTTGTGGAAGTGGGAGCTGTTTGCTTTGCTTTTCGTTGGTTTGTGGCTTGTGTGCTGTCTGTCATGGTTTGTTCGCTCTTCTCCTGGTGTCATAAGTAGGCTACTATCTGTAATTATGACTATTCCTGGACATATTCTATATGATTTAGCACCAGTAAAGGAGGTTAAAGCCTCTCCCCCTCCCCACTAACCACACAATCCCTCAGCGCATGTGTTCTTGACCACTCCAAGGCATGACGGTATTTTTATTACGGTTTCTTTTTGTTTGAACGTACTGTTTTCAATGTGCCGTTTTAAAATGTAATTTGACCCTTATCTGGTGCCTTGGAAGGGCCGTGTTCCATGACTATGGTCTTCTCTGAGTATCGCAATATTTCATTTTTTTTTTTGCAGTAATTAAGCGTAATATGACTGACTGAGAGCAAATTGAAAACGGCATTTGTACTTCGATTAATCCACTGAGCAGGAATATAATAATAATAATAATAATAATAATAATAATAATCGACCTTATTTATAGAGGGTAACACATTTAGTAATCTAGTACTAATCTTCCATGTGGCCCTCTTTTTTCCTGGGTATAAACCAGTACTAAGCAATGTGGATAAAGTCTCTTGCTCAAGGAAACAACACTTGCTGTTAGTGGGGATCGAACCCGGTACCTATCGATCTCGAGTCCGACGCTTTACCACTGCACCACAGCGCTCAATTGAGCTATAGGAACTATGTCTTTTGTGTATGATTGAATGAGATATTTAAACAACATATTTATTTAGAAAAGTAAGAATTCGCGCAAGTAAAACTGATCTAAGCCCCACAGTGGTTTTCCTACTGACCGTTCCAAGGCGGCTCGTCTGGCACAGTTCTTTTGTCTTTCTTTATGCGTCTGTAGTTTCTTGTGCTTCGTGATTATGACAGTTTTCTGGATATCTGCACTTATATATTAAGATAAGAAACAAATTACAAATTTGTAGATTTTGTCGATGTGTAAATGTCAGGGACACCCAGCGATTTGCACTCAACAGTCTTTTAACGACTTTCTGTTAAATGTCGTGTTTTTAATTATTTTTACAGAAATGCTCCGTTTCTATAAAAGTGGTACTAATGTTCTTGCATTATTCATCTTTTGGGCATACAAACTGTTTTGTAATTCCTTTTTAAGAGAATTATTTGATCCGCAAAATAAGAAAACGTACCTTCTGACATGTACGACCAACGAAGTCTCAAATCAGCCTGCGCATCCGCGCAGTCTGATCAGACTCTTCGTCGTCGGCGTGAAGAAATTTTGCACCCTTGGCTATTCAAATGCGCCAGTGAAGATTCTGATCAGACTGCGCGAATGCGCAGGCTGATCTGAATCTTCGCTGGGTGCATATATACGAAGGAAGTTTTTTGTACATTGTGGCTCATTTGAATTTGCATGCGATTTTGACTGTCCCGTGCTCAATTAACTTTGCGCAGAAAAGCGTTGAACGTTCGTTGCACTCTCGTTCTCTCCCAATTACTGTGGTTAAAATGCCTTTAAGGCAAGATCCTCTATCAGAATCACTTGAACATCACTTCTACAATATAATTAAGTCAGAGAGCATTTTATTACTCTGTCATTTCTGATCCAATTAAGACTTTCTTTAAGAGATTTGCTGGTTCCTTAACTAGTGAGGAGTTTCGCAGAAATATAAGGTCTTTATTGAGCGAAATTGTGTTTTGGATGAGATCAGCGTACACATCTAGCAGGTACAATTAATTATAGGCAGCCGGAACTGCAACATGACTAAGACTGAGGAATGAGAACTCGTCAACACGTTTAAGGGACAGGACACACGTGGTAGATTATTCCCATTTTGGACAAGGGATACAAGTGTGTGACTTCCTGTTTGCTTTCCTGCACACCAACCCCCTTCTGAAAATGGGTCTACTCTAAAAGGAAAGAATTTGCTCCCAATGGGAGTAAGTTCTTTTCTTATAGGATAGACTCCTTTTCACATGGAAGAAAAAAAAACAAGTTCGACAGAATTGCGTCCCCTGAAAATATATGTACTGGTACTCCCACTAAGTCATCACAACCACCCTATAGTGTTGGTGTTGTCTATTCCAAGGGGAGGTTTCTGTTGCTGATCTTTTGAGTCTGTTTTATTCCCAGTCAGCATTCTACGTAAATCTATATCGGGCCGTCATCGGCCCGTCAGGGTAGCTGACGGGCCGATGACGGCCCGATGTAGATTTACGTAGAATGCTAGCTGGGTTCATTCCTTTTCGAAAAAGTGTTTGCATTGTGTTATGTCGGCATATCCCCAAAGCCGCCTTTGGGCTTGGCACGGTCCTTATATTTCTATATATATATCCTATTAAATGTAGTGGTTTTTGTCAGATATACTATCGCGGACAACCAGCTTCTGTGGGAATGAAAAACTAAACATTATTTTAGTCTACATTATGACTTCTTCCACCCTTTAATTTACCCTTAATGCACCAATCAAAACTGTAGCAGACTATATTATAAATATTTTATAAGGCTTGGAATGTCATCTGGATCGTCTGCCAGGCAGACTGTAAACATGAAATGTCAATAGATTCTAAACTAAATGACCTTCCAGAGCAATGAACACACAAAACTAAAACAGCTGAAGTGTTAGTTTTCTGGGCTCGACTAGCTAGTTCCGGCTTCCGGCCCATTAAGTCTCATCAGTAAGTAGGTAAGTAAGTAAGTAAGCAAGTAAGCAAGCAAGAAAGCAAGTAAGTAAGTAAGTAAGTAAGTAAGTAAGTAAGTAAGTAAGTAAGTAAGTAAATACTTTATTTAAAGAGGGTAACCCAATTGGAATGCCCAGTCTTCCTTGGGGTTCTCTTTAACAAATTAACGAGCATTGCAAATATATTACAAATGTACATGGTTATGGTTAGGATTACCCTAACCCTAATCCTAATCCTAACCAATTACCCTAACCCTAATCCTAATCCTAACCAGTGACTCACATATACAGTTCAAACAATCCCGGAATGGACTCCATGATCATAAAGGACCAGAAATATAAACTGCACTATAGTGAAGTACGAGGAGACGTTTTAAGGCCGCAACACAGCAATAAAACCAACTGCAGTGAAGATAAATAGGACATTTAAAGAAAAACAAAACAAGGAGAGATGAGGACGAGGAAAAATTAATGACAAAATAAATACCACAAATGAAACCACCGACGCACAAACAGAGGAAAACGGAAACAGAGGAAGCCCTCAAACCATTTTTTTTATGAAAAACAAAAACGAAAATGAAATCTTTAGAATGTGATGTGATGGCCTTGTGATTGGTGCTTTAAATGTTAAAAGAAAATAACTTGGCAGTGATATGACGCTGCTACGGCTGATACGACGTTTTCTTTCTCCAGATTATCCAATGTTCATTTTATTGAAATGTCATGGTTATTAAGACGAAATT
Organism: Anodontia alba; assembly: GCA_964016985.1. NCBI lineage: Eukaryota > Metazoa > Mollusca > Bivalvia > Lucinida > Lucinidae > Anodontia > Anodontia alba. Next base: position 1,406,281 of record OZ024835.1, on the reverse strand, counting down.
AAGACATAAACGCTTAGCATGCTGGGTAAACTTTTCAGCTAACGACATTTTGAAATATGTTTTCTTATTTTTTTTCTCAGAAAATAGGATTTGACATTACATGCAAATTGTCTCCACTGGAGCCAATTTGCATGAAATGCCAAAATATGTTTTCTAGGAAAAAAAATAGAAGTATATTTCAGTATGTCGTCTGCTGAAAATTTCACCCAGAGTACTAAGAATTAAAGCTAGTAATTTCGCAAGAAATGGATCAGTAACCGATTTAATTACCTAATTAGTTTTTTTTTATACCTAATTAGTTTTTTTGAAAACCTTTTATCTGCTTCCTGGTTTCATTCTGATTTGCTTGCTTTTTCTAATTAAGTTATTACATGTACAAAGAAGACCTATAAACCTTAGAAGTATAATTCAATGATTAAAATGCTTCTTTAATCCACTTTTGTTAACTCTTATAGCGATATGCAAAATCATGGCAGTCGACATTCTATTTATTATTATTATTATTATTATTATTATTATTAAATATCATTGATAGTGTAGATGTCCTGGGAGCTACACAATCACAGAACATAGCCTATGAATGACATACAGAAGAAGAGAAAACAAACCAAGACAGTATAGTACACAAGTCACAAACCAAAAAGAGGCAAAGCAACTGGCTCCCTCTTCCCCAAAAGTCAATAACAATGCTAAACAGTACCAATGAAACACAACAATAAGACAATGAACAGGATTAAACCTGAAAAAAAAGAAAGAAAGAAAACAACAAAAACACCCCTCCCCTAAAAAACAAATCGAATAGCCACAAGGCGACACGAAGAACAAAGAACACCAGAACCACCGTCAATAGTAAAAACTATCGGAAATTTGGTTCCATTTTACTGGTACCAATTGAACTCTTTCGCTGCCTAATTTCAGACATTTGTCTTCTGCTTTTCTTTTAAACATACTAATTGCTTAGAAAGAAGTTTATATGTAAAGTTGGAAGACTGAATGCCAAACAGCATAGATCCAGATGAGACGGCTCATTATGAGCCGTCTCATCTGGATCTATGCTGTTTGCAAAAACCTATTATTATCGCCTGTGGCAGTGAAAGTTAACAATGGTTCGAATGCCATAAAAATACAACTGAATGTTCAGATCGCACGGTTGCTCCCAAACTCACACGAAACGTCACACAAATAACATGTAAATCAAATTAAATCACTGTGACGAAATAATAATGAGGGTTTGTGGACACAGCCATCCAAAATCATGAACCGACAAACCAAAAATGGAATTTATTCTCTATGCAACAAGCCAAAGATCATGGAGGTGAGAAAAAATCTTGCAATCTTGTGTTAAATCACCATCTGTCCATTTGCCAATCAGAATACGAATCTTGTCCCTGTGCAATACCAAGAAATATAGAACTCAATGATCAAGTGTCTTCTGCAATTACTTCATTAGATGCTAACGTCAACTGAAGAACCAGTTAACATACCAATACAGACCAATTTGTAAAGCTGGTTAAACTGATTTCTGGTCTTGCAAACACGGCAGTCTGATGCAACATATTTTTGTTGGTTCGTTACCTAGCTGTACTGATTGTCTACGTCCAGACTCTCTTAATGGTTGCTATTGCTCCCGGAAGTACTTTATGAAAGGTCATGGACTGGTCCAGTGCTATTTTCCATGGACTACCCAACATTATTATAACCAAAGTATTAGCTTTCACAAAAAGCTTGGTCTACGCTTAGCACACAAAGTGTGCTAAGCGTAGATCTAGCGTTTTGTGAAAGCTTATACTTGTATAGGACAATTGACCAAGCCTGAACAACTTAAGAAATTATTACAGGCACTGGGGAAAGACCACAATCATGGACAGCCCCGACCCCTCAAGGCATCGGAGTTTTAATCGCAGCATAAAAAGGTTAATGCATCCTGAGTAAAAAAATAAAGAAAATATTTCCCGAATGATTTGCAAATCCGATAAACAAACGAGCGCATTAAAATAGCTTTAGATACTTAATATGAATGAAGATATCACGAAGCACATGTATATCGGTTATTGCAACTACGCCGTGGTGTTTTGTTATTGTTTGTTTCCTATCTCTCTCTCTTTTATTTTTTTTTTTTTTTTTTTTTTTTTTTTTTTTTTGATGCCCCGGAAAGGCTATACCTCATGACTGTGGCATTTTCTGTTTAACAACAGCCACAGAGCCCAAAACGAACCAACAACACTAGTGTCATTGCCTTAGGACAATCAGTAGTAAACCTACCGGCAGTTGTAAGTTGATCCTGTCTCGCAGTATGATCCCCTTGTTAGGAAACAGGGAGCTGGTTGCTTTGATTATCTTGGGTTTGTGGCGTGTGTACTTGTTTTTGGGTCGATTGTTTACAGTCACGCCACAGTATACAAGCGCCAAAATTTCCTTAAGGTAGTTGTCCACGTGATTATCATTGAGCAATGTAATTAAACCGCGCGTTAGACAAAACCCATATATTGGTTACGCGGTACTCTTGTCGCTGTGACGTCACTGTTCTTGATAGAAGGTTATCTGTAAAACTTAAACTGGCGCATTTGGGACATTGCCAAACAGTGCAGACCCAGATCAGACCCCGCAGAACGCGGGGTCTGATCAGGGTCTGCACTGTTTATTCTTAAATTACAGGAACTTAAGGGTGAACTGACACAGTCTTACGACAACGTTTAGAACCATTTTCCTAGCCTACACTCAGAGACAGTCGACCCACCAGTGCTGTCAGTGCTTTGATTTTAATCGTCCTTTTGGTTTAACCTATGGTTTTGGCTATTTCTGGAAATCATCTATACTACGTTTGATATTTTCACGTTTTCTGATAACAGGTTCTGACAGCGTTTTGAATATCTATGATATAGCGAGTTCATTTTGTACGATAATGGAGCCCCTTTGGTTCGTTCTTGTTAGAGTTTAATTCAATTTCCGGATAAGCTAATAAATGTCATGTGCATCTGTTTGCTGCTGACAGTGTTAAGGACTATCTCTGATGGCGCACGGGAAACCTGCCTTGTGCTGTATACTAACGGCAGAGGGCTAGACCAGCCTGCGCCATCCACACAGTCTAATAAGTGTCTCCGTTTAGTTGAACTTTATGTTCTCTAAGTACTTTTATTTTCCCCGTCGGCTCAAACAGTGTGGATACAGATCAGACGTCGTAGAATGAAGCGTCTGATCAGGATCTACAATTGTATTTGAGAAAAGTATCCCAATGGGTACACAATGTCTTTTCAACGTTGGTTCAGCGTCATCGACGATGCACCTCTGATGAATACCTAATGCATATGTTTTGAGACAATTTAGAAAAAAAAACAAAAAACAAAAACAAAAAAAAAAAAAAAAAAACACTGTGGGTACTCATTTGAAACGTCTGGCCTGGGCGAAGCAGTTCTGATATTTGTAAACAAATAAAAAAATAAAATCTGGTTTCCCCATCTGATCTTGAGCCTTGAATATATTGGCGGCAATATCACTAAACCCTTGCCATGCTGAAAAAAAAATAAGATTCCACGCCCACTTCTAATTTCCAGCCAATAAGATTACTTGATTCAGGTTGTTGATACACAAGTTCACATACTAAATGACAAAAAGTGCAGATCCAGATCAGTTGGCTTCAATAGAAGCCAACTGATCTGGATCTACACTATTTGCAAAGACGGGGCATGTCCGGGTTCAGCAGGACTAGGGTTAATAGGATTGAGGAGAGGACAGGCTTATTTGTCGAACCCGGTTTCTAACTGTCTCGGACCATTTAGATAGGCTTATTTATCCGATTATTTTAGAAGAGCAGTTTGTTTTTTATCCAATTACTGTCGAAGGGCAGTCTGTTTATCCAATTGCTGTCGAAGGACAATATCAAGTGGTTGTAATTTACAAGAATGTCTGTTTCTTATCCACGATATACGTACGTAAATAGTACTTATTTACTGACAAAAGTACCTAGCGAACTTCACTACTTTAATTAATACTCGAACAATTAGCGTAATTTACTACATTTACTACTAGGCTAGTCATATTTACTGACAGGCTCATATACGTATTTCATCTGTTTATACGAGTAACATCTGTTGGAACGAAATCTTTCTACATAAAAAGAAATTCATTCATTAAACAGAACATCCAAAAATTTAAAGCATAAAAATACAAAATAAATAAATAAATAAATAAATAAATAAATAAGACTCGAACATCTTTGAGACCATGGACATTTATTCTAGATATGGGTAGTTTGAGCCACTAAGAGTTAATCGTAGCGTCGGTTTAGAAGACAAATGGGAATAATATATGGATGTCCTTTTAACCTTCTATAGAATAATCGTATGTTAAGTGTGCTCATTAGAATCGCCTCGATGAGGCGGTTCTAATGAGTACACACAACATACATTTTTATGATAAAATAGAGATAAAATTCTGATAGATCCCTAAATATTTGTTTTCTTGAGCTGCCGGAAGAATTTCCTAAGGACTCAAAAACGAGTTCGAATAAGCCTTGATAAACGAGTCATCCGTGTTCGAGTCATTGAGGGTTTACCGTAAATAAATAAAGACAATGTTAAGTAGTTGAACACGTACAATTTTAATTTATTCAATGATGTGAAGGGTACAGTATTACTAAGTTTTATTACCATTTTGTCATCTAGTCAGTAAGCACCACACTTAAAGCACACGCATACCCTTATTCGTTTTTGGAAATGTAATGCTTAAACGAAAGGCATTTGTCTGGCGAGTGGCGAGTCCAGAGGTGAAATCCCCATCGAAATATTTCAAAAACTTATAGAGCTATTGAGCGTTATAGTTTTTTGTTCATTTGCATCTCTATAGTAACATCCCTTGTTATATTTATTTATATAGTCGATATCACAAAATTCCTTTTTAGCTTACCAGAGTCAAAGGCTCCAGGGGAGCTTATAGGATAGACGGTGGTCCATCGTCCGTCGGCGTCTGTGTCGTCGCGTCGTCAACATTGAAACATCTTTGAAACCGCTGGGCCGATTAATTCCAAATTACATGTGAAGCTTCTATGGGGTGGGGGTATAAAAGTTTGTTCGTAAAGTCTGCGTCACATGACCAAGACGGCCGCCACGCCCATATATGATAAAATATATGAAACTCATTTCTCAGGTACGGCCGATGACCTTGAAACTCGGTATGCAGCGTTAGTGGCTTCAACCTATCAAGTTTGTTCAAATGATGACCCTTGGTTGACCATGACCTTTTTACGGTAAGGTCAAATGCGGTCATTTAGGCTTTTGTATGTGAAAAACGTGAAAATGTGGACTTTTCTGATTCTGTTGTAGCTGATTGTAGTCTGTGACATCAATGTTGATTAATGCAATTAACTAAATGAACTTTTATAAATACCAAAAGTCAAGGTCCTTTATTGGCCTTTATCCTGGATGCCTCAGTCAGTATTTTCAACTTTCTCTAAAACTGCTGGGCTGATTGAATCCAAATTACATGTGGCGCCTCCATGAGCTAGGGGGAATGAAAGTTTATGCGTAGGATCTTTTGACAGGACCAAGGTGGCTATCATGCCCGTATATGGTAATAGCACTTTTCAAATCTTCTTCCCAGGACCAAAAGGCCGATGTCCTTGAAACTTGGCATGCAGCATTGGGGCCGTTTGGCCCTACCAATATCTAAATGATGTTTGGTTGACCTTGACCTTTTGAAGTCAGTGTCAAATTAGGCCACGTAGGAAAAAGGCAAGCCACTGGATATTTATGAAGCTATTGTAGCTTATGACATCAAATCAGCTAAACGAACTCTCATAGATACAAAATGTCAAGGTCATTTACTGACCTTGGTCCTAGGTCCCTCAGATTCTGTAGCTTTAAATACTCTCTAAAACTGATGGGCTAATTGAAACCTCATGGCATATAAAGCCTCCATAGGGCTGGATCACATGACCAAGATTGTCGCCCATATATTGTAAAAATGATTTGAAATTCTTCATCTCAGAACATTAAAAGTCGATACCTTGAAACTTGGTATGCAGCATTGAGGACTCTGGCTCTACCTGGTTTATTCAAATGATGACCTTTCATTGGTTTTGGCCTATTTTACAACAAGGTCAATTAAGGTGTCTTAGACTTTTGTATGGCAAAAAGGCAATACAGTCCAATTCCAGGGACTCTCTGAAATACTTCGAGATATCCGTACCTCGATATATCAGAACTGCCGCAGAATTGAGGAAAAAATAAATCGAACAACCACATTTAACAAATGTATATGTAGTTGGAAACTTGAAATTCGAGATATATTGAAAATATTGTGGAAAAGAGGAGAAATTGCTCCTTAGGAGCAATTTCTCCTCTTTTCCACAGTATTTTGTCACCTGTTGTTAGATTTTCATCTTTAGTGAGGGACCAGGTTTCTACTTCGAGATTAGCGGTTATTCGAGATAAGCGAGGTCGAGATAACGAGAGTCAACTGATTAGTGGATATTTAGTTCACCAGAGCTTAAAGGCTCCAGAGGAGCATACAGGATAGTCGGTGACCTATTATTCGTCTTTGTTGGTGTCGTACTCGTCAACAGTTGAGCTCTAGAGAGCGTAGTGGCCCACGTGCCTCTTGTTATAAAATGTAAACTCAGACGCCTATGGAGACTTTACCCCAGTTTAGTCGGGAATGCCCACCACAGCACCCCTCCCACAAAAAAAACAAAAAAAAAAAACAAAAAAAAAAAAACTAAAAAAACAAAACAAAAAAACAACAACAAGAAAACAAACAGAAAACAGAAAAAAAAAGAAAGATAATTGGCAAACAGTGCTGAGAATGCCATACAAGAACTATAAAAACAAATAAATAAATAAAATAAAATAAAACAAAAAATCAACAATAATAATAATATCAATAATAATAAATAAAAATTAAAAAAATAAAAATAAACAAGACACACTGCTATTGGCAATTGACCGGTCCAAACACAGACTTTTGGTAGAAGATTCCACCCAACGTACAGTCGACTCCTGTTATCTCAACTTCGTTTATCTCGAACAAACGCTTATCTCGAAACGAACATCTGGTCCCTGTTTTAAACATGGAAATCTAACAACGGATAACAAAACGTGGATAAGAGGAGAAATTGCTCTCCTCTTTTCCACAATATTTTTAATATATCTCCAACTTCAGGAATCAAATTACATATTCATTTGCAAAACGTGGTTGTTCAATTTATTTTTTACTCAAATATACAAATCTGATATGTCGAGGTACGGTATCTCGAAGTATTTGAGAGGGTCCCTTGATATAACGAGATAAAGAGAATCAACTTTAAATTGGTTAAATAAAACAAAAACCTACAAGCAGCTTCGCCTCAAATATAAAAAAGTTTGACATTTGAGGCGAAGGTATACGAGTATTTGCAAGTAACCTGCACCTCACTCCCCTTCCCCTCACCCTTTACGTACCATCACGAAAACACGCCTATATTATTTTGACCCCCTTAAACCCCACTTTTATATAGTAAAACTGGGGTTTACAGGGGTATACATTATTTTTCTTATATTTGCTCAAAAACATAGATTGTGGGTATTTGTTAGAACCGCCTCGCCGAGGCGGTTCTAACGAGTACCCACAATCTATGTTTCGAGCAGAAATATGAAAAATATCAAATTTTTTTATCTGAAAATTTTCCTTCTTTAGTGTTAAATTTTCAATATATTTGAATAGGCGTGTTTTCGTAATGTTTATTCTAACCGCTAAATTAGCTATTATGTTTTATAAAACATGAATGGAAATTTATGTAGATAGTGTCCCGATTTCTAAGCTCTTATGTATTTTAAGCACATTCCAGACGTATGAAAAAATTGTTTGTCTAGCCAATCTCATAATAATACGATGTGCCAATCCAAAAGGGCATATGTCAATTAGAAGACCCAAATTCGATCTATTAGGATTTACTATTCAATGGTATATTCTGCTGTAGTTAGTGACACTTTCTAGATAAACCGAGAATGTCCTGCTGTGTGTCTGCATGACGGCTCAATCGACGGGTTTGTTTGGTGGGTTGTGTTGGAGCTTATCGGCCGAGTCAAAACTTTGAAAGTCATGTCGAGCAGGCGAGTTTACCTTACCACACTTTTCCTGGACAAGCTGGACAAGCTTTTCCTGGACAAGCTTATCCTTTAAGCGGTTAACCAGTACTTGTGCACATTATTTCGCCAGAACCTGAGAACTGCCCTTCTTAAATCAGCGGAAGGGCGAGACGACGGACCTGGGTGGTTCTTTGTTTGCTTATGGCCGAAGATCCATTTTCGCTAAGTGTGACCCCTTGATTGGTTAAACAGCTTCACTTACAACAGATTACTCACAAGTAGATTTATCACTGATTGGCTGGAAAACGTTATGACATAATTATGCCGTCGTCATTCAACTATAAGCATAAAATTTGATGCGTATCGCGCGAAAAAGGTATTTACCCGTATAAGAGTGAAGAAGGCTAAAATCAGCCCTGATCAGTCCATCGTCGTTCACAGTTGCATCAGATTCTCTATTCTCTAAACCCTTAACACTTTAAATATTTTTTTTTTCAGATAAAATAAGGCTTGATATTTCATGTGAATCGTCTGCATAGCAGACGATTCACATGAAATATAAAGTCTTATATTCTCGGAGTAATAAATTTTAAATCGATGTTTGAATATCGACTGCTATAAATTTGTTTAGCGTTTTAAGGATTAATCCGAGTTTACTGCCCGCAAATGCTCAATACATTTTTCCCAAGGCATAGCAGACGATTCACATGAAATATCAAGTCTTATTTTCTCTGAGAAATAAATTTCATTCCAGCAACAATTATAGTCTAGTATTGCAGAACGGATAGTCCACCACCGGAATATACTGTTATGATGACCTACCATGGCCTTAATAGACACTCTTTTTCGCTGAATTTGGAATGTTGAGCAAGCGATACCAGAAACATGCAAAAGGCAATAAAGTTCTGATATTATTAGAATGGATTCTGGCGAATCACTCACTAGCTTTATTCACTTTGTGAGTTATTCGCCGGTGTTTACACATCGATAAAATCCTCAAAAATAATAATTTTTCTAATTCCAACTTTGTCATTTAAGACCTACAAATGTCGCCAAAAATGTCAGTCTTTTGAGTCGACCGACGGAAAATATCCGATAGATTCCTGATCTGGACAACATTGAAATGTAAAACTTTTCCTTCAACCAATCAAATTGCGTGAAATATGTTCGAACATATTTCGCGCAATTTGATTGGTTGAAGGTGGGGCGTTTGAAATTTAAACTATTGGACAGGAATATTGGTTTAATAGAGTCGCTTTAACCCTTGACCTGCTGAACCCGGATATGTCCTGCCTTTGTAAACAGTGTAGATCCAGATCAGTTGGCTTCTGAAGAATCCAACTGATCTGGATCTGCACTGTTTGCCATTAAGTATGTGAATTTATATCAGTAATCTGGATCGAGTAATCTGGTTGGCTGAAAATTAGAAGTAGGTGTGGCATCTTAATTATTCAGCAGGACAAGGGTTAAAAGACCTGTTTTGTCAAACAACGTCAAAAAAAAAAAAAAAAAAAAAAAAAAAAAAAGGAAAACAAGAAAAAAAAAAAAAAGACATGATGTTCGCAGTGACGTCAGTGATTAAAATTGTAACAAGAATACCAGGCATACACAGATGCATTATAAATTGTTGAATGAATCTGAAATGCAAATGTCGTACTAGAAGACTTATTTTCAAGGCACACAATGCTGTCAGTTCTTTCAATAGAGAGTCAAGGTTACCAGTTACGTATGCATAAATCAGTTGACGACGTATTTTGCATTACATTACGAAAACACGCCTATTTAAATATACTGAAAATTTTATCACCAAAAAATGAAAATTTTCAGATAAAAAATTCTGATATTTTTCATGTTTATGCTCAAAAAAGAGATTTATGATACTCGTTAGAACCGCCTCGACGAGGCGGTTCTAACGAGTACCCACAATCTATGTTTTTGAGCAGAAATAGGAAAAATAATGTATACCCCTGTAAACCCCAGTTTTACTATTTAAAAGTGGGGTTTAAGGGGGTCAAAATTATATAGGCATGTTTTCGTGATGATGGTGACATTTAAAGCTTAACGCTGGATAAAATATCAGCTGATACAGTAAGAACCCCGTTGGCTCGTTTACCATGGCTAATTCGAACCCGTTTTTGAGTCCTTTCGAAATTCTTCCGATAGCTCAAGAAAACAAATATTTATGGAATCTTATTTTATCATAAAGTTGTATGTTGTATGTTCTCATTAGAATCGCCTCGACGAGGCGATTCTAATGAGTACACTCAACATACCATTATTTTATAGAAGCTGGAAAAGATATTCCTAAATTATCTCCTTTTGCCTCCTGACTTGGCGCTATGATTAAACCTCAGTGGATAGAAGAAAATTTTTATGGTCCCAAGATGTTCTTATTTAGACTGTAATTTACGGGTCATTGCTGCATTTAGACGCTGTCAATAGCATGACTCTAGATTAAACAACTGTAGTGCGCAATATGGTCAGATCTTTGCTTCTCGCCATCTATATTCTAGGACGTGAGCTGTTGGGTCGGGTTTATTGTCGCTGTTGTGGTATGATGATGCAGCATCTTGGATAAGTAACGCGTAAACCTTTTATACTTGCAGCATCTTAAACGGGGGGCTATTCCAACATTCTAGTCCCAAGGGAGCAAATTCTTTTCTTTTAAGAAAGGACTTGGTATGTAATTTTGACAGAGTTGCCTCCCCTGAAAGTATATCAACGCCATTTTACCCTTAAAGCGCTGATCATAACTAAAGCAGACGACACTTTGAAATGTCTCTTTTTATTTCTGAGAGAAAACTAGGCTTGACTGGTTTACGCACCACCACTCGACAGTAGTTTTTATTATGACCTTTCCAAGGTGGTTCCTCTTTTGCGATTCGGCAGTTTCCTTAAAAACCCTTATAAACACAGCAGACGACACTTTAAATGTATTTTTTCAGATAAAATAAGGCTTGATATTTCATGTGAATCGTCGGCTATTTTAAGGATTAATCCGAGTTTGCTGTCCGCAAATCCCCAAGGCATTTTTCCCAGAGCATAGCAGACGATTCACATGAAACATCGAGTCTTATTTTCTCTGAGAAATAAATTTAAAATCGATTATTTTGAATATCGATTGCTAAAAATTTGTTTAGCGTTTTAAGGATTAATCCGAGTTTGCTGTCCGCAAATGCCCAAGGCATTTTCCCAAAGCATAGCAGACGATTCACATGAAATGTCAGGTCTAATTTTCTCTGAGAAATAAATTTTAAATCGATTTTTGAATATCGACTGCTATAAATTTGTTTAGCGTTTTAAGGATTAATCCGAAATCGCTGTCCGCAAATGCCCAAAAGAGATTTTTCCCAAAGCAGACCTAAATGAATCCCTTAGATCACTGGAATGGCAGCAATTTTATAATTTTCAAGTGTTTTTAAATCCTGGTTTCGTTCTGCATTATTACTAGTATTGACGAAAGTGCAAATGCGGAAAATTAAATCTGATTTTGATGCATCGGAGTGAAAAGAAAGAGACACGCTGAAGAAAATCACACCTACGCAAAGTATGGATGTCAGATAGTTAAACCTACTTGCATATAGTGTAGTCAGTTCAGATTCTGTATTGGGTTTCATTCATTCTGCATTACGAAAACACGCCTATACAACAATATTGAATATTTTACCACCAAAAAATGAAAAATTTCAGATAAAAAAATCTGATATTTTTCATATTTCTGCACAAAACATAGACTGTGGGTACTCGTTAGAACCGCCTCGACGAGGCGGTTCTAACGAGTACACACAATCTATGTTTTGAGCAGAAATAAGAAAAATAATGTATACCCCTGTAAACCCCAGTTTTACTATATAAAAGTGGGGTTTAAGGAGGTCAAAATTATATAGGCATGTTTTCGTGATGGCATGTTGCAGATACAGTGAACCCTCATTACAACGACAGCATTTGTTCCCAAAGACGTTGCCATTAAAATGAATTTGCTGTAGTACAGAATACTTAATTAGCAGATTGATAGGTAAGAAAGGTCTTGTTTTGTTTTTATTTCACCATAGAACATATGTTTTGGATATTTGTCCGAATCCTCACTAAGGCGATTCTAATAAATATTCAAAACATATGTTTCTTTAAGGCATTAAATACAATATTCTTGCATAATTTGTGACTGATTGTTCTCTCTTACGAGTAAGCGAAGGTTTCGTGACAGTCAAATTGTCATTATAACAAATATTGTCGTTGTATCGGGTGTCGGTAAAAAGAGGGTTGTCTGTAGTGTGTATTATTGGCTTACTCCAGGATGCGTTTTGGGTTAACCGTATTTATTGTAAATACGAGGACAAAATAACTCTTACCATACTTCTCCTAAAATTTGAACAAGCCATTTTATTACAGTTTTCTTAGACTGGTTTGTTCAAACACCTAGGATAACAACGATACATCTACCCTTAAACTACGAGTCTTTAAACTATCCTTTAACTATCTTCTAATCATACTCGATATGGGTGTTTTTCTCTGGCAAACAAACCTATGTCATCAAAAATATATGAATTGTTTTCTATGCAGATCGAAGCATGTTATATAGGATTTATTAAGGAGTGTTTAATGAAGAGTCTGGGACATTATTTTCTTATTCGATGAAAACAAAAGTTGTAGGTACTCATTAGAATCTCCTCACCGATGTGCTTCTAATGGGTATCAACAATATATGCTTTTATGGAGAACTGGAGACAATTATCCATGAATTGTCACCAACCCAGCAAACACACGACGTCGTTACAACGTCGCTGCAACGTCATGACGTTGCAGCGACGTTGTAACGACGTTGTTGCTACGTTGTGTGTTTGCTGGGAAATACTCCTCCTTAATACGTCCTCCGAACTGCAGCTGAAAAAAAAAAAAAAAAAAAAAAAAAAAAAAAAACAAACAAACATGCTGGATCAAAACAACACTACAAGTATTCATTCTAGACAATACTGATTTCTCAGATTACTTGATAATATACAAATAATGTTCAATATTATTGCCAAATTTACAGTTCATAACGTAAGCAACTGAACAGACAATAATGATCGCTTGATTTCTAACAGGAGATTTACAACATATTGGTAAAGAGGAGTTGACAATGATTTTGTATCAATGAGGGTGACAAACAAGGCAACGGCTAAAATATGTCAAGTTACCCAGGAAATGCCATAATTACGAAGCACAGCCTGGCCGAGGCACCGAAAAAAGGAAATGAGGGAAAAAATGACAGATCGTTCTGTTATATACATGATGTACACGCACATTTTTACACATGAATCAGTTTTACAATCATCAGCTATTAGTCTTCATTTGCCATTTAGTTGTGGTGCCTTTGTTTTTGTTTGGGTCAGCACATATTTGTCGGAAATACATTTGCTGCTGTATCGTTCTAGAAGCTAACTAAGGAAAATAAATACACTTTCAAGGGAATAAACACGAATTAACTCTTAAAAAGCAAAATGCTTAACCGATTTATGCCTAAAAGTCTCTCTTCCGACCGGTCCATTTCCAATATAAGGGGTGTCTGGTTATTTCTTTTTTTAGTACCATGTTTTATTGAAATTCCAGTATTTAATACAGTGTAGATCCTGATCAGACGCCGCGTTTGCCAATGTCTCATTTATGGGACGCTAGGCACAAATGTGTTTAGGTGAATGAAAACACTTGGTAAATATTTCACCGTATTTTGACAAGGGGAACAACTTTTATGAATTCCTGTTTGCTTTCCTGTACACCAAACCGTTTCTGAAAAGGGGTCTACTCTGAAAGGAAAGCATTTGCTCCCATTGGGAACAAATGCTTTTCTTTTAGAGTAGACCCCTTTACGGAAGGGAGCAACATCAATGTTGACAATTATCTCCCTTGAAAATGTATCAAGTCGCCCACCTGTTATAAAAAAACTGTTGTGAAATGTACCATAATGATTCTACGGACTCTTCACGAACCTCAAGAATGAATCTACGTTTTGTAAGTAGTTGCCTAGGAAGGCCACAGTCGTAAAGGTTATCTGTTCAGGTCCGCGTTGGGGGTCATCTAACTCGTCAGGATGAAAGGTCACACAAATTCGTCATTACTTTCGATTATTTATAGTAGGTAGGTTAAAGTTTTAACTTCATTTTAGAAATTTCTCTAATGTGCTTGCGCAGGTAGGCTCCGCCCCTTTTCAATGAGCGGTTTAGTAAAAAAAAAAAAAATAAAAAAAATAAAAAAAACTTTCCTTAAATATTTCTGAAGCTTTACGCACAACTATCAGCAGAAAGGCTTCATTTATTCAGAATACAGACAAGCCTACTCCAACCCCTACCTAATTCACCATGTTATATAGCAAAGTGGAGGAACGCGTACTGAGACATGCTTGCCAAGACTACAATAAACAGACTGGTTTAATCCAAATGTTCTTGAAGATTCCTCCTAATGGAGGTCACCAGACCCTAGAGCCAAATCCATTAGGCTATTTTGACAAATACATCCCATTTGTGAACATTAACTCAAGGCCTCTTCAACATGTCTGAAGCATATTTCGTTATCTAAACCTTTTAGACATCCGTACGTGAAAAATTACATGAATATCCGTCTTGTCCCAAAATGGACATTAGCAAAAACGTATAGACCCAGAACAGACGCCGATATAAGCCGTGCCTGATCTAGATTTACACTGTTTGATCTTAGTAAAAAAATTTCTATAAAATATGATAACTTTCAAAACTGACCAGACACCCCTTCTATTGGAAATAAACTTATCCAAACAGCTGAGGTAGAAGAATCCACTTGGCGTAAATAGGTTAAAGATGGTGTCGGATTCCATTTAAGTTCTACCTCAGGAAAAAAAAAATGAAACTAAACTCTTGAACTAATGATTGTTAATGCGTCTGATAAATCAGCACTGTGGATACACCTGGTATCTGCAATTTCTGAAAAGAGATGCAACTTTTGTGGTAGACTGGCACCAGTCTCCAGTGACTAAAATTTATTCTCATAATCCTGTTTGATAATCCATAAAATTAAAACCAAAAGGATGTCATGACTATAAAGGCTGGTCACTAGTAAAATAAAACCAAAATAATACCATGGCTATAAAGGCTGGTCACTAGTGACCAGCCTTTATAGCCATGGAATTATTTTGGTGGATTAACAAATAGGATTATAAGAATAAATTGTTACTCGCTGGAGACTGGATCCTGTCTACTTTTGTGCTTTCCTGTTTGCTTTCTTGTGCACCAAATCCCGTCGGAAAGAGGCCTAGTTAAAAAAGGAAATAATTTCTTTCTTCTTAGAGTAGACCCCTTTTCAGACGGGAGGCAGAACAATTTGACAGAGTTGCCTCCCCGGAGGGCCTTTTTCACAAGACAGTTAACTTTTGTGACTTCCTGTTGCTTCCATTTGCACCAAAGTCCTTCTGAAAAGGGGTCTTCTCGATAAGAGAAGAATGTGCTCCCTTAGGAAGCACATTCTTACCGTATAGACTAGACCCCTTTTCAGACCTCTTTCCCTATATAGACCCCTAAGGCGCCAAAACAGTTAAGACAGT
This sequence comes from Anodontia alba, assembly GCA_964016985.1. Taxonomy (NCBI): domain Eukaryota; kingdom Metazoa; phylum Mollusca; class Bivalvia; order Lucinida; family Lucinidae; genus Anodontia; species Anodontia alba. The sequence continues at coordinate 1,390,672 of OZ024835.1, read as the reverse complement.
TATTTCCCCTGAATATGTACCGCTTCATCTTTAAAAGGACGTTCCATCAAACAGAAATTTCTTTATAAGCATTTTGTTATTTTTCTGTCTGCAGACCTCTGTTTGCTTAGCTATAGAATTGCTGACGTGTGCAAAACCATCTAACCGTAATTTGACTTGTAAATTGTCCGATGCAAATGCAGTATTTAGTAGATTTAGATTTGTGTGATGCTTTATAGGAGTCGGTAATGCCAGGCAGAAAAGCGATATTGCCACACAAATCATGGGTACGCGTCACGAAAACATGCCTATATAATTTTGACCCCCTTAAACCCCACTTTTATATAGTAAAACTGGAGTTTACAGGGGTATACATTACTTTTCTTAATTTTGCTTGAAAACATAGATTGTGGGTACTCGTTAGAACCGCCTCGGCGAGCGCGAGGCGGTTCTAACGAGTACCTACAATCTATGCTTTGAGCAGAAATATGAAAAATATCTGATTTTGTATCTTAAAATTTTCAGTTTTTGCAGGTGAAATTCTCAATATATTTCAAAAGGCGTGTTCTCGTAATGGCCAATGACATTATATTAACATATCAGATATATATTTCAACGATAATTTATTGATGTTATTTTTTCTCAAAAATATATGCTGTGGGTACTCATTAGAAGCGCCTTGTGGAGAACTAGGAAAAATGCTCTTAATGGAAATACGAATTTCGTGGCATGCAGTGTCGCACATGCCAAATCCTGTCAGTATTATAATAGAACTTTACATAAAGATCCATGTAAAATGACAGTCAGTGGATAATGGCCATAGTCAAGAAATCATTACGAAAACACGCCTATTCAAATATACTGAAAATTTCACCACCAAAAAACTGAAAGTTTTCAGATAAAAATTCTATTTTTTTTTTTTTTTTTTTTTTTTTCATATTTCTGCTCAAAACATAGATTGTGGGTACTCGTTAGAACCGCCTCGACAAGGCGGTTCTAACGAGTACCCACAATCTATGTTTTTTGAGCAGAAATAAGAAAAATAACGTATACCCCTGTAAACCCCAGTTTTACTATATAAACTGGGAAATCGAAATATGGTAACAGTAAAAACTACACAAACACGCCTCCAACTGGAAATGGGCCTGTCGAAGTAACTGATATAGAAGAGTCAATAAGGGGGTCAAAATTATATAGGCATGTTTTCGTGATGGATACCACAGAGTTTGAATCCCTATTAGGGATGAAGTATGTACCAGAGCTGATGATGTAAACAATACAGTCAATCAGATATGGAACTAAAAACTGACGTAAAAATAACAAAAACATTACACCATGAAATATTTCAGGGTTATGATAAAACGTGAAACAATAATACCCCGCCATTATCATGTCGCGGGCAGATAACTCTGTCAAAAATTGACGAAATTTGCCAATGAGTAATCCCAAAGTACAATATTAATGCATATATCAAATTTGGTGAAAATCCATTGAGATTTACTCACGTTATTAGCCTGAAAGTAAAATAAGGATGTATTGCGTTCAGATAAATCTGTCAAAAATAGACGAAATTTGCCCATTAGCAACCCCAAAGAAGACCTCCACATATCAATGCACATACCAAGTTTGGTGGAAATCCATTGATATTTACTAAAGTTATCATCCAGAAATAAAAATACGGACGTGTCGCGGGCAGATAACTCTGTCGAAAATTGACGATTTGCCCATCAGCAATCCCAAACCAGGTCTCCACAATATCAATGCACACACCAAGTTCGGTGAAAATCCATTAGTATTTACTATAGTTGTCATCCGGAAATGAAAATACAGACGTATCGCGGGCAGGTTACTGTCAAAAACTGACGAAATTTGCCCATTTTACAACCCCAAACTAGATCTCTACAATATCAACACACACACCGAGTTTGTTGAAAATCCATTGACATTTACTTAAGTTTTCGGCCGGAAATGAAAATATGGACGGACGGACGGACAAACGGACAGCTAACGTGATACCATAATACCCCGCCACTATCGTGTGTCGGGGTTTAAAATGTTTTCGTAATGATATGGTTCATAAAATGACATAGCTGTATTTGAGTCCATGTTTAATAGGTCAAAAGTTTATCAAGCCATCGAGATGACTGCAGGTAATTAATAAAAATTGGAGCTAAACGCTTCATTTGATCATATCATTAATATCCTCAGTTATTATTCGTTATACAAAATAACCTTTCATGGGAATTTCATGGGATAAATGAAATAATTATTCAGGTCCCCATGGAAACTAAATTATTTTGGGATGAAATTTATTAAATGTCATGACAAACTGGCCGGTCGTTTTGGAAAAGATCCACTTTTGTGACATTTTGTATCGTTCTATTAGGTATAATTTAATCCCGTAAGAAATTACTAGGAGTATAAAGCAGCGGTCTAAGTACAGATTTGTGCTTTGAATTGTGGCATTTAATTTATTGCTAAATCGGCTGCAAATATTCAATGGTGATTTAATTCTTCAGTCTGCTGCACTCGTTAAGGCATAGCGCACTTAACGCTAAGCATGCCGGGTAATGCTTTCAGCAATCGACAGTTTAAAATACTTTTCTTATTTTTCCCAGAAAATAGGCTTTGTCATTTCATGCAAATTTTCCCCTGGAAAATTTGCATGAAATGTCAATGCTTATTTTCTGGGAAAAATATCATAATTTTATCGTCTGCTGAATTTGCCCAAAGAATGGTAAAAGTTAATCTACGTGTGATTAAAAAAAATCCAGGCGAATGAAGCAGACGATAAATGAGTGATTTGTTGTTGTTGTTTTTTGTTTTTATTTTCCACAAGAATTCATGCTTGACATTTCTGGTGAAACAGATGAACGAAATTCCAAACTCTTAATTTCTGACGAATAATAATAAAAAAAAAATACCACATTTACACTTAACATTTATATTCGGACATCCAAACTCCTTACATAATTTGTCAAAAAAATTGAATAGGTCCATTATGCAAGAACTGCCTTTGATGTATCTAAAAGAGCAAACAGGATAGACCTAGATCAGATGCCACGTTCTGTGACGTCTGATATAGGGCTACACCATTTTGCTAAGGTCTGTCTTATGCTCGTACGTTTCATAAAATCTTTAGGCGATGAGATGTATTTCGTTTTAGATCGATTGTTAAAAATCGAGCCAAAGTATGCATACACAAAAATTTCCTTAAGGTTATTGTCCACGTGAATACCATTAACCAATGACACCAAACCGCGCGTTAGTACAAAATCCAGGTAACACATATTTATAGCCGCGCTATTCCTGTCACTGACGTCAGGGTATAGTGTAAAGAGGGTTATCTGTAAAATCTGGACTGGGACATTTGCAAACAGTGCAGTCCCAGATCAAACGCCGCAGGACGCGGCGTCCGATCAGGGTATGCATGGTTTGCTTAAATTAAAGGAAATTAAGGGATAAATAAAATAGTGTTAAGTTCCCATTCAGGACCATTTTCCAGTATACACTCAGAGCAATCGACTCACCAGTGCTGTATTCACTAGTGCTGTCAGTGCTTTGATTATTTTTTATCAAGAAACAGGTTAACCCTCTATCGTTTCAACGACCTGGCTGTTGATCGTTTCAAGGAGGCTTTTCCAGGGGCGGATCCTGGATGAGTTCTGAGGTTGGGGTCGATTTGATCTAATTATACCGTGCTTATTCTACGTATTTGGACAGACAGGCCGGAGCAGTAGTGTAGACCAAGGTCTGATGCTGCAGAACGCGGCATCTGATCAGGTTATACACTGTTTGCCACTTACCAAGCAATTTTACATACATTCATAAGTAGTAAAACGGACTTGCTGAAGAGAAGTACAAAGTAAAGAGTAATTGGAGTGAATATTTAGGGTAAATATGGTATCCCAAATTTATCTAAAGTTTCCCATGAAAATGAAATTCTAACTCCAAGGGGGGTTCGACAGAATCCCTCGACCTGTCCACCCCACCATCTCCCCTGATTTGTGTTGCAGTTTCTCTTCATTTGTTCATTCTGCTTTCAACGAAGTGCTGTTATTTGTAGTCATTTATCAGTTCACGTACGATATCTACCGTAAATGTCCTAAAATTTCGAACAGTTTATTTCATTTTTGCTTTTTATGCATTTTTTTTCTTAAACGGCTTATAGGAAGCAACCAGTGTAGAGTCTGATCAGACTGCTCCTTCAAGAGAAGTCTGATCTAGGTCTGCATGTATGCATATGCCATTTTGTAAGACACTTTGGTGTACGAAATTTTAGGACATATACTGTATCCCTTGTCAGATGCCTTAATTGGAAAGGCTGTGTTAAGTGACTGAGGCCTTTTCAGGGTATCTGCATATCTATTTTTGACATTTCCGTTGAAAAAGATGGATGGTATTTTTAAACTCTAATATCTGAGGAAAATTAAGCAAACAACGTATATACCCTACATATTTTATACCATACTTGTCAAAAAATTGCAGCAAGTTCAGTTTACCACGTCTTTATGTGTTTAAAATCTATTGGATGAGTGCCTAATTATGCAGACATAATCAGTCGCAGCGCTCTGTAGTGTCTTATCTGGGTCTATACGATATGTTAAGCCTGTCTGTCGGAATAATTCAGGGTAAATACGGTATCATAAAATGTCGTCTGCTGATATTTTGATTACGAATGAAGTCACTGTGGAGCTTTAAGTTTATAAATGTTTTAATGCATATATTATTAAACTGACGTAGGTCGATATCTAAATATCATGTCTGTTAAAATAAGCCTCAATGTCAAAAACGTATCTTCGGATATGTGCTCATCGAGGATATGTGCGCCCAGCGAAGATTCAGGTCAGACTGCGCATACGCGCAGTCTGATCTGAGTCTTCGCTAGGCGCTTTTCGGATAGCCAAGGATGCAAAGTTTCTTCATGCGGAGAACGAATCTGCAAACTTATTTGAGTCTTCGTGAGACATTCCTGTCAGAAGGTACGTTTCCATGGTTACGGCTCCTATCCGTCTTGAAACATAGTTTCACTCTGAAATTGTCTCCTGTTTCCTTTTAAGGACACACTTAATCAAAATCATATTTATTTACACACAAAAAAAGTCATTTTCTTTTTCTCAAAATATCTTTTTTCTAGCAGTTTTGCAAATTTGCTAGAAACTCTTATCTTCTATCTTTTTAATATATTTGAAATTAAACGAAATATAAAACTAACAGTTTAATGACAATATCTGGTTTCTTTTCAAGTTTTACCATTGCATGTTCAATGATCACAGTTTCAGCGATCCGAGGTTGACTCCCAGTTTGGTGGCTTAAAGTCCCTTATTTCATCTTAGAATATTCGTAATTAGGCAGTCACTGGGTTTCAACCTTGATCCATCACGAAAACATGCCTGAGTTTGCAAAGTTTTGACCACCTTAAACCCCTCTTTTATACAGTAAAACTGGGGTTTACAGGGGAATACATTACTTTTCTTATTTTTGCTCAGAAACATAGATTGTGTTACTCGTTAGAACCGTCTTGCCGAGGCGGTTCTAACGAGTACCAACAATCTACAGTCGAACCTCAATGGCTTGAACATGTTTGGGACCATAGAAAGTCGTTCGAGACATGGGTAGTTCGAGCCTCTGAGGGTTAATCATGGCACGAGTTCAGGAAGCAAATAGCGATAGTTTTGGGAAATCTTTTCGATTTTCTACACAGTGATTGTATGTTGAGTGTACTCATTTGAATCGCCTCGATGAGTACACAAACATACAATTTCACGATAAAATAAGAACATTTTCTTAAATATTTGTTTTCTTGAGCTATCGGAAGAATTTCGTAGGGACTCAAAAACTAGTTCGAATTAGCCATGGTAAACGAGCCATCCGTGTTCGAGCCATCGAGGTTCGACTGTATGTTTTAAGCAGAAACATGAAAAATATCAGTTTTTTTATTTAAAAATTTTCAGTTTGTGGAGGTGAAATTTTCTATATATTGGAATAGGCGTGTTTCGTAATGATGGTGAATAATTTCCTTGTGTCAGCTATAGATGCATCACTATCAGTGGAACATGCAAATTTTAACGAACTGTACATTTTAATGAATGAAAATCAGCCCGAAGACATATTATGAAGATTTCCACATTACTGACTGGTCCTAGGAAAGGAAATAATGTGTCATCCATGTCATTCTTGAATTAAAAGAGCTTTCCAGTGCATGGCAGCAGAAAATATTCAGCTTTCTTCGAAAGTTGCACATTGGTGTGTGGCAGACTTAAGAGTGTATCTTTTCCTTTATTTATAGTCCCGATTGCATACTGTTTGGCCCATGGGTTCCCTGAAGTCTCTACTTGATAAATGTAACAAAGAATTTTAATATCTTTCTTCGTGCGGTTTAAAAGATTTTTTTTTTCAGCGTGTCCAATCAATTTCGATACAGAAAATAAAATACAAAAAAGAAACCCTTATATTTTCCTTTTGAGAACTTTTAGCAAAATTCTGTTATTCATTATTGTAGTGCTTGCAACATAAATGCCTATCTCAGAAAAAGAGTCCCGTTTGAAACACAGGATATAAACGGAATCTAAACGTTTGATTAAGAAGTAAATGAAGACACCCAGGTTCCTTGGGAAGGCTCTATTTCGTGATTGTAGTACAATCACGAAATAGAGCCTTCCCAAGGAACCAAAAGAAGGAGAGATGAGGAACAAATAATGACAAAACAAATACCACGTATGAAACCACAGATGCGTAAACAAACAAGACCATTCACTCCCGGCTTTACAAAGGGAGACTACTTCAGAAGAAGAAAATTCGATTCCCTGCTTTATGAATACAGTGTTTTCCCAAAGTGGGCTAATTTTAAAGTAAAGCAGAGAATGCAAAAGTTTCAAGTATGAGTCATCTTATTCAGCTTTCCACGGTATTCAATATGTCCATAATTCAGAAATGTTTTTAAGTCCAATCACTGATAATTGTAAAGAAATAAAACTTCCTCGGTCAAAGGGGATTACAGTAATTGGAAGTTTTACTCTGTGAGCAAAGTATTTTCTTTCAGAGTTAACATTGGAAGCAAATTCTGTTTGTATGAAGTGATCTCTTATATAGGCCAACAGTTTTATCTTAGAGTGCTCTCTTACTCTTTGAGATCGTATTCATTAACCTCAATTCCAGGAACAGGTGTTTGTTTCATAATAAAACAACTAACAATAACAAAAGCAATTTCTGTTAAGAATGAAAACATTAAGGAGTATATTGATGTGTAATTACGCAATAAGGGGAAAAGACAGACTTTCAGGGAGAGGAGGAGACTACTCGCCCAGAATTATTTTCTGGTCCCTTCTGAAAAAGGGTCTACTCCATCGCTTTTCAGAAGGGAAATACCTTCTGTGACTTCCGGTTTGTATTCATGTATACTAATGCCCCTTTTGAAAGTCGAGCGCAGTCAATTTACCTAACCACACGTTTAATGGGCAGTCTTAGTCCTCTTAGCGGTTAACCAGTATTGTGCACATTCTTTCGCCAGAAACTGACAACTGCCATTCTTGAATCAGCGGAAGGGAGAGAATGATCAATCTCCACGAAATAATGTTGCCGACCTGGTCTCCAGTCGGACGCGCATCCAACTGAGCCACCGAAGCCGACTACTAAGTATGGTAGGATATGTCTTACTGATGAGAAATCCAGAGACAAAACGACGGAGATCCCAGTCGATAAACCGGACGTTAATTATCACATATATGCCAAGCCTTATACATGTATATGTTTTTTGCAAATTATGTAGACCTTGGTCAGACGCTGCAGAATGCTGCTTACAATATGGTAATTATGGTAGAATATACAATCGACTTCCGTTATCTCAAATTTCAAGTGACTCTCTGAAACACTTCGAAATATCCGTACCTCGATATATCAGATTTGCAGAATTGAGGAAAAAAATAATTCGAACAACCACATTTAACAAATATATATGTAACTGGACTCTTGAAGTTAGAGGTATATTGAAAATATTGTGGAAAAGAGGAGAGATTGCTCCTAAGGAATTTCTCCTCTTTTCCACAATATTTTTTACCTGTTGTTAGATTTTCATGTTTAAGCAGAGACAAGATTTTCACTTCGAGATAAGCGGTTATTCGAGATAAGAGAGGTCGAGATAACGAGAGTCAACTGTATCTTTCTCATGAGAAATCCAGAGACAAAACGACAAGGATTCCAATCAATGAACAGGACGTTGATTCTCACATTTAAATGCCAAGCTTCCCATATATCCCGGCAGGCACATGACGTAAATAAAACGTCGCCTCAATGTCGATGCAACGTCATGACGTTGCATCGACGTTGAGGCGACGTTATATTTACGTCATGTGCCCGCTGGGATGACTTTTGCAAACGGTGTAGACCTTGATCAGACGCCGCAGAATGTTGTTTGTAATAAATACAGTGAACGCGACCTACAGGGTCTACACTATTTGTTTTAAATAGAGAGACAACGGCGTTTGGTCAGGAACTACGATATTTGCATTAAATACAGGGATTTCTATAAAATATGGTAACAGTAAAAACTACACAAACAAGCCTCCAACTGGGAAATGGAAATATGGTAACAGTAAAAACTACACAAACACGCCTCCAACTGGAAATGGGCCTGTCGAAGTAACTGATATAGAAGAGTCCACTAGGCGTAAATGGGTAAAACATATCCGTTTCTGTCATTGCAGATGCATGACATTCTCATTAACCGTCTGGAAAATTCTGTCAAATTGGACGGGACACGCCGAGAGAAAACCAACCATAACGCGCACGTGATTAGCAAATTATTTCACACGTAATAAGTTAGTTCACTGACCAACCAGGATTTTGCTGCTTGCAATTATACAGTCGTTATCTGGTAGACCGTGTTTCACATTTAGGAACAGTGAAAACCTAGCCCAGACTGCGCGCATGCGCAAACTGGCTTAATGTTTCATTGTTTGTATTGGAAATATGGATATTTTCCCCCAACGAACCCTTATTAAACATTATAACAGCTGTTGCGATACGTCACTCTGACGAAACAACTTGTTCAAGAAATGGCAAAACAAGACAGAGGCACGCAGGAGGCTCAACACGGGGAAATTCTTCTCTACAAAAACTGTGAGCGGGACTCACAGAGTCAAATTGGGCAGTGTCTTACCAAATCGATTCTACTACGTCACAGCTGACTTTTTTTCTAAGCAAGTAAAGTGATCGCCATGTTAATGGTCTGTATAGATGAGCTTTAAAGCCAAAATCTTCGATTCTCGTCTATAGATATCCGGATAGATAATCATTCCTTGCAAGGATGAAGTGACATCCAGGCACCGGAAGTTTATTGACTACGTCCACGGGCGTAGACAATCATAATATTTGCAATTAATCCGGAAGCATTTTATGAAAGTTCATGGACTGGTCCAATGCTATTTATCTTGGACTGCTTAACGTTATTATAACCAAGTATTAACATTTACAAAAAACTTGGTCTGCACTTTCGTCATGGGCGTAGACAATCTTACAGTTTTCCATTGTTCCGGAAGCACTTTATTAAATGCCATGGACTGGTCCAATGCTATTTTCTATGGACTGCTCAACGTTATGATATCCAAGTATTAGCTTTCACAAAAAGCTTGGCCTACGCTAAGCGTAGCCCAGGCTTTTTGTGAAAGCTAATACTTATTGGCTTACTGTTTAGACCAAAAGTACAATATTTAATATCAGAATTGAAATTTATACAAATCCGTTTAGAGTACAGACCGATAGTACGCCACTTCTATAAATATTTATAGGTTTTATGAAAGAACTATAAGAAATGGATTTATAAAAAATGTAATTGGCAAGAATCAGTAAAATGCAAGTTAATGAAGTAGGATCAGTGGGGAAAATGTAACGTGTAACAAGAGAAAATGGACCTTATATCTGAGCAACGAAAGCTCAGATCAGATTACGCATTCGTACAACCTGATCAGGATATATTTGGCCGCTTGTCGAATCAATGAATACTGTAGAATATATCGACGACCCTGATCAGACAGCACGGATGTACAGGTTGATTTGGACACATCATCACGTGCAATTCCCAACAGTATCCGACCTCTAATCCTTGATTTCCCCTTTTTGGACGGTTTTTCAAAAATCCGTTCTTTAAAATAGCAATGTACGGGCGGGTGCGCGGGCGGGCGTTAGGCGGGCGGGCAGGCGCGCGCTTACGGTGTCGTCCGAGGCTTACCTTTTGATTAACCTTTTTGAAAAACCCGTTCATAATGCCGTTAGGCGTTTTTCTTGTTACTGTGATTGCCAGAATTCAGAATAATGCAAGTATTTCATTTTATGGTTGTTATTAAAACCTAAGACATAATTTATGAAACCGTTTTATTTATTCAAGGCTCCATATTCCTCAAAACAGACATTTTATTATCCAAAAAAAGGTATTGATATATGGTATGAATATGATCATAAAATAAGGCACCTGACAGCCTGTAAAATTTCAGTTAGCCTCTTTTTTATACTGGATCAAACATGAAACGATTTTGTTTTTACCGTATCTCTGAACTAATGTTGCAACAGTAATTCAGAGATACGATAAAAAAATCATTTCATTTTTGATCGCCAACGTTAATTCAGAGATACGATACAAAATCATTTCATTTTGATCTAGTTCAAAAACGAGAGACTAACTGAAATTTTACAGGCTGTCATATGCCGCATTTTATGATCGTATTAATACCAAATATCGAATTATTAAACGTTTCTTGGATAAAAATGTCTATTTTTGAGGAATATGGAGCCTTTAGGCTGCCCGCTAAAAAGAGGCGTACATGTATCAATGCCCATTTTGACATGCCCTAAAGAAAAAAAAAAGTTGTTTTGTGGGAGACCGACTTCTTTTCTTATTTTCAAAGTAAATTAGTTCAAAGATAACTGGCTGCTTTCTGTCTTCTGTTTTGTCAATAATGACATTTTATCAAAAGATGAAAACAAATAAGCCACTGTGTCAGAAATCGTACCTTTGAATACATGTAAGTGCGCCCGGGGAAGATTCAGACCAGACTGCGCATTCGCGCAGTCTGATCTGAATTTTCACTGGGCGCATTTTGAATATGCGAGTATGCAAAGTTTCTTCATGCTGACAACGAAGTCTCTGATCAGACTGCGTGGATGCGCAGCATGATTTGAGTCTTCGTTGGGCGCACATGTCAGAAGGTACGTGTTCTCACGTTGCGACTCAACTGGGCCTGCATTTTAAATTTGAATCAACAACAACGCCAATTATTGCATTAACAATGTCGCGAAAAATGCAAAAAGTATACTCCAAGTGATTTTCGAAGAAATCGGTTTAGGACCGCAACGTGAATAAAACGTGCCTTCTCGCATGTGCGCCCAACGCAGACACTCAAATTAGCCTGATCGGAGTCTTTGAGGTCCGCAGGAAGAAACTTTGCATCCTGGCTATCCGCATACGCTTAGGGAAGATTCTGATCAGACTGCGCGGATGCGCAGGCTGATCTGAATCTTCTCTGAGCGAACATATCCGAAAGTATGTATTCTAACGTTTCGGTTAGTCTTTTTTTTTTACATTTTCTGCAGCATTGCTAGCTATAAGCGTTGGAATGGAATAAAAACATCAACTATGATGGCTAGTATGGATATAAATCTTGAAATGAATAAATAAATAAATAAATAAACAAATAAATAAATAAATAAATAAATAAAACGAAATGGAAAAAAGTTTGAGAAAAATGTATTCCTGCTAAGGGGATCGAACTGACGACCTTCTGCTTACAAAGTGGACGAGCTAACCATTACGCTATAGAAGATATTGTTCTTTTTTATCTCCCTTGCCGATCCGGCTCTTCAGCTGGAGATGGATAAACTACCTAGATGGAAACATAATCTGATATACCTTTGGCAAAACGACTATTTCTGTTGTATATTAATTTGCGTTTTCTTTTGAAATCATTTCACCATTATTTGTTTCTATGTGATCGTAAATAATGTAAGCGAACAATTATACTTGAATAAAGACCACCGACTTACTGAACAAAAATCGTTCATAAAATGTATTCAAATTGCAGATTACAAGACAAATTACATTCGGCACTGGACGACAGATTCCGAAACGACAATCAGCAATTCAATATCCACAAGTATTTCTGTCGGTCTACTAGAAATACAGAAATCTAAATTCATCCTTATATATGTCGTAAACAGTCGGACAATGACATTTAACGAAATCTATAGGGTTTGAATAACCTAATTTGACTGTGGCAGGGAAATAAAGTAAACAAAATTATCCGACACAGTAGAAGAACAGCGTGTTCGTCATGAAAACATACTTATATAATTTTAACCCCTTAAACCCGACTTATATATAGAAAAACTGGGGTTTACAGGGATAAACAATATTTTTTCTTATTTCTGCTCAAAAACATAGATTGTTGGTACTCGTTAGAACCGCCTCGGCGAGGCGGTTCTAACGAGTACCCACAATCTATCTTTTGAGCTGAAATATGAAAAATATCAGTTTTTCAGTTTTTTGATGGTGAAATTGTCAATATACTTGAATAGGCGTGTCCTTTTAAAAGCCGGGCTCATAGCACAGTCAGTATCGCCACTGACCGCAGATTCAGGGGTCGCAATACCAAGTCTTTACTCGGCCACACAACTTTCGTGGAGATAGTTTATTAAAGCATTTCTACGATCATTCTCCCCTTCCACCGATTCAAGAAGGACAGTTGTCAATTACAGGGGAAAGTATGTGCATAAATCCTGGTTAACCGCTTAGAGGAAAAAGCCTGCCAAGGAAAAGTCTTAGTAGGTAAATTGACCGGCACGACATGGCCGTAACAGTGTTGGCTGGCCGTAAAACACCAACTCAAAACTCGAAACCTTCTAAAAGCGAACAGAGTTAGGTAATAAATCTATTTGATTTTTTTTCTTTTGCAAAATTTAAATGAATAAATGCGATGAGCTCCCTTTCTCACAGTGAGACGATCACAACGCTAGATATGACAAAAAAGAACAAAACAGGACAGAACAAAAATAACTTCGCAGCCAAAACAACAACATAATGTACATAAAGAAGCAATATCAGACAATGTCTGTTTCTTAGCAGTGCGCCTTAGAGCGGTCAACCATAAAAAGAAAACAAGCAAAATAAGGAGAAAAACTATAAACCGAATCACCATATAAACATACGAGACAAAAAAGGTCATCGTGACAAAATCATAAAGTACGAAATAGTGGCAGGACAAAAAACAAAAGAAAACAACAAATGACCTGTAAACAGGATCGCCATATAAGCATACATCACGAAAAACATACCTATATAATTTTGACCACCATAAACCCCACTTTTATATAATAAAACCGGGGTTTACAGGGGTATACATTATTTTTCTTATTTCTGCTCAAAACATAGATTGTGGGTACTCGTTAGAACCGCCTCGTCGAGGCGGTTCTAACGAGTACCCACAATCTATGTTTTGGGCAGAAATAAGAAAAATATAAGCGTTTTTTAACTGAAAATTTCCCTTTTTTGGGTTGTAAAATTTTCAATATATTTGAATAGGCGTGTTTTCGTAATGCTAGACAAAAACAAAACAAAACGCCGTAGACTAGAAAGCTAGTGCGATAAAAACATAAAGTAAGACAGTGCTATCGCTTTCTAGTCTTTATTGGCGACGGAGAAGTTCTGTCAATAAATCCGACAGCCACAGGCCATAAAACGCAATGAAATGGCCATGCCATCAGGAATAAAGTTTTATTTCAGATCCATTTTATTATGGTTCTGGTCTGGAGTTACTTTGAACTAATCAATTGTACACCAGAAAAGACCAAGGTCGTAATAAAGGTAAAAGGGTAACGAGATGGACCAATTCATGGCAGATTTAATATAGGTTACAGTGCTTAAACTAAGTATTCGGACAGAGAGACCTCAGAAAACAGTATAGACCTAGATCAGACGCCGCAGAACGCGGTTGGCCACACATTCAGCAGTATTTAGTCACATTAACAGGTTAGTAAAATGGGCATTTCGTAGTGCAGATTTTATTTTTATTTACACACAACATTCTTTTTACCGACACTCGATACAACGACAAAATTCTTTATAATGACAATCTGACTGTCACGAAACTTTCGCTTAAGAGGTAACAGATAGTCACAACTTATGCAAGAATATTGTATTTAATACTTTAAAGAAACATATGTTTTGGATATTTGTTAGAATCGCCTCAGGCGATTCTAACAAATATCTAAAACATATGTTTTATGAGGAAATAAGAGCAAAACAAGACCTTTCTTACATATCAATCTGCTCATTAAGTATTCTGTACAACAGCACATTCATTTTAATAGCAACGTCTTTGGAACTTAATCGTGTCGTTGTAATGAGGGTTCACTGTACCATTCTGGTTTCCGGGAAAAATGAATTCCGCTTAAACCGGTGCAAGAGAAACGTATACAGCCCTGCAAACTACATTTCTGTCATATAAAATACATTCCTGTCATATTAAGAATCTCATTAAACTAGTAAAGAAGAGGTCCAGAAAGAATTACAACCACAGAACATCGAATACCGATGGCACCAAGCGGAAGAGCAAACAAATCATATCAGACAGTACCATTACGAAAACACGCCTATTCAAATATATTGAAAATTTCACCACCAAAAACTGAAAGTTTTCAGATAAAAATTCTGATAATTTTCATAAGTCATTTCAAAACATAGATTGTGGGTACTCGTTAGAACCGCCTCGCTGAGGCGGTTCTAACGAGTACCCACAATCTATGTTTTTGAGTAGAAATAAGGAAAATAATGTATACCCCTGTAAACACAGTTTTACTATATAAAAGTGGGGGTTAAGGGGTCAAAATTATATAGGTATGTTTTCGTGATGTGACAAGACACAGACCAAAGGAAAGCAAAGCAATCAGATCCTAATTCTACATCAAGGTGATCACAATTCTATTGTGCATTCGACATCTTTCAGAAAGTCGTTTTTTGCTTGGCGCTTTATACAGAAGAAGTAAATTTGCAAACGTGTGTCATGATTTAATGCAAAACCATTGGTCGTAACTATCTGTGCACACACACAAATCTAGTCATTGGTTTTTAAAAATATCAAATATTTGTACTTTTTTCCATAGTAAAAGTGAATGCAATTATGCAGAAATGTGTAGGGTAGGTAACTTGGAAGTATGTTTTCAACAACTTCGCTTTTTTTTATTTTCTCAAACTTTCACAGTATTGTTGTGAAACATCAGTAATTCAAATTCAGCAAAGAAAAGTAAAAAATATTTTCTTCGACAAAGATTTAAAAAAAATCACTTTACTATAGACATTACATAGGTCAGACCAATATTAGGCCGTAAATTTAATTTTAGTGTAATCATTTGAGAACAAAACACGGAAACAGAAAAAGACAAATGGTTTCTGATAAGATATGGTCAATCAGAACAAAATATTTTCATTTAAAATAAAACGCCAAGCAAAAACCTTCTTTCTGATTGATGTCGATAAGACAGTAGACAGAATCCACTAAACACAACAATAAGATAGCGAACAGTGTAACACATATAAAAAAAGCCCTGCAACGACCATCCACAAAACTCCGAATGCTTTCTTTTATGCGTTCTTTGTTTCCAAAGGCAAACTATATACAGACAACACTCTTTTTACCGATACGCTATACAACGACAAAATTCGTTATAATGACAATTTGACTGTCACGAAACCTTCGCTTAAGAGGAAACAAATAGTCACAAATTATGCAAGAATAGTGTATTTAATACTTTAAAGAAACATATGTTTTGAATATTTGTTAGAATCGCCTCAGGCGATTCTAACAAATATCCAAAACATATGTTCTATGAGGAAATAAGAACAAAACAAGACCTTTCTTACATATTAATCTGCTCATTAAGTATTCTGTACAACAGCACATTCATTTTCATGGCAACGTCTCTGGGAGAAAATGCTGTTGTTGTAACGAGGGTTCACTGTATATATTTGATTGCTAAAATGCTAGTAGTACTTTAGTAGTCGTAAGGAATAAAGTGTCCAAATAGCAGGATAAGCATGATGATTTGAATCAAGGCGAGGATAACTGAAGGATATCGAAAAAACCCATTACCAATCCGCTGGAGTGCTATCCAGTTGCATTAAATGCCAGTCGGTGGAGGAAATCGTAGACAAAAGCCAAATGATGTATTATGTCTGTTATGCACTTAAGTATACATTTTTAGAAGAGATGCATATTTATGTGTCCTGTCTGTAGCAATCGGTTTCCTCTTCCTCTTGGTGTCAATGGTATATAGGCTGCTTTTTGTGATTTTGTCTCTTCCTTGACATCTTCTACTCCTTTTTTTTTAAACACAGAGTGGATCTGGACTTTAAATTACCGCATAATAACACACATACACGCACATATACAATAATAGAAATGAGACTTTTATGAAAAAGGGAATTCCCCTATATTGCTCAGCAAAGCATTGAAGTAATGTTAGTTTTTCTTCATATTTTTTGTCACACATACTTAGGGTTTCCTTCGCCATCATTTCGTCTGTGCACACGTCATCAATCCGACCGCTAAAACGGAATATGTACATGTCCATGTCAGTACGCATTTGACTATAGCATAGATTATTGTTTAGGGAAAGCAAAATATGAGCGTATAACTCCATGGGGATTCGCACTCAGGACACAGTAATCCGAAGTCGGGAGAGCTGAATATGTATGCTTCAATATGTTCTTCTAATTCTTGGTCTTTTCACTCTGTCAGTGGAACATGAAGATGTTGATTTGGTGCGTTATACCTCTCTCCAACCTAATTTAAGTCATATCAAAACGATGACATTACGAAAACATGCCTATTCAAATATACTGAAAGTTTTACCACCGAAAATCGTAAAATTTTCAGACAAAAATTTCTGATATTTTTCATATTTCTGCTCAAAACATAGATTGTTGGTACTCGTTCTAACGAGTACCCAAAATCTATGTTTTTAGTAGAAATAAGAAAAATAATGTATACCCCTGTAAACCCCAGTTTTACTATATAAAAGTGGGGTTTAAGGGGGTCAACATTATATAGGCATGTTTTCGTGATGAGGATCCGATAATGAAAGGCTCCGTGCAATGAAGCGCCATGTGAATAAGTCATAAGTATGTGTGTGTGTGTGTGTGTGTGTGTGTGTGTGTGTGTGTGTGTGTGTGTGTGTGTGTGTCCGCCTCTGTATGGATTCAAATCCGGGACATCGTTATCCGAAAGCAGGATTGCAAACTGCTTAATGATCCCGATGATTGTCAAGGTGATAGGAGTGTGATACAATTACTGTGCTTTCGACATCTTTCAGAAAGTCGTTTTTTGCTTGGCGCTTTACACAAAAGAAGTAAATTTGCAAACTTTTGTCATGATTTAATGCAAAACCATTTGTCGTAACTACCTACGCACAAAAAGTTTTATTCTATTCATTGGATTTTAAAAAATCAAATATTTTCACTTTTTCCTATAGTAAAAATGAAAGCGAATTTTTCAGAAATATGTAGGATAGGTAACTTGGAGGCAGATTTTCAACAAGTTCCGCTTGTTCAATTTTTCTGAAATTTTCACAATAATGTTGTGAAACATCAATAATTTAAATTCAGCAAAGAAAATTAAAAAATATTTTCTTGGACAAAAACTACAAAAAATCACTTTACTATAGAAATTGCATAGGTCAGACCAATTTTTGGGCGTAAATTTAATTTTACTGTAAATATTTGAGAGCAAAACACCGAAACAGAAAAGATAAATGGTTATAGATTGGATATGGTCAATCAGAACAAAATATTTTCATTCAAAATAAAACGCCAAGCAAAAAACGTCTTTCCGAGAGATGTTGAAAGGACAGTAGTAAGTGAACTTAACTAAAATGAACATGTGAAAAAGCAACACACGGCTAGAAATATATTTATATAAAAAAATGCGTTAAAAATCAAGAAATATCATCATAAGCCAGCGCACGACAAAACCTACAATAAGACTTGTGCGACCAGCGAAAACTCAGATCAGCCTGCGCATCAGCGCAGGCTGATCAGAGTCTTCGCTGATCGCATGTGTCTTTTACAGCCTCCAGGGCTATCTAATATGATAAACGAGAACCCTTGCCATACTGGTTGTCTGTACAGGCAGAACTGAGTCTTTGCTGGTTACACAGGACTTATTGTGTTTTGTCGTGCGCTGAATCCTCATTCGTTCTTTGTGCGACCTGCGAAGACTCGGATCAGATTGCGCATCCGCGCAGTCTGATCAGAGTCTTCGCTGATCGCTTGTACGTTCAGCAGCCTCCGCATCACAAAAACATGCCTATATAATTTTAATCCCCACTTTTATACAGTAAAACTGGGGTTTACAGGGGTATTAATTATTTCTGTTATTTTGCCAAAAAAAAAAAAATATTTTGTGGTACTCGTTAGAATCGCCTCGCCGAGGCCGTTCTAACGAGTACCACAATCTATATTTTGAGCAGGAATATGAAGAATATCAGAATTTTTATCTGAAATTTTTCCTTTTTTGGTTGTAAAAATTTCAATATATTTTAACAGGCGTTTTTTTCGTAATGGGGCTATCCAAAGAGATAAACGAGAGGGCGGATTCATAGGCTGATCTTTGCTGGTTAGACAAGTTTTATTGTCGTGCTCTGGCTCAATTATGTATAACCCTTTCTGTCCCTATTTGCACTGCGTACTAATTGAAGAATGAGTTATACATTAAACAGACAAGATAACCTAATCAAACAATTAGTGTCCCGCGACGACATCGATAACCTGGGTTCTCTAGGGTTAATGAAATTAAGAAACAAAAATAAAACTTTTAGTATGTATAAAAACAAGAAATGTGTTTGTGTAAAACACTGTTCTCCAAACAAATATTTGTTCCTACAAAATTTCAGCCAACCTCGGTGGCGTCCGACCGGTAATCAGGAGGTTGCGGGTTCGATCCCCATCGGAGGGGAAACATTTTTTTGTGGAGATTGATCATGAAATATTTTCTACGGCCATTCCCTGCTTTCCGCTGATTCAAGAAGGGAAGTTGTCAATTTCGGGCGAAAGAATGTGCACAATACTGGTTACCCGCTTGTGGTTAGGTAAGCTGACCGTGCTCGGCATGACCTCAATGAGTTGGCTGTGCCGTAAAACTTCCGACACAACCACACAAATAATATTTAAACATGAAAAGGGGGCATAACTCTTATAAAATTAATCCGCGTTTCTTCAAAAAAGTAATCACTGACAGGTGCTCTACTTCTCAGTCCAAAGAAGTCTGCCAAATCAAATAGGCCTAGCTAACCCTTATCCTGCTGAATAAATTAAGATACCAAGCCCACTTCTAAATTTCAACCAATCATATTACTTGATCCGGATTGTTGCTATAAATTCACATATTAAATGGCAAATAGTGCAGATCCAGATCAGTTGGCTTCTTCTAGACAAGGTATATCCGGGTTCAGCAGGACAAGGCTTGAATACCTTTTGAGATATCATGCACGTAAGGGTAAAGTTTTACGAATGAATGGACCGAACTATAAGCAATGAGCCCCGCAACTTTTTCAAAATTGGGGGGCAGAAAGTTCCAGACGCAAAACAGTTGTTTTTATCAGGTAAAGGAAAAGATGATTATTGCAAGTTCAAAGGCTACTTCCACTGTTAACATAAGCATAGTGCTATTTTACGTCAGGTTAATCGCCACACGAAGAAATAAACGGTATTACAACTGAAATAAAATTGGTTTTTACGCGTCTCCAAATAAAGCGCTTTACTCATCTGAAAAATACTGATATTTTCTGCCTTCTCAAGGAAGCATAAAAGCATATGTTGTTGGTACTCATTAAAGGCGCCTCGCCGAGGCGCTTCTAATGAATACCAAAAACATATGTAGGATGGTCTTCAACTTGGTTGTTAATAATAGCGCTAATGCTCGTTTCTGCGTGGTGGAACCCAAATATGTTAATGGGGTCAAGTAGGAATAAACAGTGGTATGCTAACTCCACCTGCCACACTTGGTTTGACGTCACGACGAAATATGTCTTGGAACTGAGAAGAAAGTCAGTATTTTACCGGACTGTACACCTTGCATATCACCAAGCTTTTGAACTTTAGGAGCATATCTAGTCCAATGTCCATAAATCGTACATGTGTTAACCCAAAATATCCCTTGGAATATTTACGAATATAGACGTGGTACAACACGTCAAAAGAATCCCAAAAGAATGGCTTCTTGCAAACATTTGTCCACTTTTTAAGAAAGGAGATAGAGCGGCTCTTGCTCGCAACAATCGCCCTGTGTCACTGACATGCGTACCATGTAAGTTGCTTGAACATACTGTTTGCTCAAATATTATGGCTCACTTGGATGAACACCAACTTTGTCAGACAGGCAACATGCATTTAGGAAAAGGCACAGTTGTGAAACTCAGCTGACCACGGCAATAAATGATTGGGTAAATATCTTTGACAAAGGAGGACAGGTGGATACATTTATTCTAGATTTCGAAAAGGCTTTTGACACACCCTCTCATGAACTACTTAAAAGCAAATTATTTTGTTATGGCATTGGTAGGAAGACTCTCAAATGGATAGATTCCTTTCTTTGCTACAAAAAATAACACGTTGTTGTTAACGGTGAAACTTCAGGGTGCGCTTCAGAGTGTCTGGTGTTCCACAAGGGACTGTTCTTAGTCCATTGTTGTTCTCTTTGTACATTAATGATATTTCCACTGATATTGACTCCGAAATAAGATTGTTCACAGATTACTGTGTTTGCTATCGTGAAATTAGAGAGGCAGATGACTCATTGAAACTTCAGAGGGATATAGGTAGATTAGGGTGTTGGTCAAGAAAATGGGGTATGAGATTTTAGCCTGTTAAATGCAATATTATGCAGATAACTAGGAAAAGAACAAACAAAACTAAGGTTTATTACACTTTAGAGGAAACGGTCCTCGAAAATGTGGATTCCATTAAATACCTTGGCGTGACCATCACACATGACTTGAGACGGAATAATTATATTAGCAACATGTGTACGAGTACAAAGGCTAATAGAGCACTTGGCGTCTTGAGACTAAATCTTTATCAGTGCCCTAAGGATGTAAAAGAAGCAGCATTTAAAGGACTTGTTCCCCCGATCTTGGAATATGATAGTTGTGTCTGGGACCTCATGGGAGTGGTCCTTCAGGAAGAAATTGAAAAAGTTCAGAATAGGGCAGCTAGATTTGTAACGAGCAATTACTGCTTTGAAACTGGAAGTATGATTGGAATACTGAAAAAATTAAGATGGGAGTCTCTCAAGAAAAGGAGGAGAGACAGTAGGCTTATACTCTTGAACAAAGGTCTAAAGGGTGCTGCCAGCATTCCAACAGATGTCCTTATTCCCCCAATTAGGAGCTGCAGAAATCATCACTCTTTGGACTTTCAGATCCCTACTACAAGAACTGATATTTACTAGGGATCCTTCTTCCCTCATACCATTAGAGATTGGAATGCCTTTCCAGATTCGGTAATTTCATCTGCTGAAGGTGCATAGGATAAAGTAACTATGTTTACTACTTCTTTGGTGAGAGCTAGGGACTAACTTCCCGTTTCACAGGTCATGGTGAATGAATGGTCATTTGACGTGTCACTAGTAACAATTCTAATTCTGATTCTGGTACATCAGAGAGAGAGAGAGAGAGAGAGAGAGAGAGAAAGAGAGAGAGAATAGATGTGATACATCAGAGAGAGAGAGAGAGAGAGAGAGAGAGAGAGAGAGAGAGAGAGAGGGAGAGAGAGAGGATGGACTTTACTGGTATTATCTTTGCTGTTCTTTATTCGTTCCGATTTCGTTGAGGGTTGATTTTGTGACGTCATTTCATGGCATTGCGAAGGCTGTGTTCCGTGATGGTGGTTTTAATAATCACCAAAGTTGCCTCCCTTTTAAAATAGCGCAAAATCTACCAAGTGTGTTAAGTATCCTTAAAGTGTTTATGAGTCATGACCGGGGCTCGCACTCATGACTTCTTGCAAGCAAACCGACCACTTTGTCATTATTTTCTGGCAGTGAGACACAGTTGTTTTCGTTTTAAAAATCTCTGAAATTAGCGTTAAAAATCATCTTATCAAATACAATGTGGAAATACTCTATCAACTACATGAATATGCCCATCCGTCATTTTGACCGATTGTCATGACAATAGTTATCCAATTTTAATAACTCTTCTCTCTAAACTGGCTCATCTGCAGAAAAAATAAACCCTGAAAACAAGAAACGTTGCAAAGAGAGAAAAAACAGTGATTATATCGGCCGCGCCATGCGTAAACATGCCTTCGGGAATGTGCGGACAGCGAATGCCCAGATCAGACTGCGCTTCCGCGCAGTCTGATCTGGGCCTTCGCTGTCCACTAACAGAATCATTGGATACTACAGAATGTATGAATGGAGAGCAAAGGCCCGGATGACACTTTGAGCATGTGCAGCGTGTGATCTGAATCTGAGCAATTTGCGCATGATCAAGGCACTTTTATCGCTGGGTTATATAAACCCCTTGTTACTTGTTACTTTAGCAAGGTCCCACTTACCCAGTATACACACCCTTAAGGCGAATATATACTTTCAACTTTGTCACATTGCTTTTTTGCCCCTTCTGAGGGATGGACGCCGAGTCTTCTTCAAAATAACAGAATGTTCTCTCGGAGTACTTTCCCTTTAGATTAGATTCCTTTATAGAAGGGGTTTTGTGTGCAGGTGAGCAGACAGAAAGTCACTGAAATGTCTCCCTTGTGAATCAAAGCACTGACAGCACTACTGGGTCGATTGCCTCTGAATATATTCTGAGAAAATAGCCCTGAACGGGGATTTTAGACTGTTTTATTGTTTTGCTAAATAACTTCCTATAATTTAAACAAACATTACAGACCCTGATCAGACGCCACATTCTGCGGCGACTGATCTAGGTCTGCAAGGTCTGCAATGTTTCCCAATATCCTATGCCAGGTTTTACAGATAACCCGCTTTCTACAGCACTCTGACGTCACAATGACCAGAATAGCGCGGCTATAAATAACCATTACTTGAATGTCGTACATACGTGCGGTGTGCTTACATTTGTCAATGATAATCACGTGAACAACAACAAGGAAATTTTGGTGTATGTATACTTAGGCTCGGTTGTTTATCGATTGTAAACAATCGATCCAAAAATGGCGTAAAATCTATCGAGTATATCGAGTTCCTTACTA
Source organism: Anodontia alba (assembly GCA_964016985.1). NCBI lineage: Eukaryota > Metazoa > Mollusca > Bivalvia > Lucinida > Lucinidae > Anodontia > Anodontia alba. The sequence continues at coordinate 1,367,436 of OZ024835.1, read as the reverse complement.
AATTATATTTTTTCTTATCTGACTGAATTTGAACGAAAACAGTTTCAGGTTATGTATTACATTATACATAACAATTAAGTTTTTTTTTTTTTTTTTTTTTTTTTTTGTTTTGTTTTTTAATTCAAATGAAAGCTTATTTTAGTTATTTTGGTTGCCAGAGTTTTTGACTGAATTTCCCTAAAGGAGTGCAATAAACACACCGTACCAGAAACTTGAACCCATTTTTTCTGTGCTTTACAATTAACATATTAAATGGCAAATGAAACCTCAATTCAGTTATTTGGTTAAACCTGTATGGCTACCTATTTGCAAGGAAATACTTTCTGTATAAACTAGAACTATCTTTAAAAAGATAACCACCGCAGATTACATGGAAAGGCGTTCTGAAATAAGTGCCAAAGATCTGTATGTTGAAACATTTGACCTTTATATGTTTCCATAGTGTTGTAAATACACGGTGGAAATTACCGGTGACTGTACAACTATGTTTAGATCGTATTCTGTGTTACCAGCGTCTCTACACACAATGGATACTGTACACATGTTTATAAAAGTTGAAATTGGAATAACAGGAAATTTAAGATATAATTGTCCTGATTATTATTATTTATTTATTTAATTTACACAGACTGGGTAATTTGACAGAAATAGCAGGACAATACGCAAATTACGAATACAATTTTTAATATAACATACCACCTGATCGATGAAATACTCGCAGTATCTTATACAGGTTACTATCTAGAATTAAAGAGATAATATAAACTGATAGCCTGACGTCGAAAAAGATAAGTTCTCGTAATATTTAAGGGAATTAAAGCAGAATCATTGTCAATAATGACTGCTTCCAATCATTATAGAAGAATTTATATCTCCATATTTGATTTTTCATAGATAAACCCCCTCCCCACCCCGCGAATAGATAAAAGAGCTTATGACATGCGACACGCCTATGTCATAAGGCGGGTTTCTACATGAAGAGGTTTATGATATTTATATTCTGCTATAAAACTTTAATGATGTTAGTACAAATTCTGTTTATTTTGTTATTGATTTAGTTTTGACTCTTCTGCGTGTATTAAAATATAAATGAGTTTAAATGATAAATCTAATGTTCCAGCTGTTTTGTTTGAGGTTTGAATTACGAGTTTCACGTTATATGTACGGCACGAATTAATGTGTTTACTTGTCATGTCACATATTTTTTTATGTTAAAAAAGTATCCATAACCGAAATTAAAGTGTCACAACTATCGTCATATCGCATTCCAAATGATCTTGCAAGTAAAGATACGGTATACAATTTTATCATAAACTAAGGAAAAAAACATTATATATGTAAACATTATACATATTTATGTATGCATCACGAAAACATGCCTATATAATTTTGACCCCCTTAAACCCCACTTTTATATTGTAAAACTGAGGTTTAAAGGGGTATACATTATTTTTCATATTTCTGCTCAAAACATAGATTGTGGGTACTCGTTAGAACCGCCTCATCGAGATCGGCCTGAGCAAACAGTTAAAACTGATTAGAGAATGCGGTGTCTGATCAGAGTCAACACTGCATCTCTTATAGCAGTTTGTTTGCATCACGAAAACATACCTATATAATTTTGACCCCTTAAATCCCACTTTTATATAGTAAATCTAGGGTTTACTGGGGTATACATTAATTTTCTTATTTCTGCTCAAAAACATAGATTGTGGTACTCGTTAGAACCGCCTCGCCGAGGCGGTTCTAACGAGTACAAACAATCTATGTTTTGAGCAGAAATATGAAGAATATCAACGTTTTTTATCCGATTTTTTTTCAGTTTTTGGAGGTAAAATTTTCTATATATTTGAATAGGCGTGTTTTGGTAATGGACACGATCATTAATAGTACAGATTGTAAAATGGGCATATTTCAGTTAATTTACAGGCTAAGTATGGCAAGGAGTTAAACTGTCCGAATATTTAAATACGATACTGTTACACATTACGAAAACACGCCTATTCAAATATACATGTGTATTGAAATTTTTACCACCAAAAAAGGAAAATTTTCAGATAATTTTTTTTTATATTTTTCATATTTCTGCTCAAAACATAGATTGTGGGTACTCGTTATACCCCTGTAAACCCCAGTTTTACTATATAAAAGTGGGGTTTAAGGGGGTCAAAATTATATAGACATATTTTCGTGATGATGCACCTGTAGCGATCCTAACCAACCTGAGTTATTGTCTATTATAAGTTTGAATGACGTCATTGCTTACGTATAGTGTTGGATCATCTGAATGACGTCATTACTTTATGTGTAGTATAGGATAGTATGGCTGTGACATCAAAGAGCTACCCACTGTTCGTGGTTAAAATTTACTTACTCAAGCAAATTTAAAGCATTATCAGAATGTATGACACCATTGCATACGTAGGATAATCTGGTAGTGACGTCACAGATTTTCCCATTCTATGTGGCTTTACTATTTACTTTCCGAAGCATACTCATTTTTTTTTTTTTTTTTTTTTTTTTTTTTTTATAACATTTCATACTGGCAAACTAACAATTGTACTGCCAACTGAAAGAAATAACATGAAATTTCCGTGACGTCATTCGCGCCACTATCTAGACTGTTCATACATTTACAGAAGGACAAATAAAAAATATTATCACTCTTTTGTCAACATCAGCGGACGTAAATTTCCGCTCTGAAGAACAACAATAGTTGTTCAAAGAGCTGCATATAAGAATTGTTTGTAAATTTCTTCATGTCCATTTCTTCCAATTTCTGCAAGGACACATACGTTGTAAACCTCTCTATATTCAGTCATCTCTCCGGAGCGACTGCAATGAACACGACAACGCACGTGATGCATGACGAAATAAAACATTATTCATCTGGATAGACATTTAATCTAGAGTTAGCATGGTTATTGCCCTGGTTTAATGAATTCCTAAGCTATCATACCAAGATATAAAGCAATTTGATGGCCATATTGCAATCAACGGCTTTAGTGGCACGTCAATACTTACAGAACGTACAATAGACAATCTTGAAATAAGGCAATAGAGCCGAAACGTAAGAAAACGTACCCTCGGACATGTGCGCCCAGCGAAGATTCAGATCAGACTGCGCATTCGCGCAGTCTGATCAGAATCTTCACTGGGCGAAGTTTGGATAGCCAAGGATGCATGCGGACAAAGAAAACAACGAAGACTGATCAGACTGCGCGGATGCGCAGGCTGATTTGAGACTTCGTTGGGCGCACATGGAAAGTTACGTTTTTTCGTTTTGAGGCTCAATTCAAGTTGACCACTGTATCATAAGTAAATGTGACTAAAAGGGCAGTCAGCGTTAACGGACTAATGATGCAGCTCTCGCATCCTCGAAGACTGCTGAGGACATTGCGTTTTAAGCAGGGTTGTATCCACAGTAGCTCGACTTCGTGCTAATGAACAGGAAATAACCTCAGAAGACTTGAAAGCTGCACACGCTGATCTGGGTATTCGATATTTGCACATAAGGTAAACCCTTTTTTTGTGTCGTGTGGGTGTTTTATGAGAAGATTTATTCCTGGAATCCAATCACTTAATACAGATGGCTTTGTTGATATATCTTATTTACGCTAAGTGTCCAGAAAAACACAAGACTGACAAAACAGTGTAGGCCTACGTCAAACGCCGCAGTGTTAGCGTCTAATCAGAGTCTACTGTTTTATAACTCTTCAAGCAGAGTTTAGACCTATTCATCAGGTACATCACGAAAACATACCTATATAATTTTGATCCCCTTAAACCCCACTTTTGTATAGTAAAACTGGGGTTTACAGGGGTATACATTATTTTTCTTGTTTCTGCTTAAAACATAGATTGTAGGTACTCGTTAGAACCACCTCGGCGAGGCGGTTCTAACGAGTACCTACAATCTGTTTTGAGCAGAAATATGAAAAATATCAGTCTTTTTTCTGAAATTTTTCACTTTTTGAAGGTGAAATTTTCTATATATTTGAATAGGCGTGTTTTCGTGATGGCATTTTAGTTGTGTCTTGAGAAAAAAAAGACATTATCACTCATGTGGACAGCAAAGGCCCAGGTTCGTGCATATGCATCCGCGAAATTTGACCAGGGACTGTTCTATCCTTTAATATGTTTAACCATATGGCTCTTTAAGCAGACAACAGGATGAGTACTCGTCTATGAACTCCCTGTCCGCACATATGAAAAATATATTTTTGTTTCCTCGCTTCATGGTTCATTTAGTAACCAAGATAATAATTATGACAACGCTTCTTTTAGAATGAGCTTCCAAGTTTCCACCTATTAAAACAAGATTACGGTAAATGTCCTAAACTTTCGTAAACACCAAAAATTCTGACAAAATGGCATTTATGCAAACAGTGCAGACCCAGATCAGATTGCTCGAAAACAAACGCATATTAAGCAAAATTTAGACAAAAACAAAAACAAAAAAAAAAAAAAAAAAAAGAAAAAAAAAAAAAAAACAACAACAACAAACAAACAAATATGAGATAATGTGTTAGAAATTTTAGGACGTTTACGGTAGAAATAAAGTCTCCATAGAATTCCCATCACGAAAACATACCTATATAATTTTGACCCCCTTAAACCCCACTTTTATATAGTAAAACTGGGGTTTACAGGGGTATACATTATTTTTCTTATTTCTGCTGAAAACATTGATTGTGGGTACTCGTTAGAACCGCCTCGCCGAGGCGGTTCTAACGAGTACCCACAATCTATGTATTGAGCAGAAATAAGAAAAAAAAAATCCGAATTTTTATCTGAAAATTTTCATTTTTTGGTGGTAAAATTTTCAGTATATTTGAATAGGCGTGTTTTCGTAATGGCATTTGCATTTCCAGCCAATCAGATTACTTGATCTGGGTTTTTGATAGAAAATCACACACTTAATAACAAACAGTGCAGATCCAGATCAGTTGGCTTCTTCAGAAGCCAACTGATCTTGATCTACACTGTTTGCTAAGACAGGGTATGTCGTGTTCAGCAAGAGAAGGGTTAAGAGAGTAGGTTATTTTGTACATAATGAATAACAATTACGCATGAGCCTGGTTTTCGCCTGGCGCTTAAGAAACATTTGGTCATTGTTTAATGTCGTTCCTTTTGTTATAACTATGTATATACTAACACCTTTTTCATTAAAAACAATAATTTGCATTTTACCCACAACAGAAACGGCCAAAAAACGATGCAAATATCGATAGTCTAGGTTAGCTTGGAGGCACGTTTTCAACAAAATACACGTTTTCCACGTTTCTCCAATTAATTTAATCATCAATTCTAAAATCAGTTGAGATGAGCAAAAGATACGTTCTTATGTTTTGTCAATGAAAATTAAATGTTTGCAATTAGAATAAAACGCAAAGCGAAAACGCCTTTTTCAAGTTATATCGAAAACATTGTAGAAACGGTATAATTTTGTCTACCTCAAAATCTTCAAATGAAAACTAATTAGGCCAACCTCCTTGACCCACTTTCTATAAAAAGAACAAAGTAGATATATAACGGATAACTTCTTGGAACCTACTTCGCTGGACTTTATATTTACCATATTATATACATGTAACAAGTTCGTTTATCTATTATAAGTTAAATACATAAAAATAAGATCTGTCTTGTTCATCAGTTTTATTATTAATAAGAAGCTGGGCACAACAAATCCTAGTAAGCTGTCAATAAACGATAGACAGTCAGAGACCCAACAGGGGAATTTACTACTGGTTTATTCATCTGATCCATAGGTAATATCCCCTCCAAAATACTTATTACCCCTCAGAAGGCCTCTTACCACTCCTGCTGGTATTTCATAATCACTTCTTTATGACTCGCCTTTGATCTATCTTGCATAGCGCCTGGGTAGGGGATATAAAATCACATTACGAAAACACGCCTATTCAAATATATTGAAAATTTTGCCACCAAAAACTGAAAGTTTTCAGATAAAAGTTCTAATATTCTTCACACTTCTGCTCAAAACATAGATTGTGGGTACTCGTTAGAACCGCCTCGGCGAGGCGGTTCTAACGAATATCCACAATCTATGTTTTTGAGCAGAAATAAGAAAAAAATGCACACCCCTGTAAACCCCAGGTTTACTATATAAAAGTAGGGTTTAAGTGGGTCAAAATTATGTAGGTATGTTTTCGTGATGATTTGAACCATTTGGTACTATTTTTGGTCACATTTTAGCTATATCTTTAAGTAAAATCTCTGCCCACATAGAGACTCCCTTAACTCCTTTGCTCAATCAGTAAGACATAACAGAAAAATAAACTACATTTAAATCAAACTACAGCAATGCGAGGAAACAAGGATGAAGGTCCGCGGTAAACAAATAGATACACACCAGCTATGATTGGGTCAAATCCCAGGCATGCAATCTATCGCACAACTTTCAAACAAAGCACTCAGCTAGCCAGAGGCACGCAATCTGTCGTACAGCTTTCATACAAAGGAAAACATATCGTGCTGTTTTGGTAAATACTTCCAGCATCACACAACAGTTGCCGCTAGTGACATTATCTTATTAAATAAACATCTGTAGACATATTGTCTGTTGTTTAAAGCAAGAAGTAGGAAGCCGAGTTCAAACTCTTAGTAATTTACTTTAAGCAACATCATCTGTCGAACTTTGCATTTTCGAAAGAAGTACGAATCGCATCTTATTCGAAAACGTAAAATTCCACAGACCTCCATCAAAGTTTACGGAAAGATTTATGTCGAGATAAGTGTTGATGGACGTCGAATAGAGAATATTATAGTATTTTGTCCATTATCTCCATAATCAAGGGCTTCCTGGTTGTAAACAACTCTTTGACGCAGGCGTGAAAATAGGCCAGTGCTGAAACTAGACAGAATAATTGATGAGAATGTTTTACAAATATTGGTGTTACTGTATTTATTTTTAAAGCCACGTACGTCAACAACGAATAAAATCTATACATCAAAGTACAATTATACGGACAGGTAGTGCGCATAACATGGAACACAACATTGCAGAAATAAACATGAAGATACAGTGACCCCTCGTTTTTTTACGTCAGCATTTGCTCCCAAATACGTTGCCATTAAAATGAATTTGCTGTTGTACAGAAAACTTGATGAGCATATTGGTATGTAACAAAGGTCTTGTTTTTTTTTTTTTATTTCCCCATAGAACATATGCTTTGGATATTTGTTAGAATCGCCTATCTGAGGCGATTCTAACAAATATTCAAAACATATGTTTCTTTAAAGTATTAAAATACAATATTTTGCATAATTCGTGACTACTTGTAACCTCTTAAGCAAATGTTTTGTGATAATCAAATTGTCATTATAACGAATTTTGTCGTTGTATCGAAAATCGGTATAAAGAGGGTTGTCTAGCCAAAGAAAGGACAGAAACACATAGTACAGCTATCCTGAGGCTCCAAAAGTAAAGGAACAAACGCAATTTATAAAACAAATAGGTGAAAATAACCAGAAAATGCCATAATCGTGAGGCAGAGCCCTCCCGAGTCACCAAAAGAAACCGAGATAAGAAACAAGCAATTACAAAACAAACATCACATATGAAACCACCGACACATGAACAAAGAAGAATTGCAACAGAGGAACCACCTTGGAACGACCATTAAAAAAACAAAACAAAAAAACTAGAGTAAACTCACGTTACAACGGAAGCATTTGTTCCCAAAGATGTTGCTATTAAAATGAATTTGCTGTTGAGAATGATAAGTAAGAAAGGCCTTGTTTAATTCATATTTCTTCCTAAAACATATGTTTTGGATTTTTGTTAGAATCGCCTTATTGAGGCGATTCTAACAAATATCCAAATCCTATGGTTCTTGAAATATTAAATACACTGTTCTGACATAATATCTGATTAACTGTCACCTCTTGAGATAAAAAATCGTGCCAGATAAATTATCATTATAACGAATTTTATTGTTGTATCTAATGTCGGTATAAAGAAGGTTGACTGTACCAGGGGTAGGGAGATGGGGTGGGGTAAGTAGCTTACCGTATTTACCTTCAGTACTCAGACACCTTAATATATTCTGTAGAGTATGTATAATTGCATGTATCTACCTAATAAGAGTCTACGTACGAAGTACTGACGGAATGGTAAATGGTGCGTCCTTGTTCTGGAACTACAATGTTTAGTCTGGTTTACCAGTCCGAATATTCATCCGTAAAACAGCATTTGGACATATAGAGGTACGGATGTAATACGGAGAAAATTTAAGAAAACAGAAAATACTATTAAGGGAAAAGCGTGCGTTATTTGTTCATTGGTGCATGGAGTTCGGTCACGTACACATCATGCTCTGGTAAAGTATGTTGCCAAATTTATCCAAGTAAGATATGAAGACAGAAAAAAGTAACTTACTGCATTCAAGAATGACGTACACTGTATAGCTACATCCGAGTTTCGTCATGAGAAAATGTTTACGGATCGTTTGCTAACAATATAGATCCAACCAGCGACACAACACAATCTCATTTGGCCCTCTTATTTGCACCGATATATTCTACAGAACGAAATGATTCTGTTAGCGGATATCGAAGGTCCTCATCAGACTGCGCGGATGCACTTTTGTTAATCTTTTCCATTCCATTTCTATACATTACGAAAACATGTCTATATAATTTTGGCCCCCTTAAACTCCACTTTTATATAGTAAAACTGGGGTTTACAGGGGTATATATATATATATATATATATATAATATATATATATATATATATATATATATATATATATATATATATATATATATATATATATATATATATATATATTATATATATATATATATATAATATATATATATATATATATATATATATATATATATATATATATATATTTTTTTTTTTTAATTTGTGCTCGAAAACATACGAGTAACCACAATCTATGTTTTGATCAGAAATATGAAAATATCAGAGTTTTTCATCTGAAAATTTTCAGATTTTGGAGGTGAAATTTTCTATAAATTTGAATAGGCGTGTTTTCGTAATGACATCGATATATTCTATAGAACGAAATGATTCTGTAAGCGGACAGTGATGATCCTGATCAGGCTGCTCCGGAAGCACACACAAAAAATAAATAAATAAATAAATAAATAAATAAATAAATAAATAAATAAATAAATAAAATAAAATAAAATAAAATAAAATAAAATAAAATAAAAACAAGTTATGGTCTGGTTCAATACTATAGGTTCATCAACGCACGCAGTTTGCTGACCCTGGTATTACTGTAAAAATTTAAATGAAGATACCCAGGAAATGACAGAATAATAAAGCACAGTTTTTCAGAAGTACCAAAAGAGATTAGGAATAAGTAATTTCAAAAGCATCACGAAAACACGCCTAATATAATGTTGACCCCTTTAAACCCCACTTTTATATAGTAAAACTGGGGTTAACAGGGGTATACATCATTTTTTTTTATTTCTGCTCAAAACATAGATTGTGGGTACTCGTTAGAACCGCCTCAAAACATAGATTGTGGGTACTCGTTAGTACCTACAATCTATGTTTTGAGCAGAAATGTGAAAAATATCAGAATTCTTTTATCTAAAAATTTTCCCTTTTTTGGTGGTAAAATTTTCAATGTATTTGAATAGGGGTGTTTTCTTTATACCGCTATAGAGGAAACGCCCTGGAACGGTCAGTAGAAACACTACTTGAGGGTTAAATCAATTTCACTCGTGCGAAGCCTCACCGTTAATTCTGTTACAGCTCTGGAAGGTAGTTAGCATGTTTTTCACTTATGTTAAACGGTGCCTTTTTGCGTCCAGATTTTAATCTAATTTATATCTTGAAGGACAAAAACTACGTTCCTCTTTGACGTATACAACTGGTTTGCATGTTCTGTAGATAACAATCTTTTGAAAAAAACGCGAATCACGAAATGTCAAAGTGTTACATTAAAAATTTAATGTATTACTGTCGTGAACTGTCGTGATGAGTTACATGTATTGCTGACAGAAATAAATCAGACAGAAGAATTCCATTGTTCAAACAACCCGCGCCAACCAATAATATATCTTCGAGCTAGACAATGCCAGCAAAGGCCCATTTCAGCCTGCGCTTCTGCGGTCCGATCAAGGCATTCGCTGTTCGATTAAATATTAATTAAGGGCAAGAGCTGAAACAAAAATCTTAAAGGTTGCCTTTGGAAACAAAGAGCACACAAAAGGACGAAAATCGGAGACTCGGTTTTATTAAAGGCGCCATATTCCTAAAAAATAGACATTTTATTGTTCAAGAAAAAAAAAAATATACTGATATATGGTATTAATACAATCATAAAATATGGCATCTCACAGCCTGCAAAATTTCAGTTAGTCTCTTGTTCTTGAAATGAAATGATTTTTTTATCGTATCTCTGAATTGATGCTGCCAACATTAATTCAGAGATACAATAAAAAATCATTTCATTTTTGATCCAGTTCAAAAGCGAAAGACTAAGTGAAATTTTACAGGCTGTCAGATGCTACATTTTATGATTATATTAATATTATATATCAATTTATTAAATTTTTCTTGGATAAGACATGTCTATTTTTGAGGAATATAGAGCCTTTAAGTGTCCTTAAGTATTAGCGTCATACTGTATTTATCAATTCTGGAAATTTCTAATAGGTAGTAATAACTCCTAGCAAACATATCAATGAAGTTACCAAGGAAACCACAATATCAGACAATTTCTAATAGATAGTAATAACTCCTAGTAAACATATCAGTGAAGTTACCAAGGAAACCACAATATCAGACAATTTCTAATAGGTAGTAATAACTCCTAGCAAACATATCAATGAAGTTACCAAGGAAACCACAATATCAGACAATTTCTAATAGGTAGTAATAACTCCTAGCAAACATATCAGTGAAGTTACCAAGGAAACCACAATATCAGACAATTTCTAATAGGTAGTAATAACTCCTAGCAAACATATCAGTGAAGTTACCAAGGAAACCACAATATCAGACAATTTCTAATAAGTTGTAATAACTCCTAGCAAACATATCAGTGAAGTTACCAAGGAAACCACAATATCAGACAATTTCTAATAGGTAGTAATAACTCCTAGCAAACATATCAGTGAAGTTACCAAGGAATCCACAATATCAGACAATTTCTAATAGGTAGTAATAACTCCTAGCAAACATATCAGTGAAGTTACAAAGGAAACCACAATATCAGACAATTTCTAATAGGTAGTAATAACTCCTAGCAAACATATCAGTGAAGTTACCAAGGAAACCACAATATCAGACAATTTCTAATAGGTAGTAATAACTCCTAGCAAACATATCAATGAAGTTACCAAGTAAACCACAATTACAGACAATTTCTAATAGGTAGTATTAACTCCTAGCAAACAAATAAATAAAGTTACCACGGAAACCACAATTATAGAGCACAGTCTCCCGAGGCACTGACAGAAGAGATGAGGAATAAACAATGACAAAATATGAGTGAAGACACCAAGGAATCACGAAGCACACCCTTCCTAGGCACAAAAAGAAGTTGCGAATAAACAGTGACGAAGTATAAATGAAAATACCCAGGAAATGCCAAAATTAAGAAGCACAGCCTTCCGAGGCGCCGAAAGAAGTTGAGAATAAATGGTGACAAAGTTTAAGTTAAGATACCAGGAAATGCCACAATCACAAAACACAGCCTTTCGAGGCACCGAAAAACTATAATGGAATAAACCATGACAAAATATAAGTGGATACCCAGCAAATGCCAAAATTAAGAAGCACAGCCTTCCGAGGCGCCGAAAGAAGTTGAGAATAAATGGTGACAAAGTTTAAGTTAAGATACCAGGAAATGCCACAATCACAAAACACAGCCTTTCGAGGCACCGAAAAACTATAATGGAATAAACCATGACAAAATATAAGTGGATACCCAGCAAATGCCAAAATTAAGAAGCACAGCCTTCCGAGGCGCCGAAAGAAGTTGAGAATAAATGGTGACAAAGTTTAAGTTAAGATACCAGGAAATGCCACAATCACAAAACACAGCCTTTCGAGGCACCGAAAAACTATAATGGAATAAACCATGACAAAATATAAGTGGATACCCAGCAAATGCCAAAATTAAGAAGCACAGCCTTCCGAGGCGCCGAAAGAAGTTGAGAATAAATGGTGACAAAGTTTAAGTTAAGATACCAGGAAATGCCACAATCACAAAACACAGCCTTTCGAGGCACCGAAAAACTATAATGGAATAAACCATGACAAAATATAAGTGGATACCCAGCAAATGCCAAAATTAAGAAGCACAGCCTTCCGAGGCGCCGAAAGAAGTTGAGAATAAATGGTGACAAAGTTTAAGTTAAGATACCAGGAAATGCCACAATCACAAAACACAGCCTTTCGAGGCACCGAAAAACTATAATGGAATAAACCATGACAAAATATAAGTGGATACCCAGCAAATGCCAAAATTAAGAAGCACAGCCTTCCGAGGCGCCGAAAGAAGTTGAGAATAAATGGTGACAAAGTTTAAGTTAAGATACCAGGAAATGCCACAATCACAAAACACAGCCTTTCGAGGCACCGAAAAACTATAATGGAATAAACCATGATAAAATATAAGTGGATACCCAGCAAATGCCAAAATTAAGAAGCACAGCCTTCCGAGGTACCGAAAGAAGACGGGAAAGGAACTAAATAAGCTTTTATGCTTTCGTTCTAATCCTATTGTTGTATTTTTGTATGTGTTGTATATGTAAACATTTCGGAAATAAATATGTTTAAACCAAAGAAGACGGGAAATAGACAGTGATAAGACACTACAGCACAGCTGCACAGATGATATAGAAAGACGATACAAACTGGATGTCGGAGCAACAGAAAACCGCTAGCAAAACCACGATTAGCAGACTACAGACGAATAAAACCATGTCAGTGTGTGTGTGTGTGTGTGTGTGTGTGTGTGTGTGTGTGTGTGTGTGTGTGTGTGTATGTGTGTGTGTGTGTGTGTATGTGTGTGTTAAGTAAAAATCAACCAACGTCATATAACAACCAAATTACGTAAACACACCTATTCAAATATATAGAAAATTTCACCTCCAAAAACAGAAGATTATCAGATGAAAAACTCTGAGCCCAGTTGTTCAAAGCGTCGTTAGCTTAACGAGCTCATTAAGGGTTATTTCGTTAACTGTTTTAGCGGATTCAATATACAATAATCTGATATTTTTTGCTGAAAAAAATGTGAGTAGCTTTTGCACTGCAAAAGCTACTCACATTTTTTCAGCAAAAAATTACAGCATATTTGCGTATCACTCGATGTAAATTTTAACGAATCGTTAACTAACGACATCGTTAGCTTCGAACAACTGGGCCCTGATATTTTTCATATTTCTGCTCAAAAACATAGATTGTGGGTACTCGTTAGAACCGCCTCGGCGAGGCGGTTCTAACGAGTACCAACAATCTATGTTTTGAGCAGAAATAAGAAAAGTAATGTATACGCCTATAAATCCCAGTTTTACTACAACAAAGTGGGGTTTGAAGGGGTCAAAATTATATAGGCATGTTTTCGTGATGATTTTTTTTTATTTACAAAAGTGCAGATTTACTCTCAATGACTCTAACATCTTTGGGACTACAGAAATTTGTTCTAGATACGGGTAGTTCGAGTTTTTGAAGTTTAATCGTAGTGTTAGATTGGGAGAGAAATAGGGTTAATATATGGATGTCTTTTCTATCTTCTATAAAATAGTTGTCTGCTGAGTGCACTCATTAGAATTGCCTCGAAAAGGCGATTCTAATTAGTATACACAACAAACATTTTCCAGATAAAATAGGAAAAAAATAAATCGTAAAGTATCCCTAAATATTTGTTTTCCTGAGCTGTCGGAAGAATTTCCTAGGAACTCAAAAAACGGGTTCGAATTAGCCACAGTATAAGAATCATCAGTTTTCTAGTCATTGAGGTTTTACTGTATTTGACCTCGGCACAATAGTCCTCTGCTGCGAGTTTTGTGCCTTCCCAGGGGTGGCTGTAGGAGAGGGGTTGGGAAAGGTAATACAGTCGAACCTCAATAACTCGAACATCTTTGGGACCATGGAAATTTGTTAGAAATATAGGTAGTTCGAGCCACTGAGGGTTAATCATAGTGCCAGATCAGGAAGCAAATGGCGATAAGTTAGGGAAATCTTACCGATCTTCTATACAATAATGGCCTGTTGAGTGTACTCATTAGAATCGCCTCGATTAGGCGACTCTAATGCGTACACACACCTTAAAATTTCATGATAAAATAAGAAACTTACTTTAAAACTTTTTGTTTTCTTGAGCTATCGGAAGAATTTCGTAGGGACTCAAAAACGAGTTCGAATTAGCTATGATAAACGAACCATAGGTATTCGAGCTATTGAGGTTCGACTGTACTTGTGTGCTATGTCTAGACCACGCTTTTTGTGAAAACTAATACTTGGGCAGTTTAGATTGTAAGCACACTATTATTTTGTGTGTCTGGATTCTGCAGGGATTGTAGGAAATTCGTTGACACTTATCAGACAAATCAACCTCAATTCCCAAAGATTTCATTGATTTTTGGTCTGTGCTGTCGCATAATAACGATAGGTCTTCACCGAATGTCTGCATTTATCCTTCAAATTACCATTAATAAAAAGTAGATTTTGAATACAAAACGTTCATTAATGGTTCGACAATTGCCATGCTTTCGACAGCTCGCAGAATGACATTGCTTATCTCGTGCTTAAGAGACCTGGGATGTACTTCGTAGAATTTCGGCCATTTCTCAGAGTTTTGGCCACTCAGGGTTAATCATAGATCCAGGCTAGGAGATAAATGGGAATAATAAATTGGAATAATATATGGATGTCTTTTCGAGCTTCTATAAAATAATCCTATGTTGTGTGTTCTCATTAGATTCGCCTCGATGAGGTTATTCTAATGAGTACACACAACATACATTGTTTTGATAAAATAGGAAAAAATTCGTAAAATATCCATAAAAATTGTTTTCTTGAGCTGTCAGAAGAACTTCCTAGGGACTCAAAAACGAGGCGAATCTCATGGGTTCACACAACATACATTTTCTTGATAAAATAGGGGAAAAAATCGTAGAGCTGTCGGAAGAATTTCCTTGTTCGAATTAGCCACGGTACGCAAGCCGTCAGTGTTCGAGCCATTGAGAGTTTATTGTACATTGATTCTTCAAGTGGATAAGGAAGGTCTTAATGGCAAACTGTGCCAATGAGTCATTGCCCGCTTATGCGACATAGGGTCCCATTCTCACATTATGTCTCATATGGTGCAGTTGCATACACGCCCACGCACACACTGTTTTAAGTATACAGTGAACCCTCGTTACAACGACAGCATTTGTTCCCAAAGATGTTCTCATGATAATGAATTTGTTGTTGTAAAGAATCCTTATGGACAGAATGATATGTAAAAAAGACCTTGTTTATTCTTATTTCCTCATAGAACATATGTTTTGGAACAAATATCCAAAACATATGTTGCTTGAAGTTTTAAAGCAATATTCTTGCATAATTTGTGATTAACTGTCACCTCTTGAGCGAAGGTTTCGTGACATTTGACTTGTCATTATAACGAACTTTGTCATTCTATTAAGTGTCGGTAGAAAGAGGGCTGACTATTTATTTCGACAGGATTACCAGGGAAAAACTACAGCAAAAGAGCCCTAAAATTGAAAGAGAATTAAAATGTTCTATAATTCACCTTAAATCAAGTAAATTGCCGGTTATTTGCACGTAAGTACTCATTTGTCTATCAAATCGTTCAGTTCTGATGGAACTGAAACGCAATCTTTGTCTTCATGACAGGGTAACGTCTACTTTAAAGCAAAATATCACTTTCAGCGAACATGTCAGCTTTCAACCAACTGCAAAATAATGTAAAATAGGGAAAGTCGTGAAAGTCATATTAAACTTATACCAGCTACGATTTATCTCAAGTGCAAATCAATCATTTTCTAAAGTACGTCTGTATAAAATTTGTAAGAAGAAATGGCTACGATTCGAGAATATAAGAACCTTAATTAACACAGGCGTTGAAGAGGAAGTAATCCAGTATAGCAGGATTCGTCTTGTATTACGCCAATTTTCTTGTCAAAGGGCTTAAAGTCCAGATATTACTTCTTAAATGATGTACTCTCACTGGTGATTATAGAGTGTAGCATTAAGTAGGAATTCCATATTTAACTTAAATATTAGAATATATAAATTCCTTAGCAAAATTGATCTAAAACTAAAACAAGTTAACTTTACTTGACGAATGGCAAACACTGCAGATCCTGATCAGACGCCGCTAGACGCGGCGTCTTATCAGGTTCTGTACCCTTTGCTCAGGCTTACAAAGTATGTTGTAACAATTCATCGAACTATGGATACATCGCAGTAGTTACCTAGGCAATAGCTCGTGTCAGGAAAGCAATGATGCAGGCTACCAGTATATAGCGGACAGTAAATTCGAGGACCAGACTAAATAGCGGACAGTAAATTCCAGGACCAGACTTAATAACGGACAGTAAATTCCAGGACCGGACTAAGTAGCGGATAGTAAATTCCAGGACCGGACCGTTAAGTAGCGGACAGTAAATTTCAGAACTGGATTAAATAGCGGACAGTAAATTCCAGGACCGGACTAAGTAGAGGACAGTGAATTCCAGGACCGGACTAAATAGCGGACAGGTCAAATGCTAAATAAAACAGTATAGAAGGTGTCCAGGAAGAGCAACTATCATAGAACAATGCCTACCGTTGATACCAAGAGGAGCAAACAAAGCAAGACAGGCAGTACTGAAGCCTAAAGCCAAGGAAAAACACACCAACCAGTACCCTCTTCCCCTATAAGGTGATCATAATGCTAGCTGTCCCTGTTTCTTGCCCTCGCTGATTGTTCCCCATCCTGAACTTCTTCATTATTTTGTTTGCCCTAAGGCGGAATGGGCTGGAGGTAGGTCTGGGCCAGGTTAGAGGAATAGGTAGTGGTAAGGGTCAGTCACACGTTTCCAGAATATGGCCTTGTAGCATATCCGATCAGATGGTGTAAAAAGAAGAACAAGTGTCTATTAAAAATTTTGACTTTGCGTGGTTGGGGCTGGACTAGAGGTAGGAATAGGTCGGCGGCACTCAGCTTTTGTAAAGCAATCTATCTATATATAACCTACTTAGAAGCTATGATTAGAAAATTTTACAGACACGAACAAATTGGAAGCTTTGTCTCTTAACTGTAAGACATTTGTTGCGAACGTGATATTATACTGTTGGAATCTAAATTGGTGTAAAAAAAACAGACCTGATGAAAGTCGAATATTGTGTGTGCGAATATGTTCCTTCGCGTATCGTATCTGTGCCATCACTTTTCGTGTACGCCATAATGCAAGGCTTAATTTTCTGAAGAAGAGACCAGACGAAGTAAGAGGCTTTCAGTTTCATACGCTTATCATTCTTGAAAGTTTTATATCTGGGAACTAATGACCTACACACGTGACAGACAAACAGGGCCAAGTTGTTCGAAACTAACAATGTCGTTAGTTAACGCATCGTTAAAAACTTTGATCATTACATATGGCATATATGCTAATAGTTTTGCTATAAAATGTGGGTAGCTTTCTACTCACATTTTTCAGCAAAAAAAAAAATAAAAAAAATAAATAAATAAAAATAAAAAAAAACAACAAAAAAAACAAAAAACAAACAAACTGTGAATTAGGTATTGTACTTACTAGAACAGTTCACATTTTGACCACTAACGAGCTCGTTAAGCTAACGATACTTCAAACAACTGGGCTCAGATATATACCTTTACTATTCGTAAAGATTAATTTCTGGAACAAATAACCAGCAACGTGACGGACAGACAGATATAAACCTTTACTGTTATCGTGCTCTAAAACAGACATTGTGACAATGTGACAATTTTGTTTCTATTGTGATTATACAGTTTCGACGCAATGTGAAAAACGTGACCTTATCCCACATGTTTGCAGAGAAAACCCAGAATCATTTTTTGTCTGAAAATACTAATTTAAATTAAAATCACTTGTTTCTTTTTTTATATAAAGGCACTTGGAGACCGCAGTAAAGGACTAAAAGGTCCAAATAGTATGTTTGCTAACTAAGGTACGTAGCCAAGTTAGGCAAGCGGGTAATTACATCATCAGTTAAAAGGAAAGTATTGAGTAAACGCTTAAAAAGCTTTGTGGCAATCAGTTTTATAAATATTCATGATACACGTGTATATTTGTTTACGACGGTAGATCGTGTAACAAACTCATTGAAGGCTCATTTCTTTTCAGGAAAACTTGTACTGACATCTCCGTTTCATCATAATAGTGTTCAGTTAGTTTTGTCTGTATCATTACAAAAACATGCCTATTCGAATACAGAGAAAATTTAACCTCCAAAAAACTGAAAATTTTCAGATAAAAAACTCTGATATTTTTCATACATCTGCTCAAAACGTAGATTGTGGGTACTCGTTAGAACCGCCTCCCTGAGGCCCACAATCTACCCACAATCTATGTTTTTGAGCAGAAATAAGAAAATAATATATACCCCTGTAAACCCCAGTTTTACTATATAAAAATGGGGTTTAAGGGGGTCAGAATTATACAGGCATGTTTTCGTGATGACTGATCCACTGATGAGTTACGGACCCTTATCTTGACCTTATGTACAGCTAGAACTCTGTCATGGTTGGGTGTCAATATACGTAAACCTGGCAAAAACAGACTTATTAATATACCTTGTTCTGAAAAGGGAACCTAGGCTGTACTATGCAATAAAGGAAGCTATTCCTAAGCAGGCTGTAGCTTTGTGGAGTCTTGTGACTGCTCGACGCGGGGGCATTTTTGGGTAGATTGTTTACAATCGAATCCAACGTATACAAACGCCAAAATTTTATTAAGGTAGTTATCCACGTGATTTTCATTGGCCAATGTAATTAAATCGCGCGTTAGACGCAATCCAGATAACGGTTATTTATAGCCGCGCTATTCTTGTGGCTGTGACGTCAGAGTGCTGTTGATGGACTGTTATCTATAAAACCTGGACTGGGGTATTTGGGACATAGGCAAACATTGCAAACCCAGATCAGATGCCTCAGAACGCGGCATGTGATCAGGGTCTGCACTGCTTGCTTAACTTAACTAAACGGAAGTTAAAGTTAAAAGGAAGACTTGAGTCTCCGTTCAGGTCCATTTTCCAGCTTACTCTCAGAGACAATCGACCCATCAGTGCTGTCAGTGCTTTGATTATGTATGAAAACACGCCTTTTCAAATATATTGAAAATTTCACCACCAAAATCTTAAAGTTTTCAGATAAAAAAATCTTATATTTTCATATTTCTGCTCAAAACATAGATTGTGGGTACTCGTTAGAACCGCCTCGTCGAGGGGGTTCTAACGAGTACCCACAATCTATGTTTTTGAGCAGAAAAAAGAAACATAATGTCTGCCTCTGTAAATCCCAGTTTTACTATATAAAAGTGGGGTTTAAGGGATTCAAAATTATATAGGCGTAATATTTGTCCAGTTTGTTTCTCTTATTGGTGTATTTGATGGATCTAGTCTGGCATTATGATCGCCTCGCCAGGGAAGAGAGGGCTGATCGTTTTACTTTTCCTTGTTCGACGTAGTCGTTTAAGCTCATCGTCTTGAGCAGCTGTATGAAATCACGAATATGCCATACAATCGAAAAGAATCTGCACAACAACCTTTTCTGTTATTACCGTAAAAGGGCACGCCATCTTAGTCATTGTACATTATGCTTTGAAAAGTGTTTTCAAGATCACGGTAAAACTACGAGGTTAGGACAAACCTAAATAGGAAAATACTAAAAAATAAAAACAGGATACTTATAATTCTTTTCGAACGATACTGTACTCTTTGTCCTTCCATACGCACATTATTGAGTTATGTTTACTTTAGCTGTAGAAAAAATGTAGCTGTTTAGCAATATATAAATAATTTTCGGAGGAAACGAAACAGCCCCCATAACTCAGTCGGAAGAGGGTTCGCCTACCACGCGGAAGGTTGTTGGTTCGAAACCCAGGATTTTTTATTTATTTATTATCATTATTATTATTATTATTATTATTATTTTTTTTTTTTGAAACTGACCCGTTCCCTTTTTTCATTGATAAAAGTATGTAAATATACTTTCGTTCCTACGTCGTGTATCTGTTTTTTTCTTTTTTTTTTTTTTTTATTCTTTTTTTTTACATATATTACTTGTAAAAGGTGTGCTGTCCGTTATAGTTTGTCTACCTCTTGGTGCCATTGGTAATCTGTGTTCTGTGAATGCTTCCTGAGTATTTTCTGTTGGCTTTAAAACAGTCTCATGTCGGTGGGTTGCAGTAATTAACCAACTTCAGTAAGTAAAATCAAATAGATTAAATAAATAACTGAAACTAACTCAATAAATAAATTCTTCTGAATTGTTTCTCCATAAAGAAAAACACATTAGTGTATGAATTACAGTGACCCCGAGTGAGTTCATTACGAAAACACGCCTATTCAAATATATAGAAAATTTCACCTCCAAAAAAACTGAAAATATTTAGATAACAATTCTGATATTTTTCATATTTCTGCTCAAAACATAGATTGTGGGTACTCGTTAGAACCGCCTCACCGAGGCGGTTCTAACTAGTACCCACAATCTATGTTTTTGAGCAGAAATAAGTAAAATAATGAATACCCCTGTAAACCCCAGTTTTACTATATAAAAGTGGGGTTTAAGGGGGTCAACATTATATAGGCATGTTTTCGTGATGTTCTGAAAATAGACTGATTTATAAGTCATACACTAAATAAATAAATAAATAAATAAATAAATTGTGTTCTGCAAATCTTGAAAATCTGGGCCCAGTTGTTCAAAACTAAACGAAGTTGTTAGCTACCGTGACGTTAAACTTTCTATCTTGAAATATGGCAAACACATTGATATTTTTGTTGAAAAAATGTGAGTACCTTAAAAGCTTCTTACATTTTTGCAGCAAAAATATGAATGTATTTGAAAGTATCTTAGCTACAACAGTGGACGAGTTGGTCATTAAAGAGCTCGTTAAGCTAACGATGCTTTGAAGAATTTGGCGAGATATTTAAAGTTCACTGTAAACATTCAAATATTTACCCTCTAGCTTGATGGTTTGGGGCACGTCTCAGCAGCTATTTCGGTGAATTATCTAATGGAACAATTGAATACATTGTCTTATTTTAGAAAAAGCTTTCTCCTTAAATAGAACATTGGATGAACCATCTTGCATTAGTCGATCATATATTTGATTGAAGTACTTTCGTCTGGACATTAAGAGGCCTTTTATCTAAATACATCCCATTACGAAAACACGCCTATTCAAATATATTGAGAATTTTACCACCAAAAAATGAAAATTTTCAGATGAAAAATTCTGATATTTTTCTTATTTATGCTCAAAACATAGATTGTAGGTACTCGTTAGAACCGCCTCGTTTTTGAGCAGAAATAAGAAAAATAATGTATACCCCTGTAAACCCCAGTTTTACTATATAAAAGTGGGGTTTATGGGGGTCAAAATTATATAGGCATGTTTTCGTGATGTTTATATAGACTGTAATAGGAAATAGGGCCGTATGCTTTGGGAGAGCATAAAATGAAAATTTATCTGTCTATAGTACATTGGAGACGCCCTTTATGATATTATTCATTATAGCGATATACTTGATATAACAGTATTAAGAAATGACTCAGAAATCCTTATTTTATCCAAATGCATCTTTTGTATAGTGTGTAATAGGAGGTAATAGGGCCTTATAAATAGGACGAACATAACCTGAATTCGTCTTTTTTTGTAAATCGGTAGAAATTCATTACAGTGCTATTCATTATAACGATATAATGGATAAACGATATTAAGCAATGTCTCTAAATTCCTTTTTTTTTTTTTTTTTTTTTTTTTTACAATTTTAGCCAAACACAATTTTTGTGTATCCTAATATTATGGACACTCTTTGCAATCGCCTTGTTCATTACGAAAACACGCCTATTCAAATATATTGAAAATTTCATCACCAAAACCTGAAAGTTTTCAGATAAAAATTCTGAGATTTTTTCATATTTCTGCTCAAAACATGGATTGTGGGTACTCGTTAGAACCGCCTCGACAAAACATGGATTGTGTGTACTCGTTAGAACCGCCTCGACGAGGCGGTTCTAACGAGTACCCACAATCCATGTTTTGAGCAGAAATTAGAAAAACAATGTATACCCCTGTAAACCCCAGTTTTACTATATAAAAGTGGGGTTTAAGGGGGTCAAAATTATATAGGTATGTTTTCCTGATGTGAAACGATTCCAATGAGTACCTGCAAGATATATTTTCGTGCAATAATAACAATCAAAACACTGACAGCACTAATTGTTTCATTCAACTCGTAATTTAAGCAAACAGTGCATACCCTGTTCAGACGACGCGGTCTGTTGTGTCCGATCAGGGTCTACACTATTTGCCAATGTCCCAGTCCAGGTTTTACAGATAACTATTTTTACATGGCACTCTGACGTCACAGTGACAAAACCAGCATGAGAATAAATAACCGTTACCCTGATTTCATATAAATGTGCGGTTCGATCACATTCACAGTGTAGACCCAGTGCAGAACGCGGCGTCTGATCAGGATCTCCACTGTTTGCAAATAGTTCAGCCATTTTTCTTTAGGAATATCTATATCATACAACCTGACATACCTAAAATTGAAAATGGACTCATCCAATATATAGTACGGGAGAGTTTATTCAGTGTTTAATAGGTTAAGTCGTATTAACAGGTAGTGAAATGGACTTGTTGAAATTGTAAGGGGGCTTGATACATTTAGCATAATTTAAGCCATTCTTAACAAGGGAGACAACTTTTGTGATGTCCTATTTGCTTTCTATACAAGAAGTCCTTCCTGAAAAGGGGTCTTCTCTAAAAGGGACGAATCTGCTTCCTTAAGAAAATGGGTCTACTCTTAACAGAAAGAATGTGTTCCCCTGGGTAGCAAAGTCTTTCCTTTTAGAAGGTGAGCAATACTTTCTGTTTAGAGAAGAACCACTTTAACCCAAGAACAGCGGCGGGTGTATTCTGAAAGGAAAGCATATAACCCCGTTGCCTTTAAGATTTGACCCCTTTTCCTAACGGGAGCAAATGCTTTCCTTTTCAGAAGTGAGGCAAAACCCATTTTGGCAGTTGCCTCCCGTGAAAGAGTACGCATTCCCCTTAAGACAATCATGTCAAGGAGTTAAAAGTAAAAAACTAAATTGGATAGTCGTTGTGACGTTACTACTTTCGTCGTTCTATGGACACATGCTGCGTCAACACTTATTTGAAAATAATGCAAAAGAGTAATGACTTTAAAAATTAATTCTGACATATTCGTCTAACGAAAACCCCGTGTAATCAAACTACACAGTCACAGCTTGATCATGGCAGACTAGGCGCATCAATATATTCTTTAGAATTCATGGATTCTGTAAACGGATAACGAAGGCCCTGACCAGCCTGCGCAAATGCGCAGGCTGCTCAGGGCCTTCGATGTTCGCAGTGCGATAAATGACTTTTAGACATGTACCGATTGAAACACAGTTTTATTTCTAAAAAGATTCAAATTGTAAGCAAATTAGCGTGTTATTCAATAAACGTAGATTCTAAGACAGTAGGGAGTATGTGAAAAGAAGACAGAAATAGGTCAATCAGACATTTACGTCAGTCAGACTGAGACACGTCAAATTTCTGTATTTAATGCAAACAGTGTACTCTGATCACACGCCGCGTCAGTGTCTCTTTTAGGGGACGCTGGGCATAAATGGGTTAAGACGATTTTGACAGTTGCCTTCACCTGGCACAACAACTATTGCCCTTATTGTCGGGGTCACTTTAGCGACTCAGTACGTTAAAGGTAAGTATAGTGCTGACATTCATGAATGCTTCATTTATCAATATGCAAAGACAAGGACCTTTGTAAAATAGAAAGCTACAAAGACTTCCAAGATGACTACAAAGCGACAAAGTGATTACATTTTTTGTATTATTCTCAGAAAACAGGATTTGTCATTTCATGTAATTTTTCTCCATTGATGACAATTTGCATGAAATGTCTAAATCTGTTTTCTGGGAAAAGTAATATAAACTGAGACAGTTTGCATGAAATGTCATATCCTGTTTTCTGGGAAAACTAAGAAAAAACATTTCAATCTGTCGTCTGCTGAAAATTTTACCCAGAGTACTATGCGTTAAATTATAGTCAGGAAGCAAAGTTGGGTATCAGCGAGGCTGTGCCTCGGCTCATATGTAAAATTCGTTGTCGTCATGAGAGAGCAATGGCTACTTTTACAATGTGATCTCCTCTATGCTAATCAGTAAAAAAACTGTCCGCTATTGCTAAAACTGATAGGTACAGCACTATTTTATTTTGAGAACTGGGTCAGTAGTTTTGTCGCCATGGTATTTGATGTCCAATAACTGGAATTGTCGATGTCATTTAATAAAGACTATCTATAATCTCTGATGACAGACACTATGCAGTGACGTCGGGATTGTCTCCAATATCCTGCTTCTTTATTGCTAGTGGTTTAGTCTTCATATCCTCTTTATGGCTGTACGGCGCTTCATTGAACAGAGCATTTAATCATCACCCTACCATCGTCTCCGTATGACTTAAATAATGTTGAAAGGGACGTAAAACATATAACCATTATATTCTACTGTTGTTATAAGGGAGTAGGTACAATTTCAAGGGACAAAATATCTTTGTCAAATTGTTTTGCCTCCCTTTTGAAAAGGGATCTCCTCTAAAAGGAGAGAATTTGCTCTCTAGCAAATTCTTTCATTTTAGAGTAGATCCCTTTAGAGGAACAAATTCTTTGCTTTAAAGTAGATCCCTTTTTGGAGCAAATTCTTTCCTTTTGGAATAGATCCCTTTTGGGTAGCAAATTCTTTCCTTTTAGAGTATATCCCTTTAGGGGAGCAAATTCTTTCCTTTTAGGGTAGATCTCTTTAGGAGTGCAAATTCTTTCCTTTAGAGTAGATTCCTTTAGGAGAGCAAATTCTTTCCTTTTAGAGTAGATCCCTTTAGGGGAGCAAATTCGTTCCATTTAGAATGGATCCAAAAAAAGCAACTTCTTTCCTTTAAATAGATCCCTTTTCAGAAGGGGCTTAGTGTGCAGACATGCAAAACGCAAGTCACAAAAATTTACCTCCCTTTAAAAATGGCGAAAATTGAGCAGTTGTACCGAGTACTCTTAAAATAGATTTTAAAAGCATGACCTATACATATCCGGTGCACAAACTATACACATGTGCAAGCGACGATTAATGAAGTTTTATTTCAATAAATGAAACTGATGTATGTACCAAGACTATTTCCTATTGATTTCAACATCAATGAAATGCACTGGTTGTGACCTTTGATCGTGTACATGTAAAATACGTAAGTTCGGACAGTTCTTACACAATTTGATGGTCTGTTGGAAATCAGTTCCCTTTGCAACAATATAGAGACAGTAGAGTCTTCTAGCAATACAGTCAGCCTTCTTTATACCGACACCCAATACAACGACAAAATTAGTTACAAGAATTCCGCGGAAGGTGTCATCGCACCTGCTGGGACAAAAAACACAGGAGCCACAATCAGAATGTGGTTATTAAATAAGTTTATTTCATTCTTAGCAGTGCAAAGTTGGAAAACTGGGTTGAAAAAAATGAGGATAAAGTGCCTAGTGGGGCACATATATTCCAGGCCAGTGCCATTCCCTCTAATGGCTATATCTTCAGCACTGACTTTTCGTATTATACAGCCAAATGATAATGGAACATCGACGTAAAATGTGTCACTGGAGCGTGAAATATAGGTCAAGGTGACGGGTCAAAGTACCTGCTAATTCAGTACATCAAGGAGAAGCACTATGCAAGATATGATGGTTGTAGGCCTTATAGTTGAGGAGTTATCAAACATCAACGTAAAATGTGTCAAATATAGGTCAAGGTCACCGGGTCAAGGTACCTGCCAAGCCAGTGCAATGAGATGAAGCACTATGCAAGGTTTAGTGGTTGCAGGTCTTATATTTGAGGAGATACCGAACATCAACATAAAATGTGTCAACGTCACTGGAGTGCAAAATATAGGTCAAGGCTACCAGGTCAAGGTACCTGCCTAGTCAGTACATCGAGAAGAAGCACTATATAAGATTTGGTTGAAGGCCTTACAGTTGAGGACATATGGAAGGGCGACGTAAAAGGAAGTCAATGGAGCGTGAAATATAGGTCAAGGTCACCCAGTCAAGGAACCTGCGGAGTCTGTACATTAAGGAGAAGCACTACGCGAGGTTTGATGGTTGTAGGCCTTATAGCTGAGGAAATATTGAATGTCGACGTAAAATGTGTAAAAGGCACTGGAGCGCAAAATATAGGTCAAGGTCACCGGGTCAAGATACCTGCCAAGTCAGTACATCTAGGAGAAGCACTATGCAAGGTTTGGTGGCTAGAGGTCTTACACTTGAGGAGATCTGGAACGTTGACGTAAATTATGTCAAAGTCACTGCAGCCAAAATATAGGTCAAGGTCACCAGGTCAAGGTATCTGCCGAGTCAGTACATTGAGAAGAAGCACTTTGCAAGGTTTGACGGTTGTAGGCCTTATGGTTGAGGAGATATCGAACGTCGACGCAAAATGTTCAAAGTAACTGGAGCACAAAATATAGGTCAATGTCACCGGGTCAAGGTACCTGCCGAGTCAGTACATCTAGGAGAAGCACTATGCAAGATTTGGTAGCTGTACGCCTTATAGTTGAGAAGATCTGGAACGTCAACGTAAATTATGTCAAAGTCAATGGATCGCAAAATATAGGTCAAAGTCACTGGGTCAATGTACCTGCCAAGTTTGGAGGTCAGGGAGATGTGTCATGTAAGGTATGATGGTTGTTGTAGAATTGTAGTTGATGAGAATACTAACTTTGACGTAAATGTCGAACTTCGACATAACAGAACTGTTAACAGACAGACGTACGAACGGACAGACGAATGGAAAAGCGGGCATCTATGTCACAAAGTCAGGAGGTCAGGGAAATGTTTCATACAAGGTTTGATGGTTGTTTAGTCTTGTAGATTAGAATACTAACTTTGACATAAATGTCGAACTTCGACATAACAGAACTGTTAACAGACGGACAGATAGACGGACGAACAGATAGACAAATGGAAAAGCGGGCACCTATGTCGCAAAGTCTGGAGGTCAGAGAGATGTTTCATGCAAGGTTTGATGGTTGTTTAGTCTTGTAGTTGATTAGAATACTAACTTTGACATAAATGTCGAACTTCGACATAAATCTTGACAGACGGACGGACGAACGGACAGACGAACGGAAAAGCGGACACCTATGTCGTAGTCAGGAGGTCAGGGAGATGTTTCACGCAAGGTCTGATGGTTGTTTAGTCTTGTAGTTGATTAGAATACTAACTTTGACATAAATGTCGAACTTCGACATAAATGTTGACAGACGGACGGACGGACGGACGGAAAATCGGACGCCTATATCGCACCCTGCTACAAGCAGGTGCGATAATAATGATAATTTTACTGACACGAAACCTTCGCTAATTAGGTGACAGTTAATCAGAAATTATGCAAATTGTTATATTAAGGAAATACGACTAAAACAAAGCATTTCTTACGTATCATCTGTTCATTTAGGAGTCTTTACAACTACAAATTCATTTTAACTGTAACATCTTTTGGAGCAAATGTTGTCGAGTTAACGAGGGTTCACTGTAATTTTACTGAAGAGACATTAGCGGAGACGTCCGCATGAAAACAGAGCTTTACTGCTTCACAATTGCATGCTAAAGGCTCCCCATGCCTCCAAATGACAAGACTTTAAAACAACATATATTCAGTGAGTTCATATTACTTAACTATCGCGTTTTTTTCGGAAAATTCAGAGGTAAATTAATGTAGATCAATTTAGTTGCCAAACCTTTTACCCACTTTTGATACAATTGTCACAGTAAACAGATTGTGCAAAACATTTGAACCCGGTTTGCTGTGCTTTCTTATGAACGAAGGATTGGAACACAAAACCAGAAGACAACATTGAGCTCGACAAACAATTAAAACTGAATTATACAGTTAAAACCAACTAGTTTGGGTGGCAGTTTGCATATTAAGCACTTATTTGATTACGAGGGTCCTGCAAAAAGTTCTGTCACTAATAGGCTTCCTATGTTTTGTCCCAGGTATATTTTAAAATGCTTCACTGCACTTGAATGGTGTGCTAAATAGCTAACGATACCCGTTTATTTCGTTCAAATTGCTTTCCAACTGACCGAGTTATTTGAAATTGAAACAGATGCAGTCATATACACTGACCAATTTACTTGTTACATTGGATCATGGACCAAGTAAAGGATGGTCAGGAGTCCATTTTTTACATGACAACGCCTCCTTTCATAAGTGTGAGGTTATTAAGTCATTTTTGGCTTCTGAAAAGGTGAACGTTTTAAACCATCCATCTTATTCACCTGACCTGAGTCCCTGTGACTTCTTTTTATTTCCAAGGCTTAAGAAAATGCTTTTTGGAAATAAGTATACGTCTAGAAGTTCTCTTGGCAGCGCTATTTATCAGTGTCTCCAACAGATACCAAAAGAAGACCATTTATCTGCTTATCGCGAGTAAAAAGGTTACAAAAACGTGTTTCAGTAAAGGGGGAATACTTTGAAGGTTTGTAATAAAAATATGTTTGATAAAACGTAGCACTTAAATAATCCGAGCCCAGTGACAAAACTTTTTGCAGGACCCTCGTATAAAATCGATCAGTATAATTGTTGCTTCATTGTTGTCTGGAGACCCCTAAAAGGGTAACTGGCAAACAGTGCAGGCGCAGATCAGACGCCGCATAACGCGGCGTCTGATCAGAGTCTCCACTGTTTGCAAACAAATGTAGCCATTTTTCTCCAGGATTATCTTTATTTCATAGCCGAACGCACCTAAAATTGAAATTGGACTCTTCCAATATATAGTATGGGTGAGTTCATTCAGTCTACAATGGGTTATAGGAATTAAAACGTAAGAATTGCCACCGTAAGTAATAAGTGATTGCTTTCAGAAGTTTCTAAGCTCAGCAGATCCAAATCATTTTATGAGCCTAACGTTTCGCAAATTACAGTCGCTTTAGCTTGTAATACTAAAATGAAGATACACAGGAATCAGGAGGCTGCGGGTTCGACCCCTGCCGGGTCGGCAACATTATTTCGAGGAAATTGATCATGAAACATTTTCTACGGTCATTCTCTCCCTTCCGCTGATTCAAAAAGGACGATCGTCCGTTTCTGGCAGAAGAATGTGCACAATACTGGTTAACCGCTCAGCGGACTAAGTCTGCCGAGTAAATGTGTGCTTAGGTAAACTGACCTCGCTCGACATGTCCCCATTGGGTTGACTAGGCCGTAAAACCTCAACACAAACACACACAGGAAATGTCGCAATCACGAAGCATCGAAAGAAGAAGGAATGAGGAAGAAACAATGACAAGACACAGTGGCACGGTTACAGTAACTTACAAACAAAAAAAGTAATGAATCAGAGGAACCGCCTTGGCATCACATAAAATTTGCCAATATAATTTTGATCCCCTTAAACCCCACTTTTATACAGTAATTCTCGGGTTTACAGGGGTATACATTATTTTTCTTATTTCTGCTTAAAACCATAGATTGTGGTACTCGTTAGAACCGCCTCGCCGAGGCGGTTCTAACGAGTACCCACAATCTATGTTTTGAGCAGGTCTGAAAAAATATCAGAGTTTTTTATCTGAAAATTTTCAGTTTTTGGGGTTGAAATTTCTTATATATTTGAATAGGCGTGCTTTCGTAATGGAACGGTCATATACGTCACATATAGTGCTCGGAGGATAATTTGACAGTGACGTCACGGCAGCTACTACTCTACCTGGGTAAGGAAGGTCTTGTTGGAATTATCGGGAAAATGTTATGTAGTATACAATCCTATCGCTATATGTTGGTTTGGCTAGTACGTTGCAATAACGCAGTTGGCTCTGGACAAAAGATAGATGATTGTTAAGTACACGAGATCCTAGAAACACCTCAGCATTTTTTTTTTATTTTTTTATTTTTATTTTTTTTAATATTTTTTTACTTCGCTTATGGTCCCTATATGTTACATATTATATTATTTTGATTAGATATTATAGGACATGTTGAGATTTCAACACAAATGGCATGCTTCCAGCGTCCTTGTCTCCATATGCATTTGCACGGATTGTCATCCAAACTAAAAGTTTAACTAGACTTACCGGTTTATTCGTGTCTTTTTTTTTTTTCATTTTAAAAGATATGCAGAATAAAATTAAAATGTCGCTACACCGAAAATTTGTTACATAATTGATAATTGCAAAATACATTTTCTTTCGTAACATATTTCTTTTATATATAATTCTTAAAGAGTATAAAATAATAATAAAAAAAATAAAAAACTAAGATTCGAACTCAGACTGTCTAGATTTGTAGTCTAGGAAAACTCGTATCACTGAATTACTGCGGATTTACGGTTACTGCTGCTTACAATATTTATTGAAGGAAGCTATTCAGGTGGCGTTTATCTATCTATTAAAATGGACATGTTCTAACACTTTTAACGATCAGTGATGTCACTGTCAGCTTATCCTCTGAGGATAGTACATATATCCCAGCGGGCACACAACGTTGACACAACGTTGAACCAACGTTTTGACGTTGAATCAACGTTGAATCGACATTGTTTCAACGTTGTGTACTTGCTCTGTCCGGTAGTGAAGTTATCCCACGTTGTGTGCTTGCTGTGTACGGTAGTGAAGTTATCCCTGCTTCTGACTAACTAATAGCAAACAAAAACCATTATAGACATATCAACCCACTGGCATGCAGGCAGATTTTGACTCCTAAAGACTAATAAATGTTAACATGTTCCCTGTATTCTAATTCCTTGGAATGTTTTACCCCGTTACACCCATGTTTTACCTACTGAGGCACTATATAGACGCTGTGTGTCAAGTAGTCCATACCTCCTCTTACATACGCTCGTACCAAAACTCTTTTATTGTTTTTTTTTTTTTTTATCTTTGATCAACCACTTTATCACGCTACGTTCACTTGCTTTATTCAATAAACGCCCACTATACTTAACCTTCATCTGATGTCCTGCTTGGAGGTTAAGGAGAAAAATGCGTATTCAAGGAAAATAACTGATATGGAAGTATTTGTCAGCGTTGTCGGTTAGGGCGGGGTTGCTCTTAAAGGTAATACACTTTGCATGAAATGCCAACCGCTATCTTCTGAAAGAAAGAGTAAAATGAACTATCGATTTGACGTACGCTGAATAAGCCCATAGAGTGCTTATGGTTAAAAGACATGTCTTGGAAAAAACCTACATTCTGTCAATATGTAATATCCGGTAAATTAGCAAATAACCAAATCTTACATTTCTTTCGGATTTAAGCATAGGGACAAATCGTCACTAGAATTATGTCACTGGAAGGCAATAATCAAACATTTTCGCCTTCTATCTGAAAAGGAGTTTACTCTAACAGGAAATAATTTGCTCCCCGTGGGAGCAAATTTTTTGCTTTTAGAGTAGACCCCTTTTTCAGAAGGGTCATGATGCGCAGTAACGCAAACAACTCACAAATTGCCTCCCTTGTAAATCTGGCTGAAATTCTACCATGTGTACAAGTCCATGTAAGCCTAGACGTGCCATCGTACCTAGAGAAAGTCACTAGGTTCAGATTAAACTACGCATGCGCAAATTCCAATCAGGGTCTAGATACTTCGCAAGCAGTACTTAGGACATTTCGAACGGTTTATCCGATAAGAAATCTTTTTCTTAACACTTCTGAATTACTGCTTTTAACGGCTAACATCATAAATCAAATATTGTCACGCGAAAAGGGCCTTGATGCATGTACGGACAGTGAAGAGCCAAATCAGCAAGCGGTGCTGATCAGGGCATTCACATTTCGCAATCAGAAATGCTGGTGTATTTTGAATCGATAAGCGAAACCGACCGCAGTTCGTTCTGCTCGAATACGCCTGCTGACCTTGACTCTCCTGTTTGACTTAGCCCAGAGTGCCCTTTTCGTGTACCAAGGTTCAATCAAGAAAATTGTTTCTTTGTAACACCAGTCAGAGAACATTTCGTATTTTTATTCTTGTGGTGAAATCTTTCCTGGAGGCTATATTGTTCATTTGCATCTATTAGATGGCTCCTATCATGCGAAATTGTGTCTTTCAGATTTGGCGGACAGCAAAGGCACTGATCAGACTGCTTATACGCAGTCTGATCAGTGCTGTTACTGTCCGCTTCTAGAACCAATGACTATTATAGAATTTCGAAAATGACAGGAAACGCCCAGATGATATTGCACGGATGCGCAGTAACATCAAAATCTGAGCACATTTCGCACATGTTCAAAGAGACCTTCTCCATTTGACGCGGCGCAGATCTAGCAGATAGGCAAGAACCATTTACTGGTACTATCCTTTTCCTGGAAGCTATTTTTCATTTCTGACAGTGTACAGGAGATAAACTAGGTGACTTTGTGTAAATCTTATCGGTGTTTTTCGCGCCATATATAAGGAGAACCATTCTGAGATGGTTTTCCATGACCATAAAAGGCATTCGCTCTTGAAGCTCTAGTTTCTGAACGCGTTAACGTTTGGAAATTGGCTTTATTGGGTTATAATGCCTTTAGGAACATGTGTATCATATCACAAAACAAATGAATCATTGTAGTGGTCCGCAGTTAAGAGCAAAGGTTACAATTGTCAGGGCACTTGATAGGTTTTCCGCTATATTTGACAAGGGAAACAAGTTTTTCGACTATCTGTTTGCCTTTTAGTATATCAATCCTCTTCTGAAAAGGGGGTCTACTCTTTTAGAATCGAATTTGCTTCCAAAGGGAGCAAACTCTTTCCTTTTATAGTAGACTCCTTTTCACAGAGTTGCCACCCTCGTAAATGTATTCATTTCCCATCAGATAAATGGATGCATATCAAGGAATGACCTCTCTAAATGGAAAAAAATAAATAAATAAAATAAAAATCTTTTCAAATGAAGACCATTGTGGCAGAAAAACGAATTTGAATCTCTGATACATTAATTCATTCTCAAAGGAGGGAATAGTTTGCACCAGGATACAGTAAAACCTCAATGACTCGAACGTCGATGGCTCGTTTACCATGGCTAATTCGCATTCGTTTTTGAGTTCCTAGGACATTCCATCGATAGCCCAGGAAGGCAAATATTTATAGATATTTTAAGGAAAATTTCTTATTTTATCATGCAATGTGTGTTGTGTGTACTCATTAGAATCGCTTCATCGAGGCGATTGAAATAAGTACACTCAACATACCATTTATTTATAGAAGATAAAAAAGACATCCCTAAACTATCCCTATTCGCCAACTGAAATGGCGCCATGATTAACCCTCAGTAGCTCGAACAACCCATGTCTAGAATAAATTTCTATGGTCCCAAAAATGTTCGAGCCATTAAGGTTTTACGGTATCTATCCTCGCATAAGGAGGCAAATACATGTATCTATTGGTCACGTGGTGTTTCAGTAATGTCAGAATAAACAATAAAATGCGTGGTCATTGAAAGCAGATGATACCTATTGGTCAGGTGGTGTTTCAGTAATGTCAGAACTAACAATAAAAAGCATGTGAGTCATTTAACGCAGATGAATAGAAATTTTTCTATTCGCCAAGAAAACTCCATTGAATGAAAATGCATGATTGCGTGGATAAACGGGTGGTCAAAGCATTTGCTGTTCATACATCACGAAAACATACCTATACAATTTTGACTCCCTTAAACCCCACTTTTATATAGTAAAACTGGGGTTTACAGGGGTATATATTATTTTTCTTATTTCTGCTCAAAAACATAGATTGTGGGTACTCGTTAGAACCGCCTCGGCGAGGCGGTTCTAACGAGTATCCACAATATAT
Organism: Anodontia alba; assembly: GCA_964016985.1. Classification (NCBI taxonomy): domain Eukaryota; kingdom Metazoa; phylum Mollusca; class Bivalvia; order Lucinida; family Lucinidae; genus Anodontia; species Anodontia alba. Next base: position 1,333,366 of record OZ024835.1, on the reverse strand, counting down.
GTTTTGAGCAGAAATATGAAAAATATCAGAATTTTTATCTGAAAACTTTCAGATATTTTGTGGTGAAAATTTCAATATATTTGAATAGGCGCGTTTTCGTAATGTACGTCATGAGGCATAGTTTTTTGTGACGTCATATTTTGAAGAGAATCAGGGTTTTTGTTCGGTATGATAGTTTTTTGTGACGTCACATCTAGATGAGAATCGGGGTTTTTGTTCGGTCTATTGGTTGGCTACTGCAAAACAGTAACGCTGATGTCCAGGAGAACTTCTTCGTATGTCCAAGAAACTTACAAACACGGAACAGAGCTTACTTATCATATCAAGAGGTAGTGAACACAAACAGACAGACAGGAAAACATATTACAAATCAACAAAAGCAATGCAGCCAGGTTCCTCTTCCTCAACAATACCAAAAAGAATCCACCGAACACGAAAATACCAGGAAAAGACAAACACTTCTATTAATTTTTGGATTTGTAATTGAAATCACTCTTTGCGTAAAACAATACAGTCACAGGTTTGAAAAAAGGGTAAATTTATAACCCAGCTAGCATTCTGCTTTAGTCTATATCGGACCGTTGCTAGCATTCTACCTTAATCTATGTTGGACCATTGCTAGCATTCTACCTTAATCTATATCGGACCGTTGCTAGCAATCCATCTTACATATCGGACCGTTGCTAGCATTCTATCTTAATCTATATCGGACCGTTGCTAGCATTCTATCTTATATATCGGACCGTTGCTAGCATTCTATCTTAATCTATGTCGGACCGTTGCTAGAATTCTACCTCAATCTATATAGGACCGTTGCTAGCATTCTATCTTAATCTATATCGGACCGTTGCTAGCAGTCTATCTTATATATCAGACCGTTGCTAGCATTCTATCTTAATCTGTATCAGACCGTTGCTAGCATTCTATCTTATATATCAGACCATTTCTAACATTCTATCTTAATCTATATCGGACCACTATCGGCTCGACAGGATTGGCGGTCCGATATAGATTTAGGTAGAATGCTAGCAGGGAAGTATTCACCCTTGTTTGTATCAACGTAGCTTAAAAGTTGTTCAGAAAAAAAAGTTATTGGTTCATAGTTCGTTTATCTGTTGTTTTTTGTGTTTTTTTTTTTTCTAAAGCGCTGGTCGATTTTAGACTCTTTAGTATAATGTCTTGAAAAGAATCTTTCAAAGGCATTGGCTCAAGCATACCGTTATGTAGACACCAATTTAGTCAATTTAGTAAATAGACTGCACACTGGCATTTTCTGGCATAATGAATAGCGAATGCCTATGTGAGCCTATGTTTTAGTTTCGCGTACATTTCGAAAACATGCCTATTCAAATATACTGAAAATTTTACCACCAAAAAATGATTTTTTTCAGATAAAAAATTCCTGGTATTCTTCATATTTCTGCTAAAAACAAAGATTGTGAAAACTCGTTAGAACCGCCTCGGCGAGGTGGTTCTAACGACTTCCCACAATCAATATTTTTGAACAGAAATAACAAAAATAATTTATACCCCTGTAAATCCCAGTTTTACTATATAAAAATGGGGTTTAATGGGGTAAAAATTATATAGGCATGTTTTCGTGATGGTCTGATCACGGTTTTCGCTATATGTATCCGCTTACAGAAACGGTGAATGTATCAATTAAGGCCAAATATCATAATGATAGTGCACATGTCCTGGAAAGTCTGTATCAACGCATTTCGTAAGGCTGGCACAATTAATCGGATAATCGATTAATTGATCGATGAATTCCACAAAAATGATTATCGTTACAGATTTGAGAATAATCGATCATTTGATTTCTGTGTCTGTTACTTTACCGTATTTTCCCCTTAGTACTCAGACACTTAAACTCCTTACCATACTTTATCTAAAATTTGTTCAATTTACTACCCATGGTTGTGTCTAAAATAGCTGAATGAGTGGCTAACTGTATACCCTGATGAGACGCCACGTTTTGCGGCGTCTCATCTGGGTTTACACTGTTTGCTCAGGCCTGTCTGGCCAAATATTTCGGTAAAGTACAACATATGGTAAGAGTCATGCTCAGACAGACAGGTAGAATTGTGACAAAATCTTCAGTGATTACTAATCGATTATCGCACAATGGCAGGACTGATAATCGATTATCTTTTCAGCTCTGATTAGCCAGGTTTAGCATTTCGTATATGCTCGTAGATACCTTTTTGCTTAAATCGGCCCAGATTTACATGCTTGTTGTCTGGTAGTTCATCATATCTAAATGACATAACTTCCAAATATAGAGGTCTCGTAGGACAAAATGGCACCACGTGAATAGAGTAGAATAGACTTTGTGTATACAAAAAGTCAACGATCCATGAATTTTACAGTAAAATACACATACATCTTGTGATATAATCAATGTAGATCAAAGACCGCAAAATGTATGGCAATGAAGTCATATCTCCATCTACTAAATCAGTATAATATGACAAGAAAATCATTATATTAAACTATGCTGTTTTCAGTCCTGTGAGTGTGGCTAATGGTCTCAAGGGTCATTTCTTTTAGAATGTAACTATATGCACATATTACAAGTAGTAATGTTACAGCAAACAAGCATACAAAATGAGTCCCACAAATCAACGAAGCGGTACAATCAGGTAATTGCTTTGTGGAACACATTTATGTGTTGTGGGACAGCATTTTTTCTTACGTTTTTGGAAAATGGCTTTCTTGTTGCTTTATGAGAACATATATTGACTTACTTTATGAGAAATATATTATTATTGCTAAGGCAGAAATGTTTTGTTGCTTGTTGTTTTATTGTAGATCGTGTCAACATTTCAATCTTCCAGATCATTCTATATTGTTCACATACTAAAACAGATATATAATCACCTTTCAAATAATCACAATCTCAGCATGCCACTTCGTAGACATTGTGATACATACGTTTCTGCTGAATTAGCTGAATTCCGTCATAGGTTTGTTGTTGATCTAGCGAACAAGGCGTCTAACAATAATGTGTTTGTTTGCAAAACACATTAAACTACAGTCGACTATCCAAGGGACTCCCTAAAATACTTCGAGATATCCGTACTTCGACATATCAGATTTGCAGAATTGAGGAAAAACTAATTCGATTAACTACATTTAACAAATATATGTGTAATTGGATTCTTGAAGTTTATTGAAAATATTGTGGAAAAGAGGAGAATTTGCTCCTGAGGAGCAATTTCTCCTCTTTTCCACAATATTTTTTACATGTTGTTAGATTTTTATGTTTAGGCAGGGACCAGATTTTCAATTCGAGATAAGCGGTTATTCGAGATAAGCGAGATCAAGATAGCGAGAATCAACTGTACCTGCTCAATGGAGGAGCTTGGTATAAGTACAACAATAGGGAATCTGACATACAAAGTCACTACGTTGTCTTGGGAAGAAATGCTGCAAAATCACAATTTGGTTATGGTGTCATTCGGTGTATATGGTGTCTCTCTGATGATCTTGATCTTCCTAAATTATACTAAATTCCTACAAGAACCCAGACAAACGTTACATTGCGGATTCAGCTTAATGCTCAACTAGGCATCTCCCACAGATTCTAACGAGAATTCTAACAACACTAAAAGAAGAGCTTCAATAGTATTGCAACACAGCATACGCAAGAAGCGATGTCAATCAGATATGGATTCTGGAAAACTCCAAAGAGCTTGTAAAAAGATAGCAATCTAAGTTGTTCTGTTCTGCAAACAGTATTACTTTTTTTTTCGATTTCTCAACTCTTTATACCAAAATTCTTCATGAAAAACTGAAATCCAAATTGCGAGATATTATTAACCAGTGTTTCTTTCAGAAGATTGAAAATCGTCGCTTCCAGTATGCAATGAAGACAGATATTTTGTTCAGGGCCACTCCAATGCACCAGAAATCTACTATGATGCAGATGATGTAGAGCTGCTGAAATATCTTTGTTATTACGAAAACATGCCTATTCAAATATAATGAAATTTTCACCACCAAAAAATGAAAATTTTCAGATAAAAAATTCTGATATTTTTTTATATTTCTGTTCAAAACACAGATTGTTGGTACGCGTTAGAACCGCCTCGATGAGGCGGTTCTAACGAGTACCCACAATCTATGTTTTGAGCAGAAATAAGAAAAATAATGTCTACCCCGGTAAACCCCAGTTTTACTATATAAAAGTGGGGTTTAAGGGGATCAACATTATATAGGTATGTTTTCGTGATGGGAGCTTGGTGGACGGATATTTCAACAAACAATTGGCATTCCTATGGGAACTGATTGTGCTCCATTGCTTTCCAACTTGCTTTTTATACTCAAACTTGAAATTAAAGAAACCTCTGAGACGATGGCCTATTCCTCATACTTGTATTTATACCTCTATATCGACGATGGAAAGCTCTTTATTAGGCTTTACTACAAACAGGATGACTTCAACTTTCCCATAGTTAATTTTCCGTTTCTGAGCAGCAATATTCCTTCGGCACCACATACGGTGTTAATTCGTTATGCCGGAGCCTAGTCTGGGTATCAGGTCTTTATCAAAAGTACTGTTGACTCAGGGATACCAAAGAACTAAACTGGTGTCAATACTTAAGAAGTTCTATGGGAGGCGTCATGATCTTGTCAATCCCTACAATGTGGTTGTTTCCAGACTTATATCTGATGTTTTTGCCACAGTCAGCTAAACCTCTGCTTAGATTTATAAGCATGGTTGGCAAAGTTTGCTTACCAAGTAATGCTTACTTTCCATGTACGCCTGATTACACTCTATGTCTGTCTGTCTGAACATTCCTTATTTTGCCTTTATGTATATCGACTTTATGATTTTTCCGGAATATGATTTTGCTTTATTGATGTGCATCCGACTGGTGATCAGGAGGTCGCGGGTTCGATCCCCACCGGGTCCAGCAAGATTCTTTCGTGGAGACTGATCATGATTTTTTTCTACGATCAATCTCTCCCTTCAGCTGATTCAAGAAGAGCAGATGACAGTTTCTGGTGAGAGAATGTACATAAGTACTGGTTAACCGCTTTGAGGACCAAGCCTGTGGAGGAAAAGTGTGATTAGGTAAAACTGTCCGCGCTCGACATGACCCTTATGTAAAAACTCAACTCAATCAATGACATCAGACTCATTTGGACAATAATTTTCTTTACTGTTTTTATTGTTTTCTTTTTCCTTTGTAGGAAACGGTTTGTTACTGCTTTAGTGATTGTGAGTTTTTTGATACCTTACGCAATATTGTGTTGCTGTTTTGTGGGGACAAAATTTATATTCTAAAGGAATGATCCTTGAGAGCAATGAACACAATTTCAAATCTGAAAACAGCCGAATTGTAAAGGTTTCTGGCTAGATAAGCTGGTTTCGCATCACCTAAATATGCCAATATAATTTTGACCCCCCTTACACCCCACTATTATATAGTAAAACTGGGGTTTATAGGGGTATACATTTTTTTTCTTATTTCTGCTCAAAACATAGATTGTGGGTACTCGTTGGAACCGCCTCGGCGAGGCGGTTCCAACGAGTACCCGCAATCTATGTTTTGAGCTGTGGGTACTCGTTGGAACCGCCTCGCCTATGTTTTGAGCAGAAATATGGAAAATATCAGAAGTTTTTATCTGATAATTTTCATATTTTTGGTAGTAAAATTTTCAGTATATTTGAATAGGCATGTTTTCGTAATGACCAATAAGGCCTCATGAGTGACCCTCGTATAGATTAACAAAATTCCAAGAAAAAGCTCAATGCTCACAAAGCACGCGAAAATACTTAACTTCCCCATAGTGAAGTACGGGGAGACGTTTTACGGCCGTCACATTGTACTAACACCAGCTGTAGTGAAACCGTTTTGCCTTAATCGGGGATTTGTCTATAAACTATATTTGATTGTTGTTTTGTTGAAAATGTTTCGTTAGTGCTTTACGTGACAAATGTAGACATGTATCCAACATTCACGCAGTTACCTTGTTTGTCTGCTGACCTGCTTAGATCTTCAAAGTTGACACTACTTGTAGGTTTAACCGTACTTAACCACAGTGGCAGAAGAAACGGAAATTAACTTTTACCACTCTCTGAGGTATTCAGCAGACGACAAATTCGTGATATTTTTCTTATTTTTTGTTCCAGAAAACATGATTTGACATTTCATGCAAATTGTCTCCATTGCATGAAATGTCAACTCCTATTTCCTGGAAAAAATATAAGAACGTTAAAATATTTCGGTATGTCGTCTGCTGAAAATTTTACCCAGATTGCTAAGCGTTAATATCGTCTATTACAACATTTTTCTTGCGTGATATGATCAATTATCAGATCTAACAAATTGCCAGTAATTGGCCGCCATTCAGTGCATAATATGCCATTTACTTGCCATACAGAGACCTTAGTTTTATTCAGAAGTCATCCGTAAGCTTTTTAATTAGGTAATATTCCACGGTCTTATTTTTTGAATGTCGTCTGCTGAATGTTTTTACCAATCATTAATTACAGCGTAATATTTCAGTAAAAAAGAATCTGAGTTCAATACAAAACTTGCACAAGTAGCAACTTAAAATGCTGGGTAATACTTTTAGCAGAGGACATTTTGGAATATTATTCTTTTTTTTTTTCTTTTTTTTCGCAAAAGATAGGATTTGACATTTCATGCAAATTGTCTTTTCCTTTGGAGACAATTGTCTCTTCCTTTGGAGACAATTTGCGTAAATGTTAAATCCTATTTGTTTTCTCGGAAACATAAAAAAAAAAAAAAAATATTTTATAATTACAGCTGGCGAAATTTTTTATTAGTTTTTATATTTTTTCTAAAAAATAGGTTTTGACAAGTCATGCAAATTGTCTATAAAGTGTCAAATGATATTTTCTGAGAAAAAGAAAGAATAATTTTAAGATATCGGTATTTGAATTTTTTACATAGTAGGAAGAGCTTTTATTAGTATATTGCTTTGCAGTGTGATATTTCAATGCAGAAATTGCACTTGTGTACAAGCGGGTTCAAAGAGCTATGGTGCTTCTAAATTAAAACTGAGCCACAACGTAAGAAATTGTACTCGCGGACGCTTGCACCAAGTGACGATATTTGCAGTCTTTGTTAAGTCCTCTGTAGACAGCTAAAGCATTATAGCAGGTAGTAAAAATAAGTTAACCTGAATAAATTAAGATGTCACGCCCATTTCTAATTGTCAGCCAATCAGATTCGTTGATCCAGATTGTAGATATAAATTCACATACTTTATGGCAAACAGTGCAGATCCAGATCAGTTGGCTTCTGAAGAAGCCAACTGATCTGGATCTACACTGTTTACAAAGGTAGGATATAGCCGGGTTCAGCAGGACTAGGATTAAGATATCCAGGCCATAATGCTACAATTCCGGAGAAGATGAGGAACAAACAATGACAAACCAAACGCCATATATAAAACCATATATGAAACCAACGACGCACAAGCAACTGCAACAGACGAACCACATTAGAACGGCCAGTATGACTAAAACTACTGTGGGCTTGAACCCCGGTATGCCTAAAAGGGAAATTGGCAAACAGTGTAGATACTGATCAGACGCCGCGGAACGCGGCGTCTGATCATGGTCTATACTGTTTGCATTAAATACAGGAATTTCTATAAAGCATGATAAAAAGAAAAAAATATGTAGATACAACTACTATTGTTAATGGATCGGTCCAAAGAGTTAAGTTGGAAGAGTGCAATCGGCATAAATGGTACCTGTTTAGTTTACCTTAACCAGTAGAACACGTAAACTCCTTACCAGGCTTAAATGCAGTGCTTTGTGCTTGTGGTATTTTCGAGTGTCTTCTTATATTTTTGAATGTGTCCAATTTACAATCTGCTGAAAATCAAAACACTGAGAGCACTGGTGGGTCGATTGTCTGAGTGCACGCTGGAAAAAATGGTACAGAACGGGGATTTTAGACTGTTTTACTCGTATTTAACCTTTATTTTCCTATAATCTAAGAAAACAGTGCATACCCTGATCAGACGGCGCCTTGCGGCGGCGTTTGATCAGGGTCTGCTCTGTTTGCCAATGTTCCAAATGTCCAAGTCCCGGTTTTACAGATAACCCTCTATCGACAGCTCTCTGACGTCATTGCGACAAGAATAGCGCGGCTATAAATAACTGTCACCTGAATTTCATTTACATTGACTACATTGGACAATAATAATCACGTGGACAGCCACCTTTATGAAATTTCGGCGTTTGAAAACAATGGCTCATTGTAAACTTTCGACTCCAAAACTGAGTTAATGTACCTGCGCACATGTGTGTTTAGTATCAGCCTGCCTATCTTATAGACTAATCAGTGTCCACTCTCCAGTTGAAGTAACCTTAGGTCTTTAGCTATTTAAGTGCACCAGTGAAAACAATAATCTCTCTGCATGGGTGCACTAGCTGATCTGACCATTGTCTGTCTGCGACTGTGATCTGTCTGGGTGGTTGTTCTTGCTGACCTGACTGATCTGTCTGCGACTGTGATCTGTGTGCGTATATGCTGGCTGATCTGTCTGCGTGCAATTGCTGCTGGCTGATCTGACTATGATCTGTGTGTGTGTGTGTGTGTGTGTGTGTGTGTGTGTGTGTGTTTGTGTGTCTGTGTGTGTGTGTGTGTGTGTGTGTGTGTGTGTGTGTGTGTGTGTGTGTGTGTGTGTGCTGGCTTATCTGACAGCGACTCTGATCTGTCTGCGTGTGTATGTTACTGGCTGATCGGACTAGGATGTGTGTGTGAATGCTAGCTGATCTGACTGTGATGTGTGTGTGTGTTGGCTGATCTGACTGTGATCTGTCTGCGTAAGTGTTCTTGTTGATCTGACTGATCTCAGTACGTGGATATGCTGGCTGATTTGACTGTGATCTGTCTGCGTGAGTGTTCTCTGGTTGATCTGACTAATCTGTATGCGCGGGTGTGCTGAGTGATCCGACTGTGCTGTCACTGTGTGTGAGTATTCTGCTGATCTGCATGTACAGAAGTGCTGGTTGATCTGACTGATCTCTGTGCGTGGATATGATGGATGGTCTGACTAATCAGAGTGCGTGGTGCGCTGACTGATCTGTGTATGTAGATGCGTTGGCTTAACTGACTGAGATCTGTCTGCGTATGTGGGCTTGCTGATCTGAATGTAATCTGCGTGCGTAGATGCGCTGGTTGATCTGACTCCGGGAACACGTACAATAACAAGGTACATTTGTTCACGTTGTAGTTCATCTAAGAAGTCCTTTTACAGTTCTTTGACTCATGAACGCATCGCGTCGCCTCGCGTACAAAGTTACTGAACCCAATCAGGCTTCTTGTTCAGGAAATCACATTTGTCTAGTCTTTTGAGCTCAAGGTTTGTATACAAATCTTTGTGATTGGCGCAGTTGCAATTTCCTGAACACGAAAAGCCAAGGTCAGCCAACCCTCTGTACAAAAATAAGCAAAATGCTGACAAAACAAGATTAAACCGTATGGTGCAAATGTCTGGTACGTCTGACCCCTATATCAAAAGAACTATAAAATGTAGCAAACGTTAGATTTCATTACGAAAACAAGCCTATTCAAATATGCTGAAAATTTTACCACCAAAAAATGAAAATTTTCAGATAAAAGTTCTGATAATTTTCATATTTCTGCTCAAAACATAGATTGTGGGTATCGTTAGAACCGCCTTTGCGAGGCGGTTCTAAAGTATACCCACAATCTATGTTTTTGAGCAGAAATAAGAAAAATAACGTATACCCCTGTAAACCCCAGTTTACTATATAAAAGTGGGGTTTAAGGGGGTCAGAATTATATAGGTATGTTTTCGTGATGTTATGCTTATGCATCGGAGATGTGTTCTCTATAATAAAAGTGCCATCCTAATTGGCACAAATACAGAAAATAAAAATGTGAGTAAAGATACCCAGGAAATACCACAATCAGGCAGCACAACCCTCCCTAATCCGAGTCTTCTCTGAAGTTTTAGTGGCTTTTCTTTGTACTGATAATTGCCACTAACATCAGTAACTCCTATCATGAAAATTAGAAATTTTCCTGTCCTGTCTAAAATGAGGGTTTTCTTCAAAATGGAGGCATGGAAATTTATGTTTAATACAGATAGCCACTAAGGATTATCAAACTATTTTATGACTGAAGAAAATGATACTTGAATTTCATAATGAATAATTGACATTTTGGGGTAACAAATTGGCTTTTACCGTGTACAGTCTAGGCAACAAGGGTAGACTTTGACAGGTGTAGTGAAAACGCTGGTTATGCAAGTTTCCAATGAAACAAATTATTTAATTTATTGGAAAATGGTTTCTTTTGTTTATTCTGCAATTTTATGTTGCTGTCTGCTATATAATATTCAGAATTTTCTTTGAAACTGCCCAGCCAAGACTGGCTTGAGAAATTCTGCATTTTCGATATCTAAGTTGCTCTGACGGTAAGTGGTAAATATCAAAAATAAAGAAAAAGAACTTCAACGTCAGAAAAGACTCGGACTAAACCCTCCCGCGACACCTAATGAAATAGAAGAGGAACGAATAAGGACAGAACAAACCACATATAAAATCACAGGCGCAGAAATAAAGAACCCAGCAAACACACAACGTCCCAACAACGTCGATACAACGTAGCTGCAATGTCGTGACGTTGCAGCGACGTTGTAACGACGTTCCTGCGACGTTGTGTGTTTGCTGTGAAGAGCAATGACAGAGGAACCACTTTGGAACGGTTAGAGGGAAACTACTAGAGGTGGGCAGCGGGGTGGGAGCTTAAACCAGTTTTAATCGCGCGAAACCTCACCAAAGTCTGTGCGCAAGTTCGAATGCACCTGGTGTCCATCACGAAAGACAAGTAGTACGCGAAAGCAAATCTGGAATTCCTTCGGGTACAGAATATCATATATTTTCGGGCACATTAGCCCTTTTATCCCTGAGTTTTCCATCTCCGAATCTGGTTAGAATCATTGTTCCAAATAGGGGTTTCGGTCAAAAATCAAAATAGAATGGCAAAAAGTATAGATTCTGATGAGACGGCTCATATGAGCCTTCTCATCAGGATCTACACTGTTTGCAAAAAAAAAAAAAAAAAAAAAAAAAAAAAATATATATATATATATATATATATATATATATATATATATATATATATATATATATATATATATATATATATATATATATATATATATATATATATATATATATATATATTTTGGTCTGCAGAAATGAAAGATTTATTACCGAAAATACGTGTCCTAAATTTTGAAAGTCCATTTCACTACCTATTGATAGGTCTAAAAACTACAAGCAAAAACGAAAGACCCTGATCAGACGCCGCTTTTTGCGGCATCTGATCTGGGTCTACGCTGTTTACATAGAATTGTCTGTCCGAATACTTAGCGCAAATACAGAAGGAGAAACTACCATATTTATTCAAAGATAACGAGGCCTGCGCAAACGGTATAGACCCATATCAGATGCCTCAGAACGATCCGGGCTTTGGTTTAAACATATTTTATTTTTCCAAATATTACATAACAGTATACATTGTAGCACATAAGAAATAGGATCAGAACGAAAGTATGAATACTTATTTAGTTCTTCTCTTTAACAATTACTGTTGTACATGTACAAATAGTGACGGAATATGTTAAACAATATGGATCTCAAGTTGTAAATGTGAATTCAAGATACAAAATTAAAAAAAAAGAAAAAAATCAAACATATAAATACATAAAGGACAATGATGATAAATTGATAATAATTTCAGATTATCAATTAAATACCCACAACTGATAACTGGTTCATACTAATGCCACTTCTAGGGCTGATAATATCAGTCGTAGAAGTCACTTTAATATTATCACGAGACCTTAAGGGATTTTTAGTAAAGACAAATGAGGGTGGGGGTGGGGGATAAGGCCAGAGCATCCCAGGCGAGTATCAAGTCTTGACTTTCAGCATTTATCACGAAGACAGCTTTTCGCTTGACACAGCCTATCTATTCTTATTGGTGACAAATTTTGTTTTGATAGCTGAAAACTATTGAATGTAAATTTATCTAACAAGGTTATGCAAATTAGACATACAAGGGATTAAACGCCATCCCAACGTATTAGTTCGCTTTTACGCAGTTCTCTTTAGAAGCAATGGATACTGTAGAGTATGCTGATGAACAGAGAAGATCCTGATTAGACCGGTCCTTCGTTGTAGTGACCTTTCATAAATTTGCGCCGCGACGTGAGAAAATGTACCTTCTGACATGTGACTACATTTCAGAGTTGACCTCCTTCCAGAGGGAAGTTGATATGTAGAAAAGAAAACAGGAAGTCACCATTACGAAAACACACCTCTATTCAAATATATTGAAAATTTCACCACCAAAAACTGGAATTTTTCAGATAAAAATTCTGATATTTTTCATATTTCTGCTCAAAACATAGATTGTGGGTACTCGTTAGAATCGCCTTGCCGAGGCGGTTCTAACGGGTACCACAATCTATGTTTTTGAGCAGAAATAAGAAAAATAATGTATACCCCTGTAAACCCCAGTTTTACTATACAAAAGTGGGGTTTCAGGGGGTCAAAATTATATAGGCGTGTTTTCGTGATGAAAAGTTTTCTCCCTTATATAAAATGGCAGACAATCCACCAAGTGTATTGTCCCTTTAAAGGCTCCATATTCCTCAAAAATAGACTTTTTATAATCCAGGAAAAGTTTTATAAATTGATATATGACATTGATGTAATCATAAAATGTGGCATCCGACAGCCTGTAAAATTCCATTTAGTCTCGTTCTTGAACTGAATCAAAATGACATCACGAAAACATACCAATATAATTTTGACCCTCTGCAACCCCACTTTTATATAGTAAAACTGGGATTTACAGGGGTATACATTATTTATCGTATTTCTGCTCAAAAACATAGATTGTATGTGCTCGTTAGAACCGCCTCGTCGAGGCGGTTCTAACGAGTACCCACAATCTATGTTTTGAGCAGAAATAAGAAAACTATCAGAGTTTTTTTTTATCTGAAAGTTTTCAGTTTTTGGAGGTGAAATTTTCTATATATTTGAATAGGCGTGTTCTCGTAATAAAATGATATTTTTAATCGTATCTCTTAATTAGTGTTGCCAACATTAATTCAGAGATTCGATAAAATCATTTCATTTTTGAACTAGTTCAAAAACGAGAGACTAACTGAAATTTTACAGGCTGTCAGATCCCACATCTTATGATCGTGTCAATACCATATATCAATTTATTAAACTTTTCCTGGATAAAACATGTCTATTTTTGAGGAATATGGAGCGTTTAACTGTTGATATTACACTAACATTTGATAACATTTGCGTAGCATGATAAAGAAGCTAAACAAAAACTCGACGGATATTTGATAACATTGCCGTCGCACGATACATAAGCTAATCAAATACATGGCGGATATTTGGTAACATTGTTGTAGTATGACACAAAAGCTAATCAAACACGACGGATATTTGATAACATTGCCGTCGCACTATACAGAAGCTAATCAAATACACGGCGGATATTTGATAGCATTGTTGTGGTATGACACAAAAGCTAATCAAACACGACGGATATTTGATAACATTGTCGTCGCACGATACAGAAGCTAATCAAATACATGGCGGATATTTGATAACATTGTTGTGGTATGACACAAAAGTTAATCAAACACGACGGATATTTGATAACATTGCCGTCGCACGATACAGAAGCCAATCAAATACATGGCGGATATTTGATAACATTGTTGTGGTATGACACAAAAGCTAATCAAACACGACGGATATTTGATAACATTGCCGTCGCACGATACAGAAGCTAATCAAACACATGGCGGATATTTGATAACATTGTTGTGGCATGATACAAAAGCTAATCAAATACACGACGGATATTTGATAACATTGCCGTCGCACGATACAGAAGCTAATCAAACACATGGCGGATATTTGATAACATTGGTGCTGCATGATACAGAAGTTTATCAAGAACACGACGGTTATTTGATAACAACTGTGTCGCATGATACATAAACTAATCAAACACACGACGGATATTTGATAAAAAATGAGTCGAATGATACTAAGCTAATCAAAAACACGACGGATATTTGATAAAGTTTGTGTCATATCATACAGAAGCTAATCAAAAAACACGACGGATATTTAAGAAGTAGATCACTCTAGCAGTGATTTGTTGAGTAGTAACTCACTGTTTGGAGGTCACTTGTAAAGTAGATCAAATCTCGATCGCGGAGCGCGAGTGATTTATCTAGTTACAACTGGCTGACAAACAGTGATTTATTACTCAACAAATCACGCACAAGAGCTGATCTATTTCGATTCTAAATAGAAAACGACAAACGACAATCTAATTTAATTTTCAGAGCAGACGACTCAAATGAAATGCTAAGACTTAGTTTCTGTAAAAAAATAAATAACAAAATAAAAAAAAAAACATAATAAATAAAATAAAATACAAATGTCGTCTGCTGCAGTTGTAAATAAGTCAACTACGGCATCACCCTTTTCGTAAAGCATCTACTGAGAATCCTGAACCATAAAGCGACTAAGCAGCAGCCAGATCCCTGGCCGACTCGGCAGATGCGCAGGCTGAGATGGGCCTGTGCCAAATCTAAACACTTCCAGAAACCTTTCTTCGCTTGCATTAAACATAGTTAATAACACAGGAAGCTGTTCATTTCAGTTGCATTTTGCAGCATGTTACTGACATATTTTCCATAAGCAAAAATCATCAGATAGCTGCGAAAATGCTATAATTACCGTGTTTACTGCAATTGATTGGCCTCTTTACTGTTATTGTATAGTAAATAAAATCTGCTTTAACTAAACTCTCTGCTTGGTTAGTATGTTGGTTTGAAGTTTAACGGCCCAGTCAACACTATTAAGGTCATGTCGAGCAGGTCAATTTTCCAGTTGGATGCGCGTCCGAATGGTGATCAGGAGGTTGCGGGAGATTTGATCATGAAATATTTTCTACGGTCATTCTTTCCCTTCTTCTGATTCAAGATAGGCAGTTGTTAGTTTCTGGCGAAGGAATGTGCACAATACTGGTTAACCCTTAGAGGACTTAGCCTGCCCAGTAAAATTGTGGTTAGATAAATTTACCGCGTTCGACATGACCCCATTGGGTTGACTGGGCCGTAAAACCTAAACACAAACAAACCTAACCACAATTTTCCCCGGGCAGGCTTAGTCCTCTAAGCGGTTAATCTATCGGGTGTGCACATTCTATCGCCTGAAACTGACAACCGCCCTTCTATAATCAGCGACAGGGAGAGAATGACTGCAGAAGATATTTCATGGTCTATCTCCACGTTAGAATGTTGCCGGACCTAGTAGGAATCAAACCTCCTGATCACCGGCCGGACGTGCCTACGATTGAGCCACTGAGGCCGGCTGAACTGTTTGGACAAGCATAACTAAATAATCTTGGACCCAAGGGCAGAATCGGTACTGTATTTACCATAAGTATTCGGACAGTCAGGCTTGAGCAAAAAGTATAGACCCAGATCAGACGCCGCTTTCCCAAAACTTTGACCAAACGTCTATCGAAAATAATAATAATAATAATTATAATGATAAAAATAATAACAGGACATACATGCAAAGACATACAATGGCAGAAATAGTAAAGTACAGCAGAAGCACCACCTTGAAACGGTCAGTAAAATTGTTTTTACTTGGGTGGGTAGGGGGGAGGTTGGGGGGGGGTGCTTAAATCGATTTTACGTAGCCAAGTTTTTTTTTGTATGACTCGGTCACGAACGAACGCTCTACCAGCTAAGCCACAGTGTCGGTATAATTATTTTGACTATTTACTATATTTAATTTTTGCCTATTTACTGTAATCATTTGGAATGTTTACTGTAACTGTTTAGACTTTTTACTATAACTGTTTATACGTTTTACTATACTTGTTTAAACTTTTTACTATACTTGTTTAGACTATTACTGTAATTGTTTAGACTATTACTGTAATTGTTAAGACTGTTACTGTAATTGTTTAGACTGGCACTGTAATTGTTTAGACTGGCATTATAATTGTTTAGACTGGCACTGTAATTGTTTGGACAGGCATTCTTGAAGAAGCATTATGGACTAGGGTCCAAGCGTAGACGGTGTGAACCACATTTACCCTATTATTCAGACAGACAGGCCTGAGCACACATTGTAGACCTAGATCAGACGCCGCAGAACGTCTGATCTGAGTCTACGTTGTTTGCTACATGTACGCATTGGAGTAATTTGGCTCCAGGGAATTACACTTTTAATTGTGTGCCATATTTACTCTGAATATTTGTACGGACGGGCCTGCACAAACAGTGTAGACCCAGATCAGTCGCCGCATAACGCGGCGTCTGATCTGGGTCTACCCCGTTTGCCATTCAATCGTCTCTTTACCATGTGGGTACATTATTATTTAGGGAAAATACTGTGCACGTTTTGTTTTTCATTTCAGCAGCTTTAAGCCACATCCTCAGGGGTAAAAATGCCCATATTCATTATGAAAACATGCCTATTCAAATATATTTACCACCAAAAATGGAAAGTTTTCAGATAAAACATCTGATATTTTTCATATTTCTGCTCAAAACATAGATTGTGGGTACTCGTTAGAACCGCATCGGCGAGGCGGTTCTAACGAGTACCCACAATCTATGTTTTTGAGCAGAAACAAGAAAAAAAAATGTATACCCCTGTAAACCCCAGTTTTACTGTATAAAAGTGGGGTTTAATGGGGTCAAAATTATATAGGCATGTTTTCGTGATGTTTTAGCATAAGAATACATAACAGGTTACCAAAATCGAATATACGTGCCTCATCATCAAAAAACCTATGTTTCCTCTTCCTCTTGGTGTCTGGGAAGGGCTGTGGCTTGTGATTGTGGCACTCCCTGGACTTTTCTCTTACCTTTTTGCCCTCGGGCATGAACCCCCAGTGAAGATTAAAATCAGCCTGTGCATTCGCACAGTCTGATCAGAATCTTCACTGGGAGCATTACGGATAGCCAAGGATGCAAAGTTTCTTCTTGCGGACAACGAAGACTCTGATCAGACTGCGCGGATGCGCAGGCTGATCTGAGTCTTCGTTGGGCGCACATTTCAAAAGGTACGTTTTCTCACCTTACGGCGCATAAATATTGCAAGTAGATACGGTAATAGATTTAGCACATATTTTACATGACTTTCTGGAGCAAAAACACCTGTAAAAGTGCAGCGAGTTTGCTGCTTCATAGAAAAATAATGGCATATAATAAATAATAATAATTGCTGCCGATTCCATCAGTTTGCCGATAATTAACCCATTTATGCTTAGTGGATCTTTCCGTCTTCGATGTTGGACAGATCTATTGTAGTATTTAAGGGGTGTGATTTACAATAATGCGGATTTTCCTATAGTTTGATGGTAAATGGACTGATCTAATTAGTATTTAAGGGGTGCAGTTTATGATACTGCGGGAGACCGTGCGTTTCAATGGCAAACAGTGTAAACCCTGATCAGACGCTGCGATTTGCGGCGTCTGATCTGGATCTACGCTGTCTGCCAAATCAACCTTGTAGGACATTAGGCACAAGGGTGGGATGTGGGGGGTTGGGAGATTGGGGTTTTGGGAGGGGAGTCATTTTATACGTGAATTCTTTTCCCTCAAAACTGGTATACTCGTGAATATAGTTTGGTTTTATAGACATGTAAAAGGATACAGCATTGTGAGTGTGCATATGTCACATATACGAATATGTAACATATGTGTTATAAATGCATACAGATGTACGCATACGTAGCACATTATTACGTATGCGTACAACTGTGCGCACGTGTAACACAAGGCAGTGTTAATGTGTCACGTTTGCTGTACAACTGTACACATATGTAACATATGGACAATAGGGAATGATTCTATATAGGTACTGAACTATAAATAGCTTTGTTTGTCCGAAAGTTTAACTGTTATTTTACGCATTGCAAACGACAAATGTGACAGCTTTCATTATTGTCCCCATGCTTTTGTACCTGATATGACAAACTTCATAAACCGTTGCAAGTTTCAGACAAACAAATGACGTATTGTTTACCCGTGGAAAACCGTTCGCTATTTAGTGTGAAGCGTTCGTATGATATGTACAAACCATACACATATGTAACACCTAATCATTTTATAAAGTAGCGGTCACTACGTATATCGGGAACGATTACTGTGACCGATTTGTTTCTTAGTATGTATATTTTATTTGACGCACAGCCCTTCTTACAAAACCAACGTTTTGGCATCTTTATATGTAACACAAACTTTTAGGTTTTATGTAATATGTAACGTGTATTATTATAAAAACATCCAGTTGTTTGTGTTTGTTATATGTATGATTAAGCATTATTGGATATATATACAGCATGTGTGCAAAGATATTGCAACCACTCGCTATGCATGGTTTCCCAGGAAAATAACGTTTACGTTTCTTATTGCCTATTGCTCAAACATCTAGTTGCAAAATCATTTTTGAAGTGTGGTAATGTCCGTTTTACCTCAAGTAAGTATATACAGTCGAGCCTCGTTATCTCGAACTCGCTTATTTCGAATTACCGCTTATCTCGAAGTGAAAATTTGGTCCCTGTTTTAACATGAAACTATGACAACAGGTAACAAAATAAAGTGGAAAAGAGGAGAAATTGCTCCTAAGGAGCAATTTCTCCTCTTTTCCACATTATTTTATATATATATTTCTAATTTCAGGAGTCAAATTACATATTCATTTGTTAAATGTGGTTGTTCAATTTATTGTTTTCCTCACTCTCTCAACTCTGATATGTCGAGGTACGGATATCTCGAAGTGTTTCAGAGAGTCCCTTGGAATTCGAGATAACGAGAGTCGACTGTAATAGGAACTTCATGTGAAATGCAGCTTAAGCATCTAAGAATCTGTCTCCCTGTTTGGTGTAAATCATGTTACTGGTACCCTTTAAACGACATTATGGATACATGGATGTGTTTTGTTCTGACAATAGACAGCTGATATATGCATACATATGCTCGTATATAAGCCGTGCCATTAAAACAGAAACAGTATTAGTAACATGACAGCAGTGTAGACCCAGATTAGCCGTCATATTGCTGTTATAGCAGCTGATCAGACTTTACACTATTTAGAGGAATATGGGACAAAATGAGTGGCAAACAGATTAGATTCTGATAAGTCATCACGTTTAGTATACACAATCCAACTGTATCGATTTGTTCGTTGCAATTTTATAAAATATGAAGATTTCGTATTGTTTGCACATGTATTAAATTCGACATGTGGCACTCACACCCATACGTAACTGTTACCTATGCGTACAACTGTACGTATATACAACATATCTGTTACGTATTCGTGTGTGTGACATGCACACTCAGTTAGCATTTACCCTAAATATACGGAGACCTGAACACCTCCTGATACTTTTCTCATTACGAAAACACGCCTACTCAAATATATAGAAAATTTCATCTCCAAAAACTGAAAATTTTCAGATAACAAAAATCTGATATTTTTCATAATCCTGCTCAAAACATAGATTCTGGGTAATCGTTAGAACCGCCTCGGCGAGGCGGTTCTAACGAGTACCCACAATCTATGTTTTGAGCAGAAATAAGAAAAATAATGTATACCCCTGTAAACCCCAGTTTTACTATATAAAAGTGGGGTTTAAGGGGGTCAAAATTATATAGGTATGTTTTCATGATGTTAAAATGACACCATATCCATCAGACGGCCTGGTTGTAGTGTAGATGAACTATAGAGCGACCGAACTGACCTGTCGCCTTGACCTTTACATTTAATATTTGCCAGAGTACGTCCACTACACATTCCACGTGAAACAGCAAGTTGCTCACCTGTACAGTAATACTTTATTCGAGCTATTGCGTATTTCTTGACAAAATGAAATATAAACAAATTTGTCTAAGTTCTTGGATAGACAGACCTGAGCCAATAGTGTATACCCTAGGTCTACGCTGTCTGCTCCTCATACAGCAGTTTTAGACGCATCATGAGGCAGTAAATATGGACTTGATCAAATTTCAGGACAAGTAGGTTGTCTGAATACTTAGGGTAAATAGAATGTTTGTTTTAGGTACCAACGTTTCTGACCACTATCCGTTCAAAAAGCGAATGCGCAAGCTGATTTGAGCCTGCGTTTTTAACATATGTCTTAAGAGTCCTTTTCGTAAATTGTGTATCAAATCAGTTCAGTACAAACATGTAAATCTATTAACACAGTTTCGGTTTGCCCTGGGGAACAGCCGTACGGTTGTGCTGAAATAAACGTAGCATATGGGCAGCCGGCTGACAAAAAGGCTCTTAAGGCATATACGAATGACGAAGCCCCAGACCTGTTTGCACAACCATGCGTCGAGTTTAAATCTTCGCTATTAGTTCCATATCTTCAACATGGTCCCCATATTGTGTTGGCGAACAGCAAAGATCCAGACCCCAGACTTCGCTTTTTGCATATGTTCTAAGGTCCATTTTCTCAGCTGCCGGCCCATATCTCATAGCAGTTTCACAACCACTCGGTTAGAATATTCTCATAGTTCTTCAGTGAATGTAAAATAGGGCGTCTCATGACAAAACGTATCATGATAAAACGTCTTCAAACCTGTATTAAGCAAGCACCTGTCTTAATCAGCGACATTTTAGTCTCAAGTAGCTACTTTTTAATTTCCAGCAGTATTGCATAGGTGGTCTGGGCATGTTCTTTTTATTTCTTTTAAAGGGAAGGAAAATACATTCAGGGAAGGCAACTCTCAAAATAGTTTTCCTGGTTTATGAAAAAGAAGGAGCAAATTCTTTCCTTTGAATGCATACTCCTTTTCAGAAATAATAAACAGTAGATGGCCTTTAATTCATTAAGTAACTTAATAATTGTAATTCACTGATGAAAATAGAAAAGCAAATAGGTAGTGACAAATGTTGTCGCCCTTGTACAAAATTTCGGAGTTCTACGACGTGTAGCCATTCACCGAAAATTGGTGAGATACACTTGGTAGAATTTCTGCCATTTTTACAAGGGAGACTGTGACTCCAGTTGCTTTCCTGCAAAACCAAGCTCTTTGTGACAAGGGATAATTCTAAAAGGAAAATGTAGAGCAAATTCTTAACTTTTCAAGTACATCCCTATTAAGAGGTGAGACGAAATATAAAATGAGCCTGTGCATGACAAATCCAACAAAATGGCATGCGCGCCCAGTGATGACTCAGATCAGATTGGGCATCCACCCAGTCTGATCAGAGTCTTCGCAGTGCGCTCAGTGGGTAGCTATGGACCCCGGCTTTCTTCATGCGGACAGCGAAGACTTATTTGCGTCTTCGCTGGCGCACATGCCATTTTGTTGGTTTTGTCGTGCGCTGCCCGGGCTCAAAGGAGAGGCACATTCTTTCCTTTTAAAGTGCATCCCTTTAAAGGTTTATCCAAAGGCTTAAGGGCAATGAATACATTTTAAGGGGAGGGAGGCAACTCTGCCAGAGTTGCCTCCCTCCCCTTAAAATGTACTCATTGTCCTTAACCTTTGGATAAACCTTTCAACAGACAGAAAATATTTGAAATTTATGACATTTGAAAGTAGTACTTTTTAACTAATAAAACAGATAACGCACTAAATAACTCGATTAAAATAAGTTATAATGACGTAGATTGTTTTATGGGCCTTTTTATTATAAATTAGTCTTTTGAAATAATAGCTTAAATGCTATATTCAAGCATATTTTCACCATCATGATTACATAAAATTGCAGTGTTTATGAGGTTTTACGGAATTTATTTGTCTACGGCGTTTTATTGTTTTTAAGATGGAGTTAATTTGCACTAAATCCGAATCATTATCAAATTAGCGCGTACATAAAATGAAGACCTGGAAATGGTGTGAACCACATTATTGCAGCAGAATCACTTTACTGCATCAGGCCAGATCAGACTTCTTCGCCACGCAGTCTATAAAAGGGCATACATGTACAAGTATGTGAACAGCGACGGTTCGCATTAGACTGTGCAGCCACCCAGTTCTCGACGAGCTCCTAGAATATTAATGTCGTTTTATCACTTCTTACTATAAGCCCATTCTAATTTATATATTATACATTGTATAGCCCATCACGAAAACATGCCTATATAATTTCGACCCCCTTAAACCCTATTTTTATATTGTAAAACTGGGGTTTACAGGGGTATACATTATTTTTCTTATTTCTGCTCAAAACATAGATTGTGGGTACTCGTTCGAAGGGCGGTTCTAACGAGTACATACAATCTATGTTTTGTGCAGAAATATGAAAAATATCAGAATTTTTTATCTGAAAATTTTCATTTTTTGTTGTGGTAAAATTTTCAATATAGTTGAATAGGCGTGTTTTCGTAATGCAGTCTTTGGTACTTGGTTTGACATCTCCAGGATGAATTAGCGCTTCATGTATCAAAGAGGCGAGGCGAGCAGTAAACAGTAGATGACCTTTTATTCATTAAATAAGATAATAATTATAATTCACTGATGAAAATAATACTGATATCCCTAACACAGTTCGATCTATTCCTTTGGTGCTTGCCAATATAAACTGCAGTATCCAATGATTCTATAAGCGGACATTGAAGGCCCCGATCAGACTGCGCGGATGCGCAGTCTGATCTGGGCCATCGCTGCCCGGATATGACCAAAAGGCACATTTTCATATGACACGTCTAATATACGTGTAGTTATGACGATAGATATGAGTTCGGTGATCGATATGCTGCGTGCTTGCCAACATCTGCACTTAAACAGTTTACCTTTAGGTTTGGGTGTTCAGTGTTACACACAAAATTAATTCTGAAATGTGCACATCTGGCAAACTAACCTTGTTATGCATACGTTGATGCAAATCAAGGTCAGTGCCCGTCTTACCGCACTCCCCACTCCATCCCCACCCCCAACCTAGCTCCACAACACATATAAACCACGCTGCGTTGGACCTAACAATACCTGATGTAATTTTAAAATTTAAGGGAGGGGCGGTAATTCTCTTCCAATGCGGTTCTTTTGTTGTAGTTTGAGCGTCTGTGTTCATGCGTCCGTGCGTTCGTATTTGACGTTTGTTTTGCCATTGTTTGTTTCTAATCTCTCCTTCTTTTGGTGCCTCAGAGAGGCTCTGCTCTGCGGCTGTTGCATTTACTGGGTATCTTCACATCCCAGTAAGCATTCTACGTAAATCTATAGTGGGCCGTTATCGGTCCGTCAGGGTAGCTGACGGGCCGATAACGGCCCGCTGTAGATTTATGTAGAATGCTAGCTGGGTGATCAGATGCCGTGTTGTGTTGCGTCTGAACTGGGTCTAGCGTGCTTGCTCATGTTTATCTGTGCGAACACTTACTGTAAGTACGGTACAGCAAGACATTTGCTTGTGCAATTCAATGACGCCCATATCAAAGATTTTGTTTCTTTTTTATGCCATGCCATGTGAAAATATGCCTTCACGGCATATGCGAACAGTAAAGGCCCAGATCAGACTGCGCGTATGCGTCATCTCTTCAGGGCATTCGCTGATAGTATTATTAGATACTGCAGACTATATCGCTGTATTAACATAGACTCTTTTCAGGGTGCGTTGCCTCGCCGGCTATTCTGGATCTTTATTGGTCACATAATCCCCGAAAAAGCCTTTCCTCAAATGCTTATTTGCAGTTTGATCATATTCTATTCCCTTGCTGAACATGAATAAATAGTCGAAGTTGAACATACGGTTCTTATTAAGGGACAATGGTTCACTGTCAAGGCACATAATTCGGTCAAAATTCTTTTGCCTTCCTTCAAGAAAGAGGTCTACACTAAAAGGAAAGAATTTGCTCCCTTTGGGAGCAAACTCTTTCCTTTTAGTGTAGACCCCTTTTAAGTAGGGATTTTGTCCGCATTAACACAAACCGGGTTGCTTCCCTTGTAAGAATGTAAACCGTATTAACGCAAACCGGAAGTTGCTTCCTTTGTAAAAATGGCGGAAAATCTACCAAGAGAATCACTTCCCTGAAATAGCAGTTATAATAGATCGCTGTTGAAATTAGCACACTAGACGACTTAATAGTATCATACACGCAATATGATAAGAGCCAAATATCACCCTTGAGGAAAATAAGGAAATAAGACCCATGTTATAGTAAAGATATTTATCATGACTTTATGTGTTTGGCACTCAGAAAAGTACAGTTCCGTCTCCTATACATTTCGAGCTTTAGAATTCTTTAAGCTATGTCATCAGATGAAAATAAACGATATTTTTTTTCTTTTTTTTTTTTTCACAGAAAATGAGACACGGCCTTTCCTATAAAAGCACACTGCTTTCTACTGAATTGGATATTTCAAGAAAGAGAGGCGATAAACTAGCAGCCCCGTCAAGACATTTCAACTGCCCGACCAACGTAGAAAAAAGTATAACTGAAGATACACAGGTAATGTCACAATAACGAAGTACAGGCTTCCCGAGACACCAATAGAAGGAGAGATGAGGAACAAATTATGACAAAACAAACGCCACATATGAAACCACAGACGCACAAACAAAGAAGAACTGAACAGAGGAACCACCTTGGATCGGTCTGTAGAAAAATTACGGTAGGGGGCTAAATCCAGTACCTCGCCCTTAATTCTGACGCAGCTTCAAATCATAAATTTATGTTTGGTCTGCAAATCTGATATTTTGAGGTACGGATATCTCGAATTATTTCAGAGATAACGGGAGATGTCTGTCATAGAACTAACCACACATCCCTTTTATTGTGAACAAAATGTTAAGTCAGAAGAGTGAAATCGGCATGAATAGGTTAAGAGCATGTACATTTCGCGGGGCAAGGGAGGGAGTCGGGGTTGGGGAGAGGGGATTAGTCTGGTAGATGAGCCGCTGTTCATCACGAAAACATGCCTATATAAGTTTGACCCCTTAAACCCCACTTTTATATAGTAAAACTGGGGTTTACAAGGGTATACATTATTTTTCTTATTTCTGCTCAAAAACATAGATTGTGGGTACTCGTTAGAACCGCCTTGTCTAGGCGGTTCTAACGAGTACCCACAATCTATGTTATGAGCAGAAATATGAAAAATATCAGTTTTTTATCTGAAATTTTTCAGTTTCAGGAGGTGAAATTTTCTGTATGTTGAAATAGGCGTGTTTCCGTAATGGTTTGGACGAGACATGGACTTCTGTGTTAGATCCATCACAACTCTGTGGGCTAATTCAGCAGTAACAAATTGATGTTTTTCTTGTTTTTCCTAGGAAATAGGCTTTGGTATTTCATGCAAATTGTCTCCTTTGGAATTTGTTTTGTGGGGAAAATAGGCTCTGGCATTTCATGGAGACAATTTGCATGAACATGTTTTCTAGGAGAAATAAAAGCAATGTTTAAATAATTGGTCTGCTGAAAATTTTACTCAGAGTGCTAAGCGTTAACGAATGAGACATGGACTTCAGTGTTTCTACGTCCAGACATTCCGCTATGCATCATTCATCTTAATTAGATAAGTGACTGCTTGCTAGACAAAAGTTAGGATAACCATTACTCCCCTGATCTCTAATACATATTTGTTACATCATTTGTCCAATAGATCCATAATAGTAATGACAATAATAATATATAGACTCAAAGCTCTAGACAAGGCACTTTTATCAGCCAAAACGTTATTACGGAAACTTTTCCATTCAAATATACTGAACATTTTACCACAAAAAAAAAAAAAAAAAATAAATAAATAAAAAAATAAATAAATAAAAAAAATAAATAAAATGAAAATTTTCAGATAAAAGATATTTTTCATATCTCTGCTCAAAACATAGATTGTGGGTACTCGTTAGAACAGCCTCGGCGATACGGTTCTAACAAGTGCCCACATTCTATATTTTTGAGCAGATATAAGAAAAATAATGTATACCCCTGTAAACTCTAGTTTTACTATATAAAAGTGGGGTTTCAGGGGGGTCAAAATTATATAGGTATGTTTTCGTGATGACTGATATTTTTCTTATTTGTCCGAGAAAATATAGTTTGGTACTCATTAGAAGCGCCTTATCGAGGTGCTTCTAATGAGTACCAACAACATATGTTTTTATGGACAAATAAGAAAAATATGTGGATACCTCTGTTATCTGGAGGTAGGCAGACTGTAGATAAGGTCAGTTTTGGACAGAGAGCTATTGACATTTTATCTCAGTTCTGCGCAAAAATATATGTTTTCTGATCTCAGATGTATAATCATGCCGATTAGATTCCCGAATCATTTAGGGGGGAAATACAAATAGGCAACGCAAAATAGCACTGAATCTAAAACTGAACTAATAAACGAAACTAGAATGAACACTCTAAGGCCAGATTTTTTTTATTTTCTGGTTCTCGGGAGAGCCTACCCTATTTACGTTCAAAAATCCCAATAAAAGATGCATTCAGTCAGTTTTATTTTTTTATTCCTCCGACAATATATTTTTTCTGTCAAAATAAAATAAAATAGCATTTTGAGTGAAGCATTTATTAAACTAATCTTATTAAATAAACAATTTAAATGCGTTAAATTAGGCTTGGGTGGCAACATTTAAACATACTTATGCTAAAACCCATTCATTTCATTATAAAAAAAACCCTTATGTATTCATTTCCCTTCTTTTTCTTTAGAAAAATTCATGAAACTAAAAATTTCAATGTGGTAGAAAAATAAAAAAAAATTGACGATCATGTTAATTTTATTTCTCCGACACAGAGGTAATCGTCATTTTATTCTTATTTTTAGTTCCTCCTTCTACGCTATGTCTAGTCAGAAATTTCCCGAGAACCAGATAATAAAAAAAAATAAACTCTGGCCTAAAGGTAACTGCAACAGAAAACCGCCTTGGAACGATCAACACTAGAATCTTTGGGGCTAAATCCTGGATTTATAGATAGGAAGAGGCTATTTACAGTCAACTGTAAATACCCAAAAAAACGTTGAATTTTCTATTTATAGTCAACTGTCATTAGCCAAAAATCGTTAACATGATTATTTACAATCATACGCATTAAAGATGTGTTGTCTAAGAAGGGGGGTGGGGGTGGGGGGGGGGGGGTTTGGTTTTTCGAATTGTGTCAAGATCTGGTAGACTACATATTTAAAAGAGCTCGTGAGTGTAAACTGTGCACAGTAGCAATCGCCGAATCAAATGTAATTTGGACTCTTTTTCGTACGAAACACGCACGATCAGTAAGTCTTGTTTTTTGTTGTTTTCTGAAAGAAGCAAGACCATTTATTCATATTTTGTTTTATTACTCTCATTTTATGTTGCTCGAAGATGAGTTTCGCGAGGTTGAGGCCGAAGCTTAAAGCTACAGCAAAAGCAATGGCGAACAATCCACAATCCAACTCTCGCCTTTAAAGTTATTACAATACCAGCTGCATATCGCTGTTTAGTTGGCGTAGAAGGTTACCTGGCCCAGCATTGGCTCAACATTTAAAACATGTACAGTCGAACCTCAACAGCTCGAAAATCGATGGCTCGTTCACCATGGCTAATTCGAATTCGTTTCTGAGTTCGTACGAATTCTTCTGATAGCTCCAGCAAAGTAATATTAAAGGAAATTTTCTTATTTTATCTTGAAATTGTATATTGAGTGTTCTCATTAGAATCGCATCATCGATGCGATTCTAATGAATATACACAACATACCTTTATCATATAGACATTAAGAAAACACGCCTATTCAAATATATAGAAAATTTCACCTCCAAAAACTGAAAATTTACAGATAATAAACTCTGATATGTTTCATATTTCTGCTCAGAACATGGATTGTGGGTACTCGTTAAACAACACCCCCCCCAACGCCCCCCCCCCCACCTCGGCGGGGCGATTCTAACGAGTACCCACAATCTATGTTTTTGAGCAGAAATGAGAAAAAATAATGTATACCCTTGTAAACCCCAGTTTTACTAAATCAAAGTGGGGTTTAAGGGTGTCAAACTTATATAGGCATGTTTTCGTGATGATGCATGTATCGAAAAGACTTGCCTAAATTATCACTATTTGCTTCCTGATCTGGTACCATGATTTACCCTCAGTGGCCCGAACTACCTATATCTCGAACGAATTTCCATGGTCCTAAAGATGTTGGAGCCATTGAAGTTCGACTGTACATTACCTTCTGAACATTATGATGAAAACAAGCTCGAGGGCTCAACCATACACTGATAATCATAGACTGGCTCCAGTCTCTAGTGACTAAATATTTTTCTTATAATCTGTTTAATAATCCACTAAAATAATACCAAAGTAATATCATAACTATAAAGGCTGGTCACTATTGACCAGCCTTTATAGTCATGATATTTGTTTGGTTTTATTTTAGTGGATTATTAAACACTATTATGAGAAAAATATTTAGTCACTGGAGACTGAAGCCAGTCTACGATAATCACAGCAGAAGAGGTGAGTCTGACTATAGACGAGCAAGGTCAGACGGAGGCATTCAAGAAAAGGTCTAGGATTTAAGAGTCACAGATTCTGCGACCCGCTGGCAAGTCATCTGTATATCTAGAAGCGGAATGAAATGCCCGGATAACATTGGATTAGCTTACCTACGAGAGAGACGTCGTGAAGCATCTCTCGTAATAAAACACAAACAAATAGCTGCAAAACGTATATAAATGGTCCTCATTGGACTATCAACAATTTGCTTATATAATTTAGAAAAAATGATACAGTATAATCTCAATGGCTCGAACCCGGATGGCTCGTTTACCGTGGATGATTCGAATTCTTTTTTCAGTCCCTATAAAAACCTTCCAATACCTCAAGAAAACAAATATTTAGGGATTTTTTTCTTATTTTATCATGGAATTGTATGTTATGTGTACTCATTAGAATCGCCTCATCGAGGCGATTCTAATGAGTACACTCAACATTCAATGATTGTGTAGAAAATCGAAAAGATTTCCCCAAATTATCGCCATTTGCTTCCTGAACTGGTGCCATGATTAACCCTCAATGGCTCGAACTACCCATGTCTCGAACGAATTTCTATGGTCCCAAAGATGTTCGAGCCATTGCGGTTTGACTGTATATCATTGAAAAGAAACGGAAAAGGATTTAGAAAGTTTTGACAAACCTTAAAGAGTTATTTTCTCAGAAGTGAAAAAGGGAATGTGTGTCATGATTAGCTATGTAAAGGTAATCGTCCCTTTTGAAAGTCACTTTTAAACATTTACATATCTTTAGTCAGCTTATGTTGCAGAGTAGTGTAAACTGTAGACAAATCAAATGTGCTCAAACTGGACGATAAAAAATTCAGGGCCCAGTTGTTCAAATATCGTTAGTTAACGTATCGTTAAAACTTTAATCATTAAATATGGCACGTACGCTAAAATTATTGTTGAAAAAAATGTGGGTAGCATTTGCAAAAGCCATTCACATTTTTTTTTCAGCAAAAATAACCTGTGAATTAGATATTGTGCTTACTAGAAGTTAACATTCTGACCACTAACGAGCTCGTTAAGCTAACGATGCTTTGAACGACTGGGCCCTGGATATAAGTTTATCCAGAACTTCACCTAAGTTTCAATTAAACAAAATAGGTCTATGCATCCGCGAAATCTGTTGAAAAGGTTTCTAGTACTTGAACGTTACAAAGTCCTAGGAACGATTGGCATAATATACATATTGGAATATCCAGAAAACGCCCCAGTCACGAAAAACAATCCTCATAAGACATCGGATAATTTATATGAAATGACAGGACAAAATAACAGTTCATAGGGAGAAAGTTTGCGTTGAGGTTTTACGGCCCAGTCAACCCAATGGGGTCATGTCGAGCGCGGTCAGTTTACCTAACCGGACGTTTACTGGGCAGGCTTAGTCCTCTAAGCGGTTAACCAGTATTGTGCACATTCTTTCGCCAGAAACTAACAACTGCCCTTCTTGAATCAGCGGAATGAGAGAATGACCGTAGAAAATATTTCATTATCAATCTCCACGAAAGAATGTTGCCGACCTGGCGGGGGTCGAACCCGCAGCCTCCTGATTACCAGTAGGACGCGCATCCATCTGAGCCATTCAGGCCGGCTCATCGGGAGAAAACAAACTTGTTTAGACTGTGTGAATGGACAGACCTTTTGTAACAGTTCTATTCGCAAAAATGTTCATGTAACGTTATCCTGTGCCCCGGATTAATTGGCAATAATTTTAATCTGTCAGACGTAGTAAGCCCAGAAGAATATTGGAGAGACACAACTATCATTAGGAAGCGAATCACATTGTTGTCATTTATCTTCATGTCATAATAGTATTACGGCCACCTTTATAAAACATTTAATCTATTTATACCTAGCGTCCCCTAAAAGGGACTTTTGCAAACATTGCAGACTCAGATCAGACAGATTAGGCTGAATATGTGTTCTGAGTTCTTGTTTAATGACATGTAAACCCTTGTAGGTCATTTTGAGTCGTCTCCTAGAGACAGGCAGAAAAGGGATAGAAGAGCTGCAATCGACTCTCGTTATCTCGAAGTCCAAGGGACTCTCTGAAATAGTTTGAGATATCCGTACCTCGACACATCAAATTTAAGGAACTGAGGAAAAATAAGTCGAACAGCCCCATTTCACAAATGAATATGTGATTTGACTCCTGAAGTTAGAGATATATTGAAAATATTGTGGAAAAGAGGAGAAATTGCTCATTTTGTAACTTCATGTAAGATTTTCATGTTTAAACAGGGACCAGATTTTAACTTTGCGACAAGCGGTTATTCGAGATAAGCGAAGTCGAGATAACAAGAGTCAACTGTAGTTGATGAGAGAAAGGAGAGAACCAGTGGATATAGGAAAAAGCAAATGACAATGTAGAAACAGAAGAAATACTGATATGCCTCCTTCCCCATCTGCTGCAAGTAGTTTCGAACCTCAAAAGCTCGAACACCGATGGCTCGTTTTACCATGGCTAACTCGAACTCGTGTTTGAGTCCCTAGGAAATTCTTCCGACAGCCCAAGAAAACAAACATTAAGGGGAAATTTTCTTTTTTATCATGAAATTGTATGATGTAGGTACTCTTTAGCATAGCTTCATCGAAGCAATTCTAATGAGCATATATAATAGACAGTTATTTTGTAAAAAGTAGAAACAAATCCCTAAATAATCGCTATTTGCTTCCTGGCCTAGTACCTTGATTAACCCTCAGTGGCTCGAACTACCCATGTCTAGAACAATTTTCTGTGGTCCCAAAACTGTTCGAGCAACTGGAGTTCAACTGTACAATGTTTAATACAATGTTTCCAAAAGAGAAAACTTGAAATATCAAGCCCATTTCCGACTCAAAAATAAACAAACTACGACGGACAGCACGACGGACAACACAAAGGTAACAAACGGACGAGAATCAAAGTACCTAGCTACCTCTTCCCCACTGAGGTAATCACAAGGACAGAAAAAATCCCGCAGCGTGCAAGCTAGACTGGCTCCTGACCCCAGCGACTAAATATTTATTCTTACAATCCGGTTTGATAATCCACTAAAATAAAACCAAAATAATATCATGAATATAAAGGCTGGTCACTAGTAAAATAAAACCGAAATAATATCGTACCTATAAAGGCTGGTTACTAGTCACCAGTGACCAGCCTTTATAGTCATGATATTATTTTGTTTTTATTTTAGTTGATTACAATTATAAATATTTAGTCACTGGAGACTGGAGCCAGTCTACGTTCAGGCTCAATGGCCCACAGAGAACGAATAAAACCAAAGCAGCCTAAAGAAGCATCTCTCTCTTCCCCAATGACAGCAATAAGACAGCAAGCCCAATGACCCACAAAGAATAAACATTACTAAAGCAAGCTTAAACCAGTTTGCACTACTTGCCATTCCATCATAACCCTCTTTATAACGACACTCGATACAACGACAGAATTCGTTATAACGATTATTTGACTGACACGAAACCATCACTTGAGACGTGACAGTTTATCAGAAACTATGCAAGAACACTGTATCTAATACTTCAAGAAACATCATTTGGAGATTGGTTAGAATCGCATCAATGAGGTGATTCTTACAGATATCCAACACGTACGTTTTATTTGAAAATGAAAATAAAACAAGGTCTTTCTTACATATCAGTCTGCTCATAAATGAGTCTTCACAACAGCAAATTCATTTTAATGGCAGCATCTCTTGGAACAAATGCTGTCGTTCTAACGAGGGTTCCCTATATTTGACAATCATGGTGAGGATTTCTGTCCCCATATTTCTCTAAAAATACAAGTCGCTTTATCTCTTGAAATTAAGGACGAATTATACGCTATTAACAATATAATGAATAACAATTAGAGGCATTATTGTTTTCCTCAGAAAATTCAAATACAATCTAATTTAGTTTATTTTACTTGCTGAACGTTCTGACCCAATTTTCATAAATTACAGCAAATTACGTACTACGAAGAAAAAACAAAGCAAAAACGAAACATTACTTTTAGGTAGTACTGATACTGAAATCAGTGGAAACGGCGCCGGGCCTTATTATTTTCTACGAGACTGCACGTGCAACCAGCAAAGACTCAGATCAGCCTGCGCATCCGCGCAGTCTGATCAGAGCCTTTGCTGTGCGTTCTGTGGGTAGCTAAGGACTCAAACCATCTTCATGCCAGTATTTGTCTGCAATTTCATAGCTTGATGCGAGACTAAACAAGCATCTATATAAATGATTATATTTCACGTTTGAACCCATTTATATAAATAATCACTTCTATTCCAGTAGACATATAAGCCAGGGCACAGCATTACCTACAGTACGCACAGCGAATACTTAGATCAACCTGCACATCCGTGCAGTTTTATCAAAATCATTGCAGGCATTCTGTGGGTAGCCAAGGACCCAAAGCGTCTTCAGGCGGTCAGCAAAGACTCTGATAGCCTGCGCGAAAGCGCAGGCTGATCAGAGTCTTCGCTTGCCGCACATGCAATATTTTAGGAAACACTGTTCATTTCTCTTCTTACGACATATTGCTCCCAGGGGAGCAGAAAGTGGGGAGCAATCCCATTAGATAAGACACTGCTAGGATTGATTTTATCACTATTCTGACACATCATGTGACAAAAATGAATTTAAGACTTGTTAAGTTTCCATAATGTTCGTGTTTAATGCATATATCTGATTGTTTTTTTGCAAGTGAAAAATAAGGGTAAATTGATGCCATTTTAGTCATGTTAAGCCTAGCGTTACACAATTGAGACCCTGGGAGGCAGTGTAGCCCCTGATCAGATGCGGTGAATAGATCAGGGTTAACGCTAATCACATGACATTAGTAATAAGCAGAAACATATATCATTTCAAAGAGATTGTGCTCCAAGCCCTTTTCAGTGGCGGATGCGCCCATCACCTTCGATGAATGTATGCAAAGCAACTGAATTCCTATACTTGAAGCAATGTATTTCCTTTAAGAATAGCTATCTTTAAGGGAACTTATTACAGATTAAAATAATCATGGTTGTGCCCACTCGCTTTAACCCTTGTCCTGCTGAGCCCAGATATACCCTGCCTTTGCAAACAGTGTAGATCCAGATCAGTTGGCTTCTGAAGAAGCCAACTGATCTAGATCTGCACTGTTTGCCATTAAGTATGTGAATTTATAGCAACAATCCGGATCAAGTAATCTCATTTGCTGAAAATTAGAAATGGGTGTGGCATCTTAATTTATTCAGCAGGACAAAGGTTAAAATGGTAGCAAAGCTTATATTTGAGAGGACAGTAATGTTAGGTATCTTTAGAGGTAGTGTTGTTTTATACAATCAACTAAATTCATTAAAACACTTTGTGGTCTTGAGCTGGTAATAGTATCATGGTGCATCGTGATATATAAACCCTTGGTAGTGATAGTATCGTGAGGGGGATATATCTGATATGGAACGTATTGTGATAGTCATAATTTGGCATGATGGTCCCGGTTATCGTCAATGAACTCGCCTATGATTAATGTCGGAAGGGTTGATACGCATGTGCGTAATATGTGTTAGAAAAATATTTATAATAAAATGGCATTAACATAAAATAGTTTACTTCTTTACGATAGGGGCTGCTCTTCAAGGAAAGAATTTGCGAGGGGAGCAAATTCATTCCTTGAAGTATCGCCCCTATTTTGGAAGCGATTCTAGGCATAGTTTTCAAGATTTTTCCTGGGTGTGCGTAAAAATGATTCTGTTCTGGCTACACACTGATATACTGCTTTTATTTTCTTTGCCGCCAGGAGCTACCGACCGGAAAAGCATCCGTATTTCAAGCGGTTTACATTCCTGAGTACGGATCACGATGTACCGGGTTTTAATCCCGTTGGAGACGGAGTTTAGTCACGACAACCTCACTTCAGTGCGTACAGAATTTCATTATCATCGTTTCATCGTCTCGTTTTTGAATGTTGAAAGAAGCTTACATGCTAATTCATCTGTTTATCCGAAATCTACGACTGGTTTACTAACAAGCTCCATTCATCCGCAGACAGAATGGATCTTGCAATGCCTGTTTTAAAGTCTATTGTATGCGACGCGCCAGGATAAAAGGTGTCTTCAGACAAGTGCAGACGGTGGAAATCTAGATTAGAATACGCATGCGCATAATCTGATCTTGACCTCTTGACCTTGCCTCTCTGCTTAAGTAATCATTGGATATTGGAGAGTATCTAAACACATCACGAAAACATACCTATATAATTTTGACCCCCTTAAACCCCACTTTTATATAGTAAAACTGGGGTTTACAAGGGTATACATTATTTTCTTGTTTCTAATCAAAAACATAGATTGTTGGTACTCCTTAGAACCGCCTCGGCGAGGCGGTTCTAACGAGTACCACAATCTATGTTTTGAGTAGAAATAAGAAAACTATTAGAATATTTGTCTGAAAACTTTCAGTTTTTGGTTGTGAAATTTTCAATATATTTGAAAAGACGTGTTTTCGTAATGGGAGGACAAATGCGCAAATGAAACTATGCGCAAGCGCACGATGATCTGAATCTGTGCATTTCGCTAACCCTTTTCGCTTACGCGGCCAATATACCGTATGGACCGTAAATATCTAAACACTTTTATTCCTTACATTACTGTCCTAAAATTTGAATGACTCCATTTGACTTCCTCTTGATGTGTCTACAAAACTGATGGATAAGTGGCAAGCAGTGCAGGCCCAGATCAGACGCTGCGTAAAACGCGGCGTATGATCTGGATCTACACCGTTTGTTCTGGCCTAACTAGCCGAATATTTAGGGCAAATATAGTCTTCGCCTAACACTAACTTTTTTCTCGACATTTTTCTTATCAATTTTCCTGACTGTAACCGCTGATTAAATCTTTGAATTTTAGAAATAATCTAGACGTAAACCAAATTATAAACAAATCAGAGCGTCCAAAATGATAAAAAAAGGTTTCCGAGCAGTTGATCTAATTTCTGATTGCGCAAAAAAAAAGCGCAATTATTCGATGTACATTTTCAATGTTATTGTCGTTCTTTAAGGGGACGATGTACTTGGTATGATTTCTACCATTTTCGCCTAGGGAAACTAATCTTTTGACTTCCTATTTGCTTTTCCACACCACAAAAATGGTATTCTAAAAGGAAATAATTTACTCCTTTTGGAATCAATTTCTTTCTTTTATAGAGTGGCCATCTTTTTAGAAGGGACGAAAAACAATTTCACAGAGTTGCTTCTCCTGGACGTGTGTCCATTCCCCGTTATTGCAAAGTACTGTAGCGGGTGGCTTTTCCAGATTTTACTGAGGAAATGACAAGACCTGGCTCAAGCAAAAAGCCTGTTCAGCTCCTCTGAACTGGGAAGACCCTCCCTAGGCAAATAATAAGGTTATAATGACACGAAATGACGTCACAGTTCAGCACTCTAATGAAAACCGAGCGAACAAAACAAGTAGCAACATATATACCGCATGCTCTGGATAACGAGGTATTTGCAGATACGTAAATCAAATAAAAAACAACAAAAACAAACCACACAATAACACACGCACGCACGCACACACGCAAAACAAAACATGAAAAACAAAAGAAAACAATGAATAAAACATTTACATGTAATTTAAGTGCGAAAAGAGCTTAACTTTTGACATGGTGAAGATCTGACGTTATCAGCTGTGGCAGTCCAACTGGAAGTCACACTATTTTTTTTTTTTTTTTTTTTTTTCTCTTTTATCTTTGATTTTCTAGTCTCACCATAGCACTACAACAACTATTCAAATTTTAATGCTACCAGGCAACTGAGTCACATAGAGGCAGCGCCATCATAGCCCTTACCACAACATATACAGTCGAACTTCAATGGCTCGAACATCTTTGGGACCATAGAAAATTGTTCGAGACATAGTTCGAGCCACTGACGATTAATCATGTTGCCAGGTGAGGAAGCAAATAGCGATAATTTAGGTTTTTTTTTTTTTTTTATTTCATTCACAATAATTGTATATTGTGTGTACTCGATGAGGCGATTCTAATGAGTACATACAACATACAATTTCATGATAACATAAAATTTCCCTAAATATTTGTTTTCTTGAGCTAGCGGAAGAATTTTGTATGGACTCAAAAATGTGTTCGAATTAGCCATGGTAAACGAGCCATCGGTGTTCGAGCTATTGGGGTTCGACTGTATATATACAACGTGTTTATTTTAAATATTCGGGTATATTAACTCCTTACGTACGGTCAAACTATCAGCGCTTACAATTTCGTCTCCGTTTCAATTACGAAAGAATTGAGTTAGCAAATCTCTGTGCAAGAAATTCTTCCTTGAGATACTTGTCCTTAAACTATAACCAGTCCAACTGACCACCGTTTTGTGTCTTTAAACAATTGCTGTTGTGTTGCAAACAGTGCAGACCTAAATCAGACGCCGCGTTCTGCGGCGTCTGATCTGGGTCTACACTGTTTGCTCAGACCAGTCTGTCCAACTAATTAGAGTATATACATTTTACAGAAGCCCGAAAATTAAGTTTCTGGGATCGCACGAGAAATATTCGCGAATTGATATCAAGTAAAACAATTGTTTATCTAATTGTTGAGTTGTATGAACATCGTCTGATAAGAATTAAAATAATAATAAAAAAATCAAACATGACGTGACCTTTCTCAGGATTTCTGATGCACGCGATACCGCTTGTTGTAGTTTTTTGAAGCGATCAACTAGGGAATTTACATGTTCTGGTTTTCTGGATAATTGAAATGCTGTTATATATTTGTGCGTTAAACCTCAGAAGTACATGTAACATGGGAAAATTTATTTTTCCGATCGTCCACTGAAAATTAGCGGAGCTCAACTTTGCGCCAGTACATTAGAGAGGTTCTGGTCGAAAGCGTAAACGGTAACCTGCAGTGTAATGCAAACAGACCCTGATTAAGTTTATTGTTAGTTTTTTTTTCCCTTTAAAACAAATAATCTGATATGCAATGCAGCCAATGACTAAGATATATACCATTTGGGCCGTGCCAAGCGAAAACGTGTCTTCGGGCACATTACGAAAACACGCCTATTCAAACATATAACTCCAAAAACTAAAAATTTTCAGATAAAAAACTCTGATATTTTTCATATTTCTGCTCAAGACATAGATTGTGGGTACTCGTTAGAACCGCCTCGGCGAGGCGGTTCTAACGACTACCCACAATCTATGTTTTTGAGCAGAAATAAGAAAAATAATGTATACACCTGGAAAACTCAGTTTTACTATATAAAAGTGGGATTTAAGGGGGTCAAAATTATATAGGCATGTTTTCGTGATGATATGCGGACAGCGAAGGGTCAACAGAATATTACTGGAAACTACAGAATAAGGCCCGGCTGATGGTTTGCGCTGGCGCAGGATGATCTGAATCTTCGCGTTTTGTGCATCTTCGAAGGTTGTTTTTCGCGTGATACGGCCCAGTAAACATAATCTGAGTGGTGGTCGTTATTGCGTACTTGAATGCTATAGGCATAATATGCTTCTAAGATAGATCTAGTGATTAAAACAATACTTTATTATCCTTGTCTTGTATTCAGCACCAATCTTTACCAGGCGAATTCAGCAGACGACAAATTGATGATATTTTCCTTATTTTTCCCAGAAAGTGGACTTTGACATTTCATGCAAATTGTCTCCATGAATTGTCAAAGCCTATTTTCTGGGAAATATATGAAAAATATTTTAACATATCTTCTGCTGAGAATTTTATCTAGCATGGTAGGCGTTAAGGGGGAATTAGTTACTGAGGTGTCTTAACAGTTGTGAAAGTGTGGAAAGATCTTAGATAAACAAAATATGTGGTATATAAAATGGGAAGTTAATAGTACCTCAACTCCTCTGTGCAATGCGAAAATGGCTCTTTGAGGTACCTGAGAGAAAAGACGCTTCCGGTGTGTCTGTCAAATTGTCCAAATGAGAGAGCAACAGCAACTTTAAATGGAATGGTACATGTACATATATATGCAACGCATTAAATGCTAAGCACCGGGTTACATTACATACAGCGTTGGATTACATGCACCATGTTTTGCAATACGCGTTTAGCATTTGCATGCATCTGAAGCCCTGTAGGACAATTTGCATCTCCCAACTGACCAATACGTTCATGCAAGGGTTACATTTAAGAGCAACAATGAATGCAGTCACAAATTAAAAACAACATATTCGCTTGATGTTTGGTTTTGGCACATCAAGACCTGATCAGTAAGCCTAAATATTAATCTGACAATGAATTACATAATAGGCTGTAATGGAAATGTGGAAATGCAGCAGCCAGTTCTGATGCAAACTAACCCAGGTTTTTTTCTCATAATGAGCAGTCCTTTGAAATTTTGTTATTTAAACTTCACCACTCTCCGGACCCATTCCCATGATACTTTTTTTGAGTGTGTGTTTCCCAGAAAAAGGATTTGACATTTGAGCCAGCGCATTTCCATTACGAAAACATGCCTATATAATTTTGACCCCCTTAAACCCCACTTTTATATAGTAAAACTGGGGTTTGCAGGGGTACATATTATTTTTCTTATTTCTGCTCAAAACATAGATTGTGGGTACTCGTTAGAACCGCCTCGGCGAGGCGGTTCTAACGAGTGCCCACAATCTATGTTTTGAGCAGAAATATGAAAAAATATCACAGTGTTTTATCTGAATTTTTTTTTAATTTTTGGAGGAGAAATTTTCTATATATTTGAATAGGTGTGTTTTCGTAATGAAACGGATTTGACATTTGAGCCAGCGCATTTCAAAACCTATAATAAGACCTGTGTGACCAGCAAAAACAGATCAACTTGTACAGCCACCTAGTACGGCAATAATTCTCGTTTATCCCTCTGTGGATAACCTGGAGGCAGTAGGAGGTACATGCAATCCGCAAAGATTCTGATCAGACTACGCGGAAAATTGCATGCAGCATCAACTCCTATTCTCGGAGACAATACGTTTAGGGATCATTCCTGTAGCACTTTATATGTACGGAAGTATAAGTGTAGATACCCAGGAAATATCAAAATTTGACTCATGACAGAGATATATTAAAGATATTACGGAAAAATAGAGACATTGCTATTTAGAAGCAATTAATCCTCTTTTCAAAATTATTTTGTTACCAGTTGTTAGATTTCCATGTTAAAACAGGGACCAGATTTTCACTTCGAGATACCAAGGAAATGCCACAATCACAAAGCACAGACCTCCCGAGGTACCAAAAGAAGGAGAGATGAGGAAAAAATAATGACAAAACAGACACCACATATGCATCACGAAAACATGCCTAAATAATTTCGACCCCCTTAAACCCAACTTTTATATAGTAAAACTGGGGTTTACAGGGGTATACATTATTTTTCTTATTTCTGCTCAAAAACATAGATTGTGGTACTCGTTAGAACCGCTTTGGCGAGGCGGTTCTAACGAGTACCCACAATCTATGTTTTGAGCAGAAATATGAAACTTATTAGACTTTTTTATCTGAAATTTTTCAGTTTTTGGAAGTGAAATTTTCTATATATTTGAATAGGCATGTTTTCGTAATGGCAACCACAAAACCACAAAGAAAGAACTGCGACAGAGGAACTACCTTAGAATAGTCAGTAGAAAAAAAAAAAATAATGAAAAAAAAAAAAAAAAAAAAAAAAAAAAAAAAAAAACTGCTCGCGGGGTGTGAGTGCGAGATGGACTGTACTTAAATCACTTTACTCGCGCAAAACTTCAACCTTAATTCTGATGCAGCTCCATAAACATATGTTCGGTCCGCATATGGATCTTTTACCTCGTCTGTGAAACATCA
Source organism: Anodontia alba (assembly GCA_964016985.1). Taxonomy (NCBI): domain Eukaryota; kingdom Metazoa; phylum Mollusca; class Bivalvia; order Lucinida; family Lucinidae; genus Anodontia; species Anodontia alba. The sequence continues at coordinate 1,293,016 of OZ024835.1, read as the reverse complement.
CTGTCAGAGTGAAATGGAACAAAGCAAAAAGCACAATGGTACTTCAGTTCTGTAAAAATCTGGATGAAGCCTATTTTTGGCTGCACTTTATTACTGTTATCAGCATAATTAGTATTCATTTAGATGTGAAGTATCTGCTGATATGAAAATTGAAAAAAAAAGAAAGAAAATAAATGTATTTTAAATGGAAACGATTCTTTACCCTAGTTCTGCTGAACCAGGATAAACCTTGCCTTTGCAAACAGTGTAGATTCAGATGAGTTGACTTCTGAAGAAGCCAACTGATCTGGATCTGCACTGTTTGTCATGAAGCATGTGGATTTGTATCAACAACCTGCTGCAAGTAATCTGGTTGGCTGTAAATCAGAAATGGGCGTGGCTTCCTAATTTATTCAACATGGCAAGGGTTGACTTTGACGACTGACTTTGACGGCTCAAATCGTCCTGCGCACCTACACAGTCTTAACAGAGTCATCGTTGTCTGCATGAAGAAACTTTACATCTTTGGCTGTAAAACGTGGCATACAGGTATTTATTTCTTGATACAAGTACTATTCTGTAGGAGCTCTGCCAAATTTTCAACTGTTTCAGGGCAGTGCTAGATCCTGGAATTGGAGATAATTAATCGAAAACCACTTTTTACATACCATTGGACACAGTCTGAGAGGGTAAAGTATTGTCTACATTGGTGCAACAGTAGGTTTTGGTGCATTGCAGTATGTTTTATGATGATTAAATTATTATTTAGTATGTTTGCAATTTATTGATATAGCACCTAGTGGACGTGACGTGCACTGTTATACTTTTTGTTTGCATTTTACTTGTGTGGCGGCTATGCACAAGTACAAACGGAAGTCAAATCTGTAGAATGCACCCAATATGTCGGTCTCACATTCACTACTCATTCGTGTGTTTGTTTAACCAATACTGCCCGACATAACTGACCAGAAGAACACTTCATGGAACAATAGAACGAAAGAAACGAGTCTATTAAAATGGATTATAGTTCATTGTCCGTGAGAGTAGGCACGCAACACAAGTCTAAGACAGATTGTCGAGAAAAATCTAAATAAGCGAATCTTTTCCGGATATAAATTGAGCCAGACCGCAGTCAATCCAATACAGTGGCCAGGACGAAAAACGAAATCTAAGTTCAGCCTGTGCATCCGTCAGGTCGTTTCAGAGTTTTCACTACTCGCTGTAGAGACTGCTCGCCCGTTGTAGGTTGTTCATGCGGTGACACAGAAATCAGTCTGAGCGTAAACACAGGCTGATATGAATTCACACAAATAACTTTGTGTTAGGCTTAACGCTTAGCACGCTGGTAAAATTTCAACAGACGACATATTGAAATATATTCCTAATTTGTCTCAGAAAATAGGTTTTGACGTTTGAAGCAAAACTGCCTCCTTTGGAGACAATTTGCATGAAATATAGACGCCCAAATTTCTGTGAAAAATAAGACAAATACAACCTCAAATAGCTCATGGAGTGGTAAAGGTTGAATTAGATTAACTCTTTCACTGCCTAAGGCGATAATAATGGGCTTTTGCAAACAGCATAGATTCAGATGAGACGGCTCATAATGAGCCGTCTCATCTGGATCTACGCTGTTTGACATTCAGTCTTTCAACTTTACATAATTATAAACTTCTTTCCAAGCGACAGTTTGTAAAAAAAAAAAAAAAAAGTAGACAACAAAAGTCGTCTGAAATTTGGCGCCGAAAGAGTTAACGAAGTCTGTTGTTTTTATCCCAAACCTATGTAGACACTTGATTGGAATGTCTGAATTTCAGGAGATAGTTCGAAACAGCGAAATTTGAGCCGTAATGTTATTACCTAGAAATATTAGGACGAACCAACAGAAATACATGCTACCCTCGCAGACCTTTAGTTACATGTAAATGTACAGTTTTTATCTTGTTTACTAAACCGGTACTTCAAAGCCCGAGAAAGTGAGTTTGCAAAGGTGCATTCAGACTTTGACAGGACCCGATAATATGGGCACGATGTTGCTGAACATTTATTGTTTTGCTCCAAGAAGAGAAAGTTGATTTTCCTTGGTTGTAGCTGAGATGAAGAGTACACGACGATAAAGACTGATTGGTGAGTTTTCAATATCCGAAAAATGTACCAGACATGAACCTTTTGCCCCCATGATATTTATTTTTTGTTTTTCTTTGATTTTCAATTTCAGATAATAATTACAAGACATGTCGTGACCTAGAACGGCTCAGAGGAAAATTGTCTATGAAATAAACTGCGTTTTTATTTTAAGGGGAGTGGATACAATACTAAAGGAAATAACCATGACAGGGAATATTTTGCTTCTCTTTTTTATTGAGACTTTTCTTAAAGAAAGAATTTGCTCCCTCTGGGATTAAAAGTAGCTAGAGAGAGCATATTCTTCCCTTTGAGCGTAGCCTACATTTTGTGAAAGACTGGAAATGCAAGGGAGAAACTGCTTATCTTAAGAGGTTATCTCCCTTTGCGAAACGGTGGAAAATCTTTATGATGTATCATTCCGCCTTTAGGCAATGACGAATGTTTGGTTGTTTGGGCCAAAACATGATATTTGTTCAGATGTCCATAGCCACGGTCCTTCGTGTAAGGGTTGGCATGTTGTACTGAATAATATCTGGGTCCTATTTTATCACGAAAACACGCCTATATAGTTTTGAACCCCTGAAACCCCACTTTTATATAGTAAAACTGGGGTTTACAGGAGCATACAATTTTTTCTTATTTCTGCTCAAAAACATAGATTGTGGGTACTCGTTAGAACCGCTTCGCCGAGGCGGTTCTAACGAGTACCCCATAATCTTTGTTTTGAGCATAAAGATGAAAAATATCAGAATTTTTCATCTGAAAATTTTCATTTTTTTTGGTGGTAAAATTTTCATTATATTTGAATAGGCTTGTTTTCATAATGTGTACGATGAATAGCCATATCATGAAAGGTTCGAAATGAATCGCAATGTGAGGAAACGTCCCAGCTAGCATTCTACGTAAATCTATATCGGGCCGTCATCGGCCCGTCAGCTACCCTGACGGGCCGATGACGGCCCGATATAGATTTACGTAGAATGCTGACTGGGGTATCTTCCGATATGTGCATCCACATACATGTATCTTGTGGGCAATCATTAGAAGTGCCTCGTTTTGTTCCCACAACATATGTTTTTAATGGAGAAATAAGAAATATTATCCCAGAATTATCAGCATCCCACATAGCCTTCCATTCAGAAAATTTATATGAGATATGAAGGAACTTAACACCTGCTTAATTACGTACGTTAATTGAAACAAAACTTATCAGTCAGAAATAAAACGCATCCCGCGCTAGGGGAAAAGAAAAACATTTTTCAGCGTAAATGAAGACCAGAGCATTCGCCCAATCCGGTATTGATGTTCATATTACCTGATTACTTCTTAGCGTCATCGTTTCCATCATTATACTAGAAATACAGTTGTAAATCGGTGGATACCGTCCGACTGGAGACCAGGAGGTCGCCGGTTCAACCCCCGCCGAGGTCGGTAACATTTTTTCGTAGAGATTGATCATGAAATATTTTCTACGGTCATTCTCTCCTTTCCGCTGATTCAAGAAGGGCAGTTGTCAGTTTCTGGCGAAAGAATGTGCACAATACTGGTTAACCGCTTAGAGGACTAAGCCTGCCCAGTAAACGTGTGGTTAGGTAAACTGACCGCGCTCGACATGGTCCCATTGGGTTGACTGGGCCGTAAAACCTCAACACATACAAAATCGGTGGATTATCCTAAATTCTAAACCAACAGCTTCTATTTATCATAGCATTAGACAAAAGTGGATACCAGGTAAGTATTGTTCTTGTCTCCACAAAACATATGTTGCGCCTCTGCGATTCTCTTCTAATGGGCACTCATATGTTTTCGTGGAGAAATAATCACAATATAAACACTTTTTCGTACAAAAGGCGCTTACCTGGTACTGTCAAAAATAATTTACGTAATAATTTACGTAACGTAATTGTTTATCAGACCGCCCGTAGAAAAGGGGCGGAGACTCGCGAGCGTATGCGAAGTTGAAAGTAGTTCGTAAGTACTTAACCCTTGTCATGCTAAACAAATAAAGATGCAACGCCCACTTCCAATTTTAAGCCAATCACTTACTTGATCCAAGTTGTTGATACAAATTCAATACTTGATGGCAAACAGTGTAGATTCAGATCAGTTGGCTTCTTCAGAAGCCAACTGATCTGGATCTACTCTGTTTGTAAAGACATGGTATATCCAGGTTCAGCAGGACTAGGGTTAATAACTATGAATAATATCACGCGATATTTTTGAGAATACTGAGAAAATAAGGCCAACGTGTTAGATTTTTATTGAAAACAAACTTTCCCTTTTCAATCGTCTTTTTCTGTTTTCCACGAAGAAGTATTTTTTTCTATTGTCATTTGATGTAGTTGAACCCATATCCGGTACCTTCGAAAGGTCCTTGACTGGCTCCATTCTCCAGTGACTAATTTTTTTTCTCATATTTCTGTTTGATAATCCATTAAAATAACCCCCCCCCCCCACCCCCCCAAAAAAAAAAATATATATATATATATCATGACTATAAAGGCTGGTCACCAGTGGCCAGCTTTTATAGTCTTGACATTACTTTGGTTTTATTTTAGTGGATTATGAAACAGATTATAAGAAAAAAAAACTTAGTCACTGGAGACTGGAGCCAGTCTAAGTACATCCATTTTGAAATTTTATTCAAGGAAACAATGAATAAGATGGGAAGCCTTATTTCGCTATGAAAACCAATATAAATATATACTTATTTGTTGTCTACTGATTCAACCTACAGTGTTAAAAAAAGATAAATGCTAGTGGAGGACCGATGTTGACATGCACTAAACGCCAACACCAAATCATTATTGTTTTACCAGGCTCCACTGTTCAACGAAAACACACCTAGAACTTTGCAGAATATTGGTTAGGTCGGGCTGATTAACTTCCGGTAATGTAATTTTCGTGATGAAAATTTGCAGTTTTGATTAATGTACCTCTGCGGTTTTTGATTAATATATTTTGATAACAAATAAAAACATCCTTATGAGGACTTGAATGTTTTGGTTTAACTCTTTCTTTCGTGAAAAAAGTTTACTAAAATATGTCTATAAAGTGAAGGTACGATTGAACAAAGTTGTACTGTCACATATGATAATCAAAGCACTGATAGCACTGGTGGGTCGATTGTCTTTGAGTGTAGGCTAGGAAAATAGTCCTGAACGGGGACTTAATACTGTTTCATTGAATCCTTAACTTCCTGTAATTTAAGCAAACTGTGCAGAACCTGATCAGCGCTGCGTTCTGTGGCGTCCGATCTAGGTCTGCACTGCAAATGACCCAGTCCAGGTTTTACTGATAATCCTCTATCAACAGCATTCTGACGCCACATCGATAAGACTAGTTACCTGGATTTCATACAATGCGCAATTTGATTACATTGGTCAATGATAATCACGTCGACAAATACCTTAAGGAAAATTTGACGTTTGTATACAATGGCTCGATTGTAAACAACAGACCCAAAAACCGAAACAGTCGCCTCGACATCTGGGCGCAATGTAAAATTTTGTGAAACCATTTATTGTTTCATGAGACAAACGAGTTCCTTGCCGACCTAACTTGCGTTCAACATCAACTTGTACACAGCGACAGTCAAAATAGTGTCTATGTCTTCTTCCTGGGTATACTTGGCCACGACATGAGAAAAATGTCTTACGGCCATATGCAAACGCATTAAGCAATTAAATGAAATATGATACCCTTGATTAAATACATGATCCGTGTATATTGAGGTCTTATGATTACTGCGACAAATTCGTCGACTGGACAAATTGTGTTACGACCTAGCATTCCTACCTTCGATTATCTGCCTTGGCAGATAACGCATAGCTTGTAGGTATACATCCAGTCTCTGACAAGTGCGTCAGGGAGTCGACTCTTTGGCTCAGTGGTTAGAGCATTGGATTTTTATCCGGACAGACCGGGTTCGATGCCCACGATAGGCGGGAAATTTTTTCAGCTATGCTTAATTCCTTTCTTACGACTTTCATGTCGTAAGATGGGGGCTTCTCCGAGAAGAAGCCTTCTCAGAAAAAGGCAGAGTATCTGCTAAAATAAGCGATTGAGAAGCTCCAGTATCTCGTAAGATTTTAATAGGGGTAGACTAGGCATAGTCACTATCTGATAAGAATGGTTCATAAATCTCCATAACAGAATCAGTCTCAGACCTTTCGGCCTGGGTAGGATCTTCCTCTTTAACATATGACTGTGGTTTTCACCGTAAAGAGGTAAAGCCTGTAGGTCTAAGCCCCTCTTGTTTTTCTTTAAAAAGCTCAAACTTCTTTAAGAGAAGAAAATGTTTGATCCCGGACGAGCCCCCAATTTCTGTAAATAGAAAGAAAGGCAATGATCAGGAATCGATACAATTAGCTAACACCTTCCGTCCAAGACACCAAAGGGTAAACCGTGCAACAGTACAGTTTTTAAGTTTCTCGCCTGACGGCTCGAAATTTAAGACTGCGCAATAACCTATACTTCTGATAAAGGGCCTTTGCTATCTATCGGCATATTCTGTTGTGCTCAATTAATCATTTAAAGAAGACAGATATGACATTATGATCAAAAGTGTTCGGGCTATTTGAAGGAGACAGATTATTCTGTAAGCACACAGCAAAGTCTCCGACCAGCCTGCGCGACTGCGCAGGCTGATCGGAACCTTTGCAGTCTGCATATGCCCCAAAATAACATTTTGTCACGGCGCGGCTAAATTTACGAATATTGTGTTGATAGTTGGAATGCACTAATTACTCATTCCGTGCAAATGTAGCGCAGATCTGACTATGAGGGTGTAGAATAAACAATTATGTACCGATCACTCTCGTTATCTCAAACACTGATAACTCAGACTACTGCTTAAGTCGAACTAAATTTTGGATATTGTTAATTTAATTTTGCTTCGTGTTCTTTACATTTCAACTACTATCCTCACAAACTACTGTTATCTCAAACTGAAAATTCTGGTACTCTAGGGATTGAGATAACGAGAGTCCACTGAACCTTTTTACTCGTCTCTTCTTAATTTAGCTTCGTGTTAGTAATATTTCAACTGCTATCATATCAAACTACTGTTATCTCAAACTGAAAATTCTGGTCCTCTAGGGATTGAGATAACGAGAGTCCACTGAACCTTTTTACTCGTCTCTTCTTAATTTAGCTTCGTGTTAGTAATATTTCAACTGCTATCATATCAAACTACTGTTATCTCAAACTTAAAATTCTGGTCCTCTAGAGTTTGAGACAACGACAGTTCACAGTACCTTTTTACCCGTTTCTTCTTCTGTTGTGCTTTGTGCAAAACATTGAATGAGACGGCTTCTGCTTTCGTGTTGATGGCTAAATCAGAAATTAGTTTGTACTAATGACATTGGAGAAATCAACAGTCTTTGAGGAAAAAAGGCAGCATTTTCGCAGATAACTAAACTACAAACACAGATGGCTGGCGTCATGAGAAAACGGGTCTTTTCATCTTTGAGCCCATTCTGGTTACGTTGAAATCGAACATTACGACAAAAAATTCAAATATTTTTCATATTTCTGCTCAAAACATTGTTGGTACAGACCGCAGAGGCGGTTCACAAATACCCACAATCTATGTTTTTGAGCAGAAATAATTAAAATAATGTATACCCCTGTAAACCCCAGTTTTACTATATAAAAGTGGGGTTTCAGGGGTCAAAATTATATAGGCATGTTTTCGTGATGATATCGCTTAAGCCGGTGCTGAAGGGGGCGGGGCGGGGCGGGGTGGGGCGGGGAAGGGGGGGGGGGGTGGGTCCTCGCAAACTGCATAGCTGCATATGAAGAGACTTAATAAAACCGAGTCTCCGATTTTCGTCCTTTTGTGTGTTCTTTGTTTCCGACGGCAACCTTTTAGATTTTTATATTGTGTGTATATGCGAACAGGGAAATCCTAGATCAAACTGCGCATGCGCAAAGTCTGATCAGGAATGTTGGTGTTAATCATTGTTTTATATAGTATCGTATTTGCCCTAAATATTCCGACAGACTGGCTTATGAAAACAGTGTAGACCCAGATCTGACGCCGCAGAACGAGGCATCGGATCTGATCCTACATTGTTGGCTACTTATCCAGCATTTTTGACACATCAACATATACTCAAATAGACTTGTTCAAATTTTAGGACAAGTATGGCAAATAGTTAGGATGCGGGAATATTTACAGTATATGTACTTACGCTTGTAGTTCTTAATAACGACTCGTCAACCCTTATTGGTCATGTTATATCGTTCTCCAACCCCCACCCCGCCCCAGAGAAAGGGACAGAAGACCTAGCGGATGAGAGGAAAGAGAAATAGTGAAAGTTGACGATGAATGACAGTGCACTGAGAATCAGAGGAAATACTAATATTACACCCTTCCCTTCCTCCCCACCAGTTTCCCTCACCATGGTTACGTATGTAATCAACATCTGCTTTAGTGTAATAAAACCCTTTTTCTAACCGACTGACTGCTTAACCCATTTACGTCGAGTGGACTCTTCTACCCCTACTCTTTGGACAGGTCCATTATCAAAAGAAGGGATGTCTGGCTATTTTTTATGAATATCATATTTTATAGAAATTTCTGTATTTAATGCAAAAGTGTAGACCCAGATCAGATACCACGTTTTGTGGCGTCTGATCTGAGACTACACCGTTTGCCAATATCCCTTTTATTGGATTCTAGGCATAAATGGGTTCAGATGACCCGCTACTCAGCTGTCCACATATGACTTGTTGAAAACATATAACTTAGTACTTTTTTTCTTATGATAGGACTCAAACATGAGCCGGGTAAAATGAAAAGTACACATCTGTATGTACGTTCCAGTAAGCATTCTACATGAATCTATAGCGGGCCGATATCGACCCGTCAGGGTAGCAGACGGGCCGATAACGGCCCGCTGAAGATCTATAAAGAAGGCTAGTTGGGGTATTAGGATGTCTTGTATTGCGCTCTTTACAAAAAGCGGTTAAATATCCTTTCTGTATGATAATATATTTTTTTCGCAAACAATTATATAACAGTGGCAGTGAATAACAATAGCAGATCTCTAAATAAAAATGTTACATAGCTTGTGTATGTTTACAACTGTAAGACCTTGGTTGCATGGTGTTCCGAGTTTGATCCTGGACATCTGTCCCAGCTACACTGCTCTGTAATAATCATGTAAATGGAGTTGGTGATTTATGGCCCAGTCAACAGTGTTTAGATCATGTCGAGCCGGTAAGTTAACCTCACATATGTTGTTTGTGGAGAACAGGACAAAATTATCCCAGTATCACCACTAAATATCCCTTCTTAAGTACACAGAGCACTTTGATCAGGGTCAACACTGCTGTGTCATTCAGTTCAACATTTCCGACACATCTCCAGGTAAACGGGTCTGAACAAACAGTGTAGACCCTCAAGTCTAAAGCAGTTGGTGCTGGGTATACCCTGGTTTCCATTTCGGTACAATATTTTCAAAACATCAGAAATGAAGAAGTCAGTTGGGCGTTGTTCAAATTTTGGAAAGAATGGCAAAGAGTTAACGTTTAGCACTCTGGGTAAAATTTTCAGCAGACGACACTTTGAAATATATTTCTTATTTTTCCCAAACACTAGGCTCAGGAGACAATTTGCATGAAATGTCAAAGCCTATTTGCTCGGTAAAATAAGAAAAGATCAATTTGTCGTCTGCTAAAAGGGGTAAATGAGGTATTTACCGTAAATATTCGGACCATTACGCTGGTACGACAAACTTTGTAGATCCAAATCAGACGCCGCAAGTCGCAAGTCGGCGTCTGATCGGGGCTATGCTGTTTGATATTTTGGTATATTGTAGCACTTTTTATATTAATAAGCAAGTAGACAAATGGACTTATTCACAGTGTAGGATAAGAATAGTTAGGGTTAACACGACATTTACCCAAATATTCAGACAGAACATGTAATACTTATCAGTGAGCAAACAGTGTAGACCCAAAGCAGGCATGGGTATAGCATCATGTTTAAACTTAATATTCCGACAGATTGGCCTGAGGAAAACAGTATAAATCCTGATCAGACGCCTCGATAGCAACTTATGAAAGGATCATCATTTCAGCAGGTCTTGTTTTTGAAGAACAATGTGTTTTTTTATCATTATTTTGCCATATATGAGCATGAAAGTCAATGTAGCGTGACCATTTGAATAAACTCTCAATCCCGTTTCAACAATAGCATCGACATGAAACTTGGTGGAAATCGGCTAACTGATTTCTGAAGATAAAGTGTTTAACAATACCATGATTTTATACATGTAGAGAGCATAGGGGCAAGGAAAGATAAACCTAGCAGAATTAAATGTTGATTGTAACTTAAAGCTTTTGCTACTTCAATCATATATTGTAAGTTTTAGACACTTCAGCTATTTTTGTCTTTATGTGTGTGTGTGTGTGTGTGTGTTCATTGCTCGCAAGGGTCATTCTTTTATAATATAGCTATTTCCGATCTAGAGGTCATCCTGTTGCTACAGTGTGTTTCAACTCAAATCGCCCAGTGGTTTGGGTGGAGGTCAAAAATTGGTTTTCAAGATGGCGGCTATGGCGGCCATTTTAGATTGCCAATCGGCATGATTTTCGCTATTTTTCATCTACAAGTTTTTAGCTCATTTCGCCTGATCCAGAAGTTGTCCTGTTGCTACAAAGCAAGTTTCGGCTCAAATCGGCCAAAGGTTTAGGAAGAGATTTCGAAAATTGATTTTCAAGATGGCTGCTGTGGAAGCCATCTTGGATTTTCGATCGGCTCATCAATTTTAGCTATTTTGTGTCTACTAGGCACACAAATGCTCCTCATCAAGTTTCAGTTCAACTGGATCATAGTCTTTAGAGGAGATATCCAAAATATGGATTCTCAACATTAATCCCATATAAATGTATGGGGCCCATACAAATGCATGGAAAAGCAAATTTGACCTTGCTGAAAAAAAACACCAAACGTCAACGTAGGACCATCATTTTAGCAAATTCGGAAGACCTCTCGTCCCCGATGATTTGTGTACAGATTAGGCCCCAGGGCTTACTTAGTTCTGGAGAACAATTTTTTAAGGATTTTACCATATATGGGCATGGCTGCTATCTTGGTAAACGGACCGCGACTATTTTAACAATCTTTCATTTCCCGGCCCAAGTTGGCTTCATTTGAAATTGAGCAACGTTGGCCCAGAGGCCTCAGAGGAGAAGTCGTTTGAAATTCTCAACATTTTTTCCCATACAAATGTATGGGCCCATACAAATGCATAGGGAAGCGAACTTGTCCTCGCCGTAAAAAGATCAAACGTCAATGTAGGACCATTATTTTAGCATCTTTGGTAGACCTCTCAGCCCCAATGCATCCTCGGTTCTAGATAAGAAGATTGTTAAAGTTTTTACCATATATGGGCATGGCGGCCATCTTAGTCAACGAAGCGCCAACATTTTAGCAATCTTTTGTTCCCCCAACCTAAGGAGGAATTTGAGCAAAGTTAGCTCAGCGGCTTCAGAAGAGAAATCGTTTGAAAATGTTAACGGACGGACGGATGGACAACGGACAAAAAGTGATCACTATAGCTCATCCCGAGCACAGCTCAGGTGAGCTAAAATCGGAGACTCTGCTTTATTAAGTCTACATATACGTACAGCTCTGTATTTGATTTTCAAAGTAACCAATATGTGTTCATGATCCCAAAGGCATAAAAATATAATCTGCACTACAATTCTGCTTCCTGTACTACTGTAGGTCGGAAGAACACTACGAGTACATTTCAAGCAAAGTACACTGTTTTACGAGGGGCGATAAAATTGATTGATAAATTTCGTAGTCCCAATAAAGCACAAAGGGGACGAAATATGAATTCCTATTTTCAAGGAAAAATAAGACAAACACTATTCATGGCGTAATATTACTTTTTCATCATTGTTCGAAGGGTTAAAAGCTTTCTGTTATTCTTGTGCTAGTAGAAGTTTATTTTGAAATACCGGTAATCACAATAACTTTGTCAGATCCTTGATCCAGGGGAATTTTGTGGGACTGTACAGCATAGTAACTTTGCAAATGTGTCTTTTCAAACAAAAGTTCTAAACTGAAAGGACTTCCAGACAGCCGTCGAAAACATAGTACGCTAATCGTAGAATTGATCATAACTTTCCTGTCGCCCCTCATTTATTTTGTTTTATTTTTGCCGCGCCATGCGCAAACGTGTCTTTGGGCATATGCGGACAGCGTTGGCCTAGATCAGACTGCGCATCCACACAGTCTGATCAGAGCCTTCACTGCTCGCTAACTTATCACTGGATACTACAGAATATATGAATGGCGAGCAAAGGCCCGGAGGGTACTTTACGCATGCGCAGGATAATATGAAGAGGCGCATGTTGCGCATGTTCGAAGGCACGTTTTCGCTTGACGCGGCCGATTTATATTTGTGTATGTATGTCTGCGACGGGCTATGATCAAAATCGATTCAATCACATACTGATCAGACCATCACAACAAAAGACTATTTGAACTTACAATAGTGTCTATATTATCTATTAGCCAATGATTTCAATACATTGCCTTTAATTTTCATCTGGCCACAGGAAAACCATACGCGAGGAAATATAGTCCCTTGTTAACCATCTCATCCCTGCCTCAGCCTGGATCTTATCTGCTGGCATACAAGTTCTGAACATTGTAGACACTGAATAGCGATCATCGAAAGCTCATGACAAGTTTGCAAGGATGCACAGGCTGTGTTGGGCTTTAGACATGCGCATTCGAGTTTGTTTAGATTTTCATGCGCCGCGCTCAATTCCCTCCAAAGCCAGTTTTCATTATTGGGATACTTGTTTGTCCGTTTGATTAACCTTTACCACTCTCTGGGCTAATTCAGCAGACGGCAAATTGATGATAATTTTCATATTTTTGCCCAGAAAACAGAATTTGACATTTCATGCAAATTGTCTCTGTTGGAGACAATTTGCATTGGATGTCAAACCTGTTTTTTTTGGGGGGGAAAAACAAGAAAAATATTTCAATACAATATCTGCTGAAAATTTTACCCAGAGCTCTTAGCGTTAAATCTTCCGACTTCAGGAGTAATGGCTAAACGAAATCAGACGATTCAAATAAATCAGAGAGCGAAAGTATACAAAGATAAGCGATTTGTTTGATAGTTTCCCCACTGTGGTATTTTTGTCGTCTGTTTGCGTTTCCTATAAATGCTTCGCGCCATGCGAAAATGTGTCTTCGGACAGTGAAGACTCAGGTCAGCTTGCGCATCCGCGCAGTCTGATCAGGGCCTTCGCTGTCCGCTAACAGAATCATTGGATAGTACAGAATGTAGGAATATAGACCAAAGGACCGGATGATAATTTGCCCATGCGCAGGATGATCTGAATCTGCGCATTTTGCTCATCTTCGAAGGCACTTTTTCGCTTGAATAATGAATATGGAGACATTCAGGAAAAGCCCATTACGAAAATACGCTTATTCAAATATACTGAAAATTTTACCATCAAAAAATGAAAAATTTCAGATAAAAAAATTCTGATATTTTTCATATATCTGTTCAAAACACAGATTGTGGGTACTCGTTAGAACTGTCTCGGCGAGAAATGCCTTGAGCAGAAATAAGAAAAAAACAATGTATACCCCTGTATATCCAAGTTTTACTATGTAAATGTGGGGTTTAACGGGGGTCAAAATTATATAGGCATGTTTTCGTGCTGACAGTCTCGGAATACAGCCATCGCAAGGATATCCCAGGAGTGTCTGTGGAAGAAATCACATTAATGGAACAAGGTCCCCGTGACGAAATTATCTTGACAGAAGAACCAGTGTACATATTTCTGAAATGAAAAGACTGATGAAAATCAATGTACGTTCATAAATGTAAGTATTAAGACAGACTGACCTTAGCAAGATCGGACGCTGCGCCTCAGAGGCTACTCTGTCACTTATCAAGCAGTTTTATACTCGTCAGCAGGCAGTAAATTGGACCTGGTAAAATTAAGACCAAAGTACGAAATCGATGCCAAAGAAACAAAAACAAGCACTGAGTGACCTGTCAATCCTAAAATGATCGTGTAGATTTGTTAATGAAAAAATCACGGGTCTTAACCAAACTACACATAATTTATAACCAACAAATATATAGCGTTCCAAAATATGCAAATTTGAGCCAACGCAAGACAAAACCAACATAAGACGTGCGACCAGCGAAGACTCAGATCAGACTGCGCATCCGCGCAGTCTGATCAGCGTCTTCGCTGATCGCATGCGCCGTCTACCGCCTCAAGGCTATCCAAAGAGGGATAAACGAGAATCCTTGCCATACTGGGTGGATGCTGGTTACACAGGTCTAAGATATAAATAGCATAAATCAGCATAACTTAAAATTACATTGTAAATTTCACAAGAACATAATTATACAGAACATGAGAAAATGAGAGAGAAAATAAATTAACGATACCCAGAACATACCACAATTACGAAGCACAGCCTTCCCGAGGTACTAAAAGGAGAGATGAGGAACAAACAATGACAAAGCAAACGTTACATATTTTATTTGCGATGAAGTTTTACGGTCCAGTCAGCCCAATGGGGTCATGTTGAGCGTGACCATACTTTTACTTGGCAGGCTTTGTCCTCAAAGCAGAGAACCAGTACTGTGCACATCCTTTCGCCAGAAACCAGGAGAGAATGACCGTAGAAAATATTTCATGATCCATCACCACGACAGAATGTTACCGACCCGGCGGGGGTCGAACCCCCAACCCCCTGATCACCAGTCGGACGCGGATCCAACTGAGCCACCGAGGTCGGCTCAAACGTCACAAGTAAAACACCGACGCATTATTAATAAAGAAGACCTGCAACAGAGGAATCGCTTGTCATTGTCTCCTGATGCATTGTCCTTGTCTCTGATGCATTGTCATTGTCTCCTGATGCATTGTCCTTGTCTCCTGATGCATGTCATTGTCTCCTGATGGCATTGTCCTTGTCTCCTGATGCATTGTCATTGTCTCCTGATGCATGTCATTGTCTCCTGATGCATTGTCATTGTCTCCTGATGCATTGTCCTTGTCTCTGATGCATTGTCATTGTCTCCTGATGCATTGTCCTTGTCTCCTGATGCATTGTCCTTGTCTCCTGATGCATGTCATTGTCTCCTGATGGCATTGTCATTGTCTCCTGATGCATGTCATTGTCTCCTGATGCATGTCATTGTCTCCTGATGCATTGTCATTGTCTCCTGATGCAGCTCCAATTAAAGTCTAACATGTTACTCTAAACACACATAATTTTTATTTGGCCTCACCAACAATTTTTCTACATCTACTGAGTTTTATTGTTTAGCTATGCGTACGCAAAAAAGCAATATGAAATTTTGAAAATGGCCTTGAATCTTTTTATAACCAATGTTCACAATATCGTTAGCCTTTATTCAAAACATCAGTGTTGTTTGTCACTCCTTGTCAAGAGTTAATCATCGCCAAATAAAATGGAAGTACCATTTGTTTTGCTACATCCAAGAGATTGAGTTTTATTAATGACCAACGCATACGTAACAAAGCAATATGAACAATTGAAAATGGCCTTGACTCTTTTTTATAACAAATGTTCGCAATATCTCTAGTCTTGGCAACCATTTATTTAAAACATTCCAAATAATCTGACAGCTGAACTCTTTACCATTATCGTCCTAAAATTTAATCAAGGTCATTTTACTACCGGTTGATGAGTCTTAAAATCTGTTGGATTGGTGGCACACAGCATTCTGTGGCGTCTGTTCCGGGTCTACACTGTTTGCCGAGGTCTGTCTGTCCATATAATTAGATAATTACGATATGTTCCATAGTCTTCATGAAAACATGCAATTTTTGCATTGTTTCATACAAATGCATATTGATATAGGCGAGTTTGGAAAAGACGCCTTACTATGACTAGTTAACTTTTTCGGCGCCAAAATACAGACGACATTTGTCGTCTGCGTTCTTTTAATTTTAACAAACTATCGTTTGGAAAGACGTTTATATGTAAAGTTGAAAGACTGAATGTCAAACAGCGTAGATCCAGATGAGACGGCTCATTGAGCAGTCTCATCTGGATCTATGCTGTTTGCAAAAGCCTATTATTATCACCTGTGGCAGTGAAAGAGTTAATGACGAAAAGATTGGTGGCTCAGTTGGAAGCGCCGTCCGACTGGAGATCAGGAGTTTGCGGGTTCAACCCCCGCCGAGGTCGGCAACATTCTTTCGTGGAGATTGATCATGAAATATTTTCTACGGTCATTCTCTCCCTTTCGCTGATTCAAGAAGGGCAGTTGTCAGTTTCTCGCGAAAGAATGTGCACAATACTGGTTAACCGCTTAGAGGACTAAGCCTGCCCAGTAAACGTGTGGCTAGGTAAACTGACCGCGCTCGACATGACCCCATTATGTTGATTGGGCCGTAACACCTCAACACAGACAGACAATATAAAAGTGGAGCTCTTCAATGACTGCAACTACAATGCTACAATGCTCATTCAACCTGTGTCTCTGTACAGTAATGTATTTTACGTATTTTTTCACGCAAAAGTAAGATTAGGGAACTAACTACCGACAGTTAGTAATTTTGTGGTAGTTGAAAGCAGAGCCAGTTTTTATTACTAATGAGACATTAACTGAATATTTAACGTTGCAATGAGTTAGAAATACAGACAGAAAATGATAATTTACATTTCGCTGCATCTCAAAAATCGATCTATGATTTGTTGTCTTTATAACGAATGAAAATGAGTGACCTGTATACATGGACAAACTATAAATGTTGAGATACCCAGAAAATGCCACAATCACGGACCACATTCCTCCAAAGACACAAAATAAAATATTATTTATGTAAAATTACCTAACAAATCAAAAGTGTACTTATAGTTTGTCGAAAACAGATCTCCCACCCGCCACCAAAAAGAAATAAATAAATAAAATAAAGAATAAAAATTAAATAAATAAAAAATAAATAAACAAATAAATAAATAAATAATATAATATAAAAAAGGAGATAGAACAGACAAACGAAGAGAATCTGCCAACAGAAGTACATCACGAAAACATACCTATATAATTTTGACCCCCTTAAACCCCACTTTTATATAATAAAACTGGGGTTTACAGGGGTATACATTATTTTTCTTATTTCTGCTTAAAACATAGATTGTGGGTACTCGTTAGAACCGCCTCGTCGAGACGGTTCTGACGAATACCCACAATTTATGTTTTAAGCAGAAATATGAAAAATATCAGAAATTTTTAGCTGAAAATTTTCATTTTTTGGTAGTAAAATTTTCAGTATATTTGAATAGGCGTCTTTTCGTTATGCTTCCTTGAAATGGTGAATATTAAAACAGCTTGGGTGGGGGTAAGGGGGTTAAGCCTCGCCCCGAGGTTATAAAACTTTTTTTTCATGTTCAACTCAGCTGAGAATAAAATTTGTTCTGCTAATGAATCTTAAATTACTAACAATCGCAAATTCTTTCTTGTTAAACATAGCTGCGCTTGAAAAGTTCTCCGCTAATAAATATGAAAATGCCAACTATTGCTGGCATTTTCACACTTATTAGCAGAGAAAATTTCATGCTCAGCTGAGTTGAGCATGATAAAGGTTTATAACCTCGGGGCCAGGTCTAACGGACCTCTGACCTCGCTAAAGTTCCGGTTGCATTTAACTGTTTGGTCTGCATTAGAGTTCCCTAACGTATCAGTGAATGAACCATCCAGCCAAAATTTGACAAAACTGCCGCGATCAGTGAAGTCACAGGTCAGCCTCCGAGGCTGACTTGTGCCTTCACTGTTCGCAGAATATTTTTTGGATATCACATTATAAACATCAAAATAATAATGCATTGATAAGCGTGGAGGATGCATAGATGAGGCGACTAGAGGACCTCTGTGCGGACCGACCGACCCCCCCCCCGGCCCCCCCCCCCCTCAACTGCCCACCCTACAGTAGTTTTCCTACTGACCGTTCCAAGGCGGTTCCTCTGTTGTGGTTCTTCTTTCCAAGCTAGCATTCTTTATAAATCTATAGCGGGCCGTTATCAGCCCGTCAGCTATCCTGACGGGCCGATAACGGCCCGCTATAGATTTACTTGGTTATGTGTCATTGGTTCCATATATAGCGTTTTGTATATTTGTCATATCTCTCCTTCTGATGGTGCCCAAGAAAGGTTGTGTTTCGTGACTGTGGCTTTTTAGGAGTTTCAACACTTGTATTTTCCATGTGCACTTTACCAAATCATATATAAGGTCGCTTTTCGCATTATGTGAGTAATATATTGCAGTTGCAGCAGATATACGCATTGGCCTGGAAACGTATTCAGATAGTTTGATAAAATGTCATGACAAATCATGTCTATATCTGTAACAATAATCTGCAGTGAAGCTAATTAATTGACAGCAAGCAGAGTCTTGCAATGATTGTGTGACGATCGTTGTGACAAGCCATCGCAACGTCAACCCTTGTGGACCATTTTGTGTCGTCTCCCAAAGAAATGGAGAAAAGAGACAGAAGAGATAGTAGATGAGATGAAAGAGAGGGACAGGGAAGAAAGAGGAACAGGAATGGAAGTGAAGAAACAGAAGAAATAAAAACATTCTCCCTCTACCCTTGCCTGCTACAAGGATAGCATGCCTTGCCCAACTGGAAGCCAATATCATTTAGACGCCCTGGTGACGTAAGATACCTGACACCTTCGCCACACCCAACCACCCCCGAAAAGCCATTGCAGGGATGAAGTAAAAAAATCAGATCACATTAAGGGATACAATTAGTGTTTCTTATTTCATAATTTAAGACTTCGTATAAAAAATTATTTCTTATTGTAGTTGTTTATTTGTTCATTTGTCGGTTAATAAAATTGAAACTAGAATTTGTTATTGAGGTATTGGATATGACGTGATATCCACCAGATAATTCCAATATTGACCGAGGCGATAGCCGAGGTCAGTGATTGGTATTCAATGGTGGATATCAACGTCATATCTAATACCTGAATAGTCAAAAATTGTTTTATCATATAGTTTGTGTTTCTCTGGATAAATGTGACAATAATAATCAACAGTAAACCCTATTAATATAAAACGCACGTGTTGACGTCGGCGTCAGTACTGGCGATGGCAGTAAAAGTTGATATCAAATTTAGAAACTGATATACACTGGATGGCGCGCGCAAGCCAGCGTATATCACAATCTATGGACTAGGCTGAAGGCGCTCTCAGCCAATGAGAATCACTTTATTTATAGCTTATATAATAAAGTACATTAACAATTCTATTTAAGGTGCACCTCAATAATATATGATGAGCAACGCACGAAAAGGGAACTGATGCAATTTTGCGGACAAGGCAGGCCCTGATCAGCCTGCGCGAATGCGCAGGCTGATCAGGACCTTCGTTGCTCGCTTACAGAATGAATGAATACTATGATACATGTCGATGAACAGAGAATGTCCAGATCAGGCTGAACGGTTGCGCACGCTCATGTGGACCGTCGCTGTTCCATATGCCATAAGGGCCTTTTTCCCCACGTTCTGAATCATATAGCAAACCAGGGTTTACAGGCGTCTACATTATAATAAAAATCTAAAAGTTTGCCCTGGAAACAAAGAACACACGAACTATAACAAAAATCGAAGACTCTGTTTTCACTTCATATGCAGCAATGTAATTAGCGAGGTTACCTATGCCCCCTTGCACCAGCTTAAGCGGTATTCGATTTTCAAAGTGACCAGAATGGGCTCAATGATCTCAAAGGAAATAAAGATATAACCTGTACTACGATGAAGTACGGGGAGACATGTTACTGCCATCACACGGCGATTAACACTAGGTGAAGTGAAGTAAAATAAAATTATAAAATATTGCCTTTGGAAACGAAGAACACACTACAGAACGCAAAATTGGAAATCGGTTTTATTAAGACTCTTCATATGAAACATGCAGTTTGCGAGGCTGCATTGGCTTAAGAAGTATTCGATTTTCAAAGAAACCAGAATAGGGTCAATGCTCCAAAGGAAATAAAAATGTAATCAGCCACTATGATGAAATACAAAGAGACGTTTTGTGGCCGCCACATGGCATTTAACACTAGCTACAGTGAAGTAAAATCAAAATCTACAAGTTAGCCTTTGGAATCTCACCACAGGTCGACACCAACATATTGCTCTAGAATGCTTCTTGAAGTGCACGTTTGCCTTTGACATTTACTGTCGTCTAGATGCAATTTAGTGAATAATATCAGCGCATCTAATCCATGCATTATTATCCGGATCCCTTGAGCAAGATAATCATGATGCCAGAATGCATACAGCCCAATAGGATGGCAATCTCTGTCTATATCAGGCGAAAGTCAAATTCGTTCATCAATAACCTCATGCAACCAAAAAATGCGCCGAGGCACAGCATTTCCCACAAGAGCGCATGCGCGCCCGGCGAAGTCTCAGATCAGCCTGCACATCCGCGCAATCTGATCAAAATTTTCGCAAGCTTGCCAAGTAAGTGGCAAAGGATCAAACGCGTGTTCAAGCGGACAGCGAAGACTGATCAGCCTGCGTGAAATGAGTCTTTGCTGGGCGCACAGGCAATCTTGAAGGAAATGCTGTGGCCCGCTTCAATTATCTAGACACCAACATAAAGTAGACAATCCCGACGATCCTCTTCTGGAATTGTTTCAGTGACAGAGCAATTATTAAAATCTTGATAAATTGCTCTCCTGAGCATATACAGAAAACGATATAGACGTTTACTGAAATGTGTGAAAAACAGTCGATTCTCGTTATCTCGAAGTCCACGGGACTCTCTGAAATACTTCGAGATATCCGCAGCTCGACACATCAGATTTGCAGAAAAGGAAAAAATTAATTGAACAACCACATTTTACAAATGAATATGTAATTTGACCCCTGAAATTAGTGATATGTTAAAAATTGTGTTAAAAACCGTAACAAAATATTGAGGAAAAGAGGAGAAATTGCTCCCTAGGAGCAATTTCTCCTCTTTTCCTCAATATTTTGGAGCAATTTCTCCTCTTTTCCTCAATATTTTGTTACCGGTTTTTAAATTTTAATGTTAAAACAGGGACCAGGTTTTCACTTCAAGGTAACTCGTTCTTCGAGATAAGCGTACTCGAGATAAGGAGAGTCGACTGTATAAGTCTGCCGTTGCAGGACTTCTTTGAACGAGGAAGCATCCTCACTATAAGACTGTTGACTCAGGGATGTCAGGAACTAAACTGGTGTTAACACTTCAGATGTTCTACGGGAGGCATCCTGACCTTGTCACTCCCTACAGAGTGGCTGTTTCCAGATTTATGTCTGATATTTTTCGCCACAGACAACCGATAAACAGACCTTCTAAACCCCGTATATTACTATTTTTTTATTTATCTAAATCTCTGTTCAGACTGATATGCATGGTGGGCGAAGCTTGCTTACAAAGAACAACTTACTTTCCATGGACGCCTGATTAATTACTCCCCATTTATTTTGGATCCATGTCTGTCTGTCTGAACATTCCTAATTTTGTCTTTGTGAATATGATTTTCCGAAATACGATTTTGGTATGTTGACCCCAGACGCATTCTTCGATTCTCACCAAAAAGGGACGAATTTTGTGGAAGTACAACAGAAAGGTTTTGAAGCTGATAAACCAACTTTAACCTGCTGATCATTACGAAAACATGCCTATTCAAAAACATGTATACTGAAAATTTTACCACCATAAAATGAAAATTTTCAGATAAAAAATTCTAATATTTTTCATATTTCTGCTCAAAACATAGATTGTGGGTACTCGTTAGAACCGCCTCGACGAGGCGGTTCTAACGAGTACCCACAATCTATGTTTTTGAGCAGAATTAAGAAAAATAATGTATTCCCCTGTAAACCTCAGTTTTACTATATAAAAGTGGGGTTTAAGGGGGTCAAAATTATATAGACATGTTTTCGTGATGTATCATTGAAGGCGGGCATCATTATAAAAATATTTTGCTTCTTTCTCACAGACAAAACGGATTCAATATTTTCGTTCAAATTGCCTCCGAGATAATTTCAATACTTACATGACAAATATGACTAGTTTTATATGATACAGGATGCTGAGTAAATAAGTGAAATCAGGACATTACGAAAACACGCCTATTCAAATATATTGAAAATTTCACCATCAAAAACTGAAAGTTTTCAAATAAAAATTCTGATATTTTTTTCATATTTCTGTTCAAAACATAGATTGCAGGTATTCGTTAGAACCGCCTCGTCTATGTTTTAAGCAGAAATCATCACGAAAACACGCCTATATAATTTTGACCCCCTTAAACCCCACTTTTATATAGTAAAACTAGGGTTTACAGGGGTATACATTATTTTTCTTATTTCTGCTCAAAAACATAGATTGTGGGTACTCGCTAGCGAGTACACACAATCTATGTTTTTAGCAGAAATTTGAAAAATATCACAATTTTTATTTGAACATTTTCAGTTTTTTGGAGGTGAAATTTTCTATATATTTGAATAGGTGTGTTTTCGTAATGGAAAAATAATGTATACCCCCTGTAAACCTCAGTTTTACTGTATAAAGGTGGGGTTTAAGGGGGTCAAAATTATATAGGTATGTTTTCGTGATTGGAACTGATACAATGAGATCCATATCAAGTTCTCAACATCAAAGGGAAAGACGCATAAATACAATTAAACAGCCACAAAAAGAACAGATGACAAGCAGAGTTGGCAGCCCTTTTTAAAAAGGTACCCAAACTTAACTGAATACATCTTTAACCCTTGTCCTGCTGAATAAATTAAGATGCCACAACCATTTCCAATTTCCAGTCCATCAGGTTACTTAATCTTGACTATTGATATAAATTCACATACTTAATGGCAAACAGTGCAGATCCAGATCAGTTGGCTTCTTCATCTGGATCTGGATCTACACTATTTGCAAAGGGAGAACATATCCGGAGTCAGCAGGACTAGGGTTAATTTACATAATCGTTAAAAGAAAAGCTCTTTAAAAGTGAAACGCAACAGAACATTTAACAGGAAGTACCACAATGAATGCTAAAGCTTAAAATGTACAATAAAACCTCAATGACTCGAACGCAGATGACTCGTTTACCATGGATGATTCGAACTCGTTTTTGAGTCCATAGGAAATTCTTCCGATAGCTCAAGAAAACAAATAACTAGACATTTTAGAAAAATGTTCTTATTTTATCATAAACAATAAAAATGCCTAACGGCATTATGGACGGGAGTCGGAGTTGTCTCCCTTACACGCGACATGCCTACTGGTCCTTCACTTTATCCCTACCAAATATGAAAGCAATCCACTGAATAATAAAGGTAACATATAACTTTGAAAAAAGGTGAACCAAAAGGTTGACCTGGGACGACGCCCTACCGCCCGCTCACACATCGCTATTTTAAAGGACGGATTTTTCAACAAAAAAAAAAACTGTCCAAAATGTATATTGTGTGTATTCATTAGAATCGCCTCGACGAGGCGATTCTAATGATTACACACAACATACCATTATTTTATAGAAAATGGAAAAGACATTCCTGAATTATCCCCATTTACTTTCTGGCCTGGCTCTATAATTAATCCTCAGTAGCTCGAACTACCGATGTCTCGAACAAAGTTCTATGGTCCCAAAGATATTCGAGCCATTGTTATTCGACTGTATATGAGATTGAACACATAATGTACCTGTTGAGTTGTAAACAGAATAAAGTAATTACCCTATGTATTCGTACGTTTCAACCCATTAATATTCTTACATAAAACGTTATACGTCACTTTATCAACCTACTGTGTCTGTAATGTATTGCCAAAACTATACAATCAAAGCACTGACAGCACTAGCAGCTATGGCTCGATTGTAAACACTCGACCTAAATACGTAATGAAAAGTACAGTAGATCGCGCAATCGATGGCACGCTACTCAAATCTCCACGAATTCATCACAAAGAAGAAAAGTAAAATAATGTTGCTCTCGCACACTCTTACAACACGGGGAAGTCATGTAGCAAGCTTGGTTAAATTCCGCCCAATTGTTTAGGACGGACGGACGGAGGCGTTAACAATATTCCATCGCTTTTTTTTCAAAAGCGTGGGGATAAAAAGTCTGTTTAACGCAATGCTTTATATCTTCAAAAGGATCGTACTCTTCATCATTTCTAACTCTAGTTATAGGTCAGTGATCATACTCTTCTTCATTCTAACTCTTGTTATAGGTCAGTTGACCTCTTGACCCCATATAAAGGTCACATGGGGCTAAGTGAAAGATTAAGTTGCTCTCGCACATCCTTACCACGCAGGGAAGTCATGTAGCAAGTTTGGTTTAGGAGGAGATAGCGTGACGGACGGACGGAGGTTTTCATAATATCCCCATCGCTTTAAAAAAGCGTCGGGATAATAAAGAACTCGGGAACTGATACTGTCAGATCCACGTCAAGCTCTCATCAATGGGAAAGATAGACAAATACAATTAAACCGCCACAAAAAGTTGGCAGTCCTTTCCCAAAAAGGAGGCAGCTCTGTAACCTCAACTTAAATGAATATAACTTTAACTTACATCATTGGTAAAAGAAAAAAAAATGTAAGTGAAACACTACAGAATTTTAAACAAAAAGTATAACAAGAGTGTCTGAGATAAAGCAAGGGTTATCCGTACCAACTGATGCATATAAATGATATACTGCGATATCCATTACGAAAACATGCCTATTCAAATATATTGAAAATTTCACCACCAAAAACTGAAAATTTTCAGATAAAAAAATCTGATATTTTTCATAATTCTGCTCAAAACCTAGATTGTTGGTACTCGTTAGAACCGCCTCGCCGAGGCGGTTCTAACGAGTACCCACAATCTATGTTTTTGAGCAGAAATAAGAAAAATAATGTATACCCATGTAAACCCCAGTTTTACTATATAAAAGTGGGGTTTAAGGGGGTTAATATTATATAGGTATGTTTTCGTGATGACAACTAATTGCGCGGAAAAACAAAGCTTCAGCTCTCTAAAGGTCAGAAAAATACACCGTGACATTTTTGCTCGTATACTGGTACGTCCTTGACCTTTCTGACTGTACACATGTCGGAGATATTCTATCCTGGCTTGTTTAAATGTTATAGCCGTAAACGATTTGAAATATATTTTAAATGAACTTCTTGTTCATTTTGAAATAGAGTTCGACATTTCTTACATATCGGCTGCAAAGATATGCAAGTTATCGTCTGCAAAGACAAGCAAGTCTGAGGCATTTCGCAATAAACTATCAAACCCTATTTTCAATAAAAATAGGAAAGAACTCTAGCAAGCACTCAGCGTTGAATCAGCGTCGTTTCAACGTTGATTAAATGTCCTAGACGTTGAATAAACGTTGAAACCACGTTGTTTCAATATTGTGTGCCCGCTGGGATATCGCATGCCATCAGCGCACTAAAAATTATTTGTGCTGATTATGTTGTGTTCCTGGCGTAATAATGAATATTGATTTGAAAATGTCGCCTTTTCATACATCTAACGTCTTTGTAACTACTTCTGATTAGAATTCTGACACTACAAATTAAATGGACGCGTCAAGAGTAAACGGTACTTATACCATATCGCATACAGGCAAAGCAAAAGGTTTGAGTAAACTGGGACTATGAATATGAAACTGCTCACAGACGACTCGGGCAATAAGATCGCCTTTGTCTCGACTGAAACAACAGTGGAATTCGGTAGCACCTTGAACAACTGAGCAGCCCTTTTAAGGATCATACTGCTAACATCCGCAGCATGAACAAGGGGCTAGAAAACGGACCCGTACCATAGCTTGGTGTAAACCAACCTCGCCAGCATGAAACATCTGGCGGGAATCCCATCACTATGGTCGAAGGTGAAGAGTACTGTTAAAGGCGATGCCAGTGACGACTGATGCACACTGTTAAAAGATCCCGTAGATTTAATGGTAGATACTGGCAACTGGCCCATGCCTGTAGATTATTGACCGGCGCGAAAATCGCGCCGGTCTCTTAATATAGCTTTGGATTTTTACATATGGGAGTGTGTTCGATTAGCTCACTAGGGACTTTTTTATATTTGCCGGGATCGTCGGTTTGTGACGATCCCGGCAAATATAAAAAACAAAACAAAAAAAAGAACTTATTACAAACTGTGTTATAAACACATTAATGTCTATTTTAATTTTATTTCAATCAAAAAATTTCATAAAGCTTAATAAAAGCAAACATTAACTCTTTCGGTGCCAAATTTCAGATGACATTTGTCGTCTGCTTTTCTTTTTTAACAAACTGTCGCTTGAAAAGACGTTTATACGTAAAGTTGAAAGACTGAATGTCAAAAAGCGTAGATCCAGATGAGGGCTCATATGAGAAGGACAGTTCGATTTGATTAAATGCTTCGAAGATATGAAATCCTGAGCGAGACTCACCTTGTAAAGGTAGGACAGTTCAAGAAAAGTGATGCTAGCTATACTTTCTTATTTCTAGACGCAAGAAGGATGAGCAGAGAGAAGCAGTCGTAAAATTTGCGAAACACTTCAGTAGTGTAGCCAGAAGGGAATTATTTTACGCACACCCAGGAAAAATATTTTTAAAAAAAAAAAAAAAGGGCTAGAATCGCTTCTAAAATAGGGGCTACTCTTAAAGGAAAGAATTTGCTCCCAGAGGGAGCAAATTCTTTCCTTTAAGAGCAGCCCCAATAGTTAAGAAGCAAACTATTTGTTAATGCATCTTTTTTGTAACTATTTTACGCATGTTACGCATATTCGTAATGTGCGTAATGAGCGTTACGCCTATGCACTTTGTCAGCAAACTCTCGTGACTCCGAAAAGGTGCAAATGACCGCCTAATGGCACTGAGATTCATTTGTCTGTAAACATTCATTTTTAATCACTGCGTAGGCACCTATCAGTCGGTGTCTTCGTTTACATTTACAAACCGAATTGTTTACTTAAGAATGAATTAAAGAAAAGTCGACGGTATGGCTAGACTGAGCGGATGTGCAGGCTGCTTGGTGCAGTCGCCGCGCATATCCTTTTCTTTTTGGTGCGTTTTAAAAGTTTGAATTAAAGCATAATTGGAACATACTTGAAAATTGGTGTCCTGCTTTGCTTTCCAGTGCAATCGATCTTCGCTTCTTTTTGAAATTGTATAGATATCGCTTAATGCTTAGCACTCTGGGAGGTAAAGTTGGTAAAGTTTTCAGCAGACGACATATTCAACTATTATTCGCGTTTTTTTTTTTTTTTTTTTTTTTTTTGTTTTTGTTTTAGTTGTCGAAGATACCGCAGAACGAGGCACTCTGCATATTGTAAATCTTTGATCAGATGATCTTATATATTTCACCTAGGAAAAACAATACATTATGATCGTATTCTTGTGCACCTGTTACGAGAAGCATTGACCACCGCCTAATCTTCCCACCCCTCCAGTTCTGTTCCCTTACAGCTCCAAAATACATGAATTTATTCTCATTAGTTACATTTTTCTTCTGACAATCTGTGGCTATGACATAAATTAATGCGACTATTTCGTTTCTTCAAATCTTTATTTTACCTTTATATGTAATTATAACGGTTCGACAATGCCTTCTTGCTACAAACGTTTTATATTTTCCTGCAATGTCTCTACAAACTGTACATGAACTTTTAGGAGAAGAACTAAATAGCTTTCGTTCTCATCCTATCGTTAATTTGCAGGTCGTTTTTGTATGTTGTAACACTATTTTATGATTAATAAAATAAGTTGAGAGAGTTAATCTTAGTGTTTTTCGTACGTTTGTTCGATTTGTGCTTGTTTGGTTTTGTCGGTTTCCTCTTCCTCTTGGTGTCTTGAGGGACTGCGGTTTGTGATTGTGGCGTTCCCTGGGCTTTTCGCTAATCTTTTTTTAAACCAATGAAATGTAATGCTTGTGAACGGTTTCCGGCACAATGCAATTTTAAACAATTGAAATGTCTGTTTACAACTTGATACGTCTGCTAATTTCAAGTAACAAAATATCAAAAAAATAATTGACTAAAAGATCAATACAGTTTGTTCCAAATTGATTTTCCCGTCTGTTGTTGATAATTGTATTCTACATAAAAAAGTTAATTAGACCATTGCAAAATCATTTCCCGGAAATATATGTGTTCAAATAGATTCTAAAGAGTCTTCAAACTCATTATATACTCGAACGCAGAATTAACTAATATTTGTTCGGTTACATCACTAAAACATACCTATATAATTTTGACCCCCTTAAACCCCACTATTGTATAGTAAAACTGGGGTTTACATGGGTATACATTATTTTTCTTATTTCTGCTCAAAACATAGATTGAGGGTACTCGTTAGAACCGCCTCGACGAGGCGGTTCTAACGAGTACCCACAATCTATGTTTTGAGCAGAAATATGAAAAATATCAGAATTTTTTTTATCTGAAAAAATTGTCATTTTCGGTGGTAAAATGTTCAGTGTATTTGAATAGGCGTGTTTTCGTAATGGGTATTTTATGTCAAAATTGAAACAGGCTGGTAATGACAAAATATAGAATGCATTATTGATGCACTGGGTATGCTGTGTTACAAACTTATTGAAACTGTGTCTATTTATTTAGGAGTAACGAATGCGCCAAAGACCCAGGGGTAAAAAAAAAAAACAAAACAAAAAAAAAAAAAAAAAAAACAAAAAAAAAACACTTTCTGATACGTTAACTTACCATCTGTTTAAGAGTCCTCACTGGCTCCAAAAGTGATACAGATTTTATTAGCATCTTAAATAATGTCTCGGATACATCAGCATGAATTTTCAGCATCGTTAACTGGTCACAAGCGTAGTTATATCTATTTTGTGCAAATGCCGCAATATAAGCTATGTTCTCGACAGTATGAGAAAAGTTTGTGTAGGTTGCCATAAAAGGAATTGGAGCCAAATTCCAGTTCGGATTGAATTCAAGGTAAAGTGGTCGCAATCAAACTGAGCAGGTTAATAAAGTGACGTAACACTTTATGTGCTTAAAATTAATGCAAACACGACATGAAATTTGGGGTGCTGAGTCCGTGAAACAACTGAGCAGAATTTAATAAATTCAAACTGCATCTTTATCATGAAGAGCAGTCTACGTATAGTGTTTGGGAGTCAAGGTTTTGCCATTTTAAACTGTTTTATCAGCCTTTAATGGGCAAATACCAAACCGGAACTGAGCAAAACACTGGCACATTTCAAACCCAAAAACTTGTTATAAACGATTCGTTTGTAAATAATCTTACTTGTTTTTATGCATAAACTACAATATTGTTCTAACAAATGCTAATTTAGACGGTTTTCAAAACATTTGAAAAACGTCGTAAAAATGCATATGCGATAAAACTGCATTAGAGTCGATTTTTCTAATATTTAACACCATTTGCGTATCTGTTACATCATGATAAACTCACATGCAACATAATCGAAATGAAAATTGGGTTCTTAACACATTCTGCAAGAATTTTGTGATTTTATTTATTCATTTTTTTTTTTCACAAAACTCAGCATAATTTTTTCGACAAATATCGTTTTGAGACTGAAATACTGCAAAACCATTAGCCATGCATAGGTAAATCAATTAACTAAGTAAAAAATAAAATATTATTATTTTAATGAGGTAAAACGAAAGAGTAAAATAATTATTTAATTATGTGTTTCTTTTGCTGTCGAGTATGAATTATGAATTTGTATCAAGAAAATACACACAGATATGAATATACCCGCCATCCTTTGAAGATTTTACGCCTTAAAAAGAACTGATACATTTTCAAGGGCGGTAACTCTATCAGACTCGTTTTGCCTCCCTCCTGAAAAGAGGTCTTCTCCAAAAGGAAAGAATTTGCTCCTTGGGAGCAAATTCTTTCCTTTTAGAGTAGACCCCTTTTCAGAAGGGGATGTGCATGAAAGCAAACAGGTTGTCAAACAAATTGGCTCCCTTGCCGGAAACCCTACCAAGTGTATATAGTTCTTGTAATACCATAGGTACAGTATATCCATTGACCTACTTTGACAATGTAACCTAGTAATCAAACTGCCTATTTCAGATACAGCCAAACCTGTGTTAGTGGTCACCTCTATTAAGCAGCCAACCTGTATTAAGCAGCCAGAGGAAAGTTGCCCCAAAATTCATAGACTTATATATTTGAACTGTATTAAGCAGCCACCTGTCTTCAGCAGCCACATTTTAAGCTTCCCATGGGTGGCTGCTTAAGACAGGTTTGACTGTACTATAATCTTCACTAATACTTTGATGAGGACTTCTCAGTGTAGCAGTTTATATAATAACAGAAGCAATTGCGTTTCATTTGGAGATACATTTTATCCCATTGTAGGCTGAATGAACTCCCCCACACTATATACTGAAGATTCTAATTTTGATTTTAGGTATGTCAGGCTATGTGATTTAGATATTCCTAGAGGAAAATGGCTGAACTCTTTGCAAACAGTGGAGATTTGATCAGACGCCGCGTTCTGCGGCGTCTGATCTGGGTCTGCACTTTTTGCCAATTACCCCTTTAGGAGTCTTCAGGCTACAGTGGGTTATACGACTGTAGGCTTTAGTTTGTAATCATGTATATACCCTTAATATTGGGATCACCGTAACTCGTTCCCATACTTGTCCTAAAATTGATGTCCATTTTACAACGTATTGATGTATCTAAAATTGCTGAAAGATTGGAAAAATGATGTAGATTCCGCGACACAGGTCTGTATGTCCGAAAACTTACAGTAAATCAGGTATATAAACAACATTTATTATTTATCATTGCCGTTGAACCTATCTTTATAAGATCAAAGGTACCATTTCTGTCCGTCTTCAAAATGCAACAACGGTTTGTAATCTCCCAAATCAGGTAGACACTTAGTACTTTACAGGTGTATGTACATAGAGCAATTTCACTTCAATGTTTTATTACAGGCTGACTTCCATACATCCACGTTTTCTGGCGAAAGAATGTGCACAATACTGGTTAACCGCTTAAAAGGACTAAGCCTGCCCAGTAAACGTGTGGTTAGGTAAACTGACCGCGCTCGACATGACCCCATTGGGTTGACTGGGCCGTAAAACCTCAACACAAACAAACAATACATCCACATGTATAATATTATACACATTTTTTTTATTTGGGTTTTACGGCCCTTTCAAGGATATTTCACTTATATCGAGCCGATCGTTCGTCAAAGGTGGGCGAAAACCGGAGAACCCGGGGAAAAAACACCTGACAATCCATAAGCACAACTTGGCTTTCCCACATGTGACATCGAACCACAGCGGTGAGAAACCGAATGGATTAAGAGTCAACTCTCCTATCCACAAGGCTACGGGGGACCGCACGTATATACACATATATACTTATATATGAAAAAGGTATCCTTAAGAATGCTAGCAATTCGCAGACTGTATATATGAATGATTCATTTGACTGAGGTTTCGCATGTTAAAAAAGTGCTGACCAGAGGGAAAATGTGGTGTTGCGATTCAAGAGAATACCAACCGTGTTAATTGCGTGAACGTGATCTAGTGATGTTTATCATATATGATTACAATCTATAAACAGGAATCACTTTATAGACATATTTATCGTTTTGCACATGAAACAGACACATCTCTTTAAAAATTGATAAGGAATTTGTTAACAACGCATTTGCAATTAATCCTAGGAATGCTGATAGTGAAATTTGCTGATAAAATTAAGCGACATATGTTTTTCTTTCTTTGTCTTCGACACTACATTTGCTGTCTCTATAATAGGTAAAACGTTTCATGCAAATCGTCAAATCAATATCATAAACTCTTACTTTTGGGGCCGACATGAATATCGTTTTTTAAAACTATCAACTGCGAATAATCTATTTCAGCAGGGTAAGATTAATCATTGACTTATCAAATATCTGGATTAACATTTCACATGTTGAACTGAACTGTCAGATTCCATTTTCTGGGACACGTAGAAATATCGAATGGTCCCCAGATAGTGCCAAAGAGTAATAGTCAGAGTAAATCGTGCGACATTGTCTGAAATTATGACTAAGACAAGAACGATAATTTCCTTTAGAAATATGAAACATAAATGAAATAACGAAATAATTTAGGTACCAGAGAACGTGCAGACCTAACAACATCACGAAAACATGCCTATATAATGTTGACCCCCACTTTTATATAGTAAAATAGGGGTTTATAGGGTTAAATATTATTTTTCTTATTTCTGCTCAAAAACATAGATTGTGGGTACTCGTTAGAACCGCCTCGCTGAGGCGGTTCTTACGTGTACCCACAATCTATGTTTGAGCAGATATATACAAAAATATTGGAATTTTTATCTGAAACTTTCCATTTTTTGGTGGTAAAATGTTCAGTATATTTAAATAGGCTTGTTTTACTTAATGATAAATTGATCTTCCTTAGGCTTCAGAATACGCATTTTGCTTTAACAAAAGATATCTAAAAAACGATTTGCAGATTATTGCATTATAATAGTCAATACCCAGGCGCATTATTATTACGACCGATTTATTACATGTATTAAATGTAGATGCGGTCATGGTACCTAAGCCGTAATCCAAACTCATAAATCTATAAACGAATGATGAATCAGAATGTTCAGACCAACAGACACGGACCCCCAGAATAAAGGGTGTAATCAGGCGTCCGCGGATAGTAAGCATTACTTGGTAGGCAAGCTTTGCCCACCATGCCAATAGGCCTGAACGAAGGAAATATCGGTAGAAGCGTATGTCCGGGATTTGGGAAGTTCTAAAATGAAAAATAACCAGTCATTCTGGGACCAGTTGTTCAAAACTTACCGAAGTTGTTAGCTAATGTGACGTCAAAATTCCTATCTTGAAATATGGCATATACATTGATATTTTTGCTGAAAAATGTGAGTAGTTTTTGCATTACATTTTTTGCAGCAAAAATATCAATGTACCAGTATTTGAAAATACCTTAGCTACAACAGCCAAAGAGTTCATTAAGCTGATGATGCTTTGAACAACTAGGCCCTGGTTGTCAACACTATTACAAATTGCAAATTTAACACAACGCACGAAATTACGCTGCAAACACAACGCACCAAAATCCCATCCCAAGTCGCTGCACTTTGCGTATATCATACTCTTCCACCGGGAAAATAATAGACACAAATGCTAACAGTTTTATAGTAGATTAAACATATTCTTAAAAAGAATTAGTCGGTTAAAATGAATTAAACGTGTCCGTAATTATTTGGCAATAAAGTTGGTCTGTTCTTATTGTTGTTGAAGAACTACCTAATCGGTTGGCCATACATGGTTGAAAAATATGCCTCCTCTGCACGTCATCATAACATGTCAGCAAAACTCACAAATGAAATGCGAGTCTCGCAAATTTAACTTACAAATTAAATGCCAAGGCATTTTCTTTTGTGTTGAGGTTTTACGGCCCAGTCAACCCAATAGGGTCATGTCGAGCGCGGTCAGTTTACCTAACCACACTTTTACTGGGCAGGCTTAGTCCGCTAAGCGGTTAACCAGTATTGTGCACATTCTTTCGCCAGAAACTGACAGCTGCCCTTCTTGAATCAGCAGAAGGGAGAGAATGACCGTAGAAAAAATTTCATGATCAATCTCCACGAAATAATGATGACGACCTCGGCGGGGGTCGAACCCGCGACCTCCTGGTCTCCAGTCGGACGCGCATCCAACTGAGCCACCGAGGCCGGCCAATGCCAAGGCATATCAATATCAAATGGTTATTGATAGATAAAATTACATTTTAGTATGAAAAAACCTACCTTCTAACTTGCGCAAATTCGAACAACCATATTCTCGTTCCTTTTTTTGTGAATACAAAAACACTAACGTCAGTTTGTTTCACAATGTTGCGTTTAATGCAGCCGAGAATCAAATTGTTCAAATTTGTGCAAGTTAGAAAGTAAGTTTTTCATACTTTTATTATGTACTTTATCTGTTAATATGCTTTGCCATTGACATTGTAAGTTAAATTTTATTGACATTTTATAATGGCGTGTAGAGGTAGCCATGTATGGGCAGCCGGTCAGATAATCCTTAAACGGAACTGAACTCATGACGGATACTAGCTACTTTAAGGCGTAACGTACATATACTTGTGCACACACAATCCATACAGCTCTTGCATAACTATGTACTCTTAAAATCTGAACAGAGGAGACATTTATGTCATCTGAGTCAAACGATCGCTATTATCGAAAGATGGCTGAATACAAGATGTTAGCCAAAAAAAGTCTGAGAAGGCAACAAATCCAGATAAAAAAAACAACAACAAAACATACGAGCCATTATCACATAAACAGACAACAGATACCAAACATCAGCATGCGCATGCGCGCAGAATGATCAGTGCCTTCGTTGTCCGCTTACAGAATCATATTATTTCGGAGACTATGTAGGTGACTAGAGAAAATCCAACGGGACAGCGCGGAATACTCAGACAGATCTGAATCTTCGCTAGATGCACATGTCACTAGGTGCACATGTACTTTTAAAATTGTACACTTGTACTTTATACTGCATTTGCCCTAAATGTCAAGATTCCTTAATTCCGAACCATATACCTTGTCTAACAATTTGAGCAAGGTCATTTATCTAAAAACTGCCGGATACTTGGCAACAAGTGTAGTCCCAGACCAGACGCCGCATTCTGCGGCGTCTGATCTGGATCTACACTGATTGCACATGTTATCTGTCCGAATAGATTTAGGTGAATACGTCATGCCAAACTAAGCTTGTATAATGCAGTTGTTTGGTATTGATGCCAGCATCAAAAAACTACTCTACCCTGATCCCAGCTAGTATTCTTTATAATTCTATAGCGGGCCGTTATCGGCCCGTCAGCTACCCTGACGTGCCGATAACGGCCCGCTACAGATTTATGTAGAATGCTTATTGGGATAAACTATGTTATAACTGACAGTTTCAGTCCAAAAAAGTCAGTCTAGCGGAATTTAGTTTTATTTGTAACCCCTTCTTTTCAAATATGGCAAACGATGTTAATTAGTCTAGAGTTTGCAAAGTGCGATAAGGTATTCGAGTCAGCTACACTAGAATAAAGGGCAAGGTTTCGACCGACTAAAACTAGTTTTTGCTTCTCGGTGATAGAGGCTCCCAGACAGAACGATTTTAGTGTCATGATCTCACTTTCATCAGCCCTACGATGTAAAATTATTTGTATCTTAGTCTCAGGTGAAATTAAGATGCAAGACGCAGTTGAAGTGGTCTTGACAACTTAAAAAAAACTGAGAAGATTCAGATTTTTTCTTAAAATTGTGAAGTCAAGATAACGTTTTACTCGGATTTTGGAAATTCATGTTTGTATCCCGTCCTCTCCCAGTCCTGTATATTCTACTTTTAGTCTTATGAAGATAGTAACCATTCAGGGGATAACAGCATTCTAAATCGTCATTCGGGGAGGTCGATCGGCGGTTTTACAGTCGGACATAAGAGGGATGTTCGAAATGAATTGCTTATTTCTATCTGGAGACTTCAAATTTCAAGTTAGCCAAAAGTACTCATTTCATGCCCTCGAAGTACTCCACGTGGCTAGAAATGCAAAGTTTCAGCCGATGTAGCCACTTCTTGAAGGCGTCACGGTACGCTAATTTGGGCACAGTAATAAGGTACTGATGAATGGCCGATCCAAGTGCCTGTCGGGATTGGTATTTCCGCCCAGCAAGGAATGCTTTCAATTTCGGAAACAAAAAAAAAATCACATGGGGCAAGGTCTGGGGAATACGTGGGGTGAGGCAAATCAGTTACTTTTTCTTTCTTCAAAAACGCCGTAACTATTGCGGAGGTATGAGCTAGGGCATTGTCATGTAGAAGACGGACATGTTTAAAACCAGTGGCAGGGCGTCGTTTCTGATAATACTTTTTCAGTTTCTTCAGTACTACGTCTTTGTAGTACTTTCCGGTGATGCTTTTGCCCTTTTTCACTGGCACTTTTATTGCGACTCCTTCACCAGAGAAGAAGATTACATACAAAACCTTCTTTGTACTCAAAGAACGTTTGGCAGTTATTGGGCGTTTGCTGTGTTTAGTGGCCCAGATCTTATTGCTAACCCTTCTGACGGGCTCAAAATAATGGACCCAGGTTTCATCACCTGTGACAACATTGGCAAACTGCTTTTTGTCATATTTTGGAAACATTTGAAGCAGCTTTTTTGCCACTTTAACCCGTTGCCTATTTTGCTCGTCAGTCAACAGATGTGGCACCCATCTAGCAGAAATCTTTCTGACTTTCAAATGCTTCTTCAAAATAAGGTGAACCGTTGATAGTGATATGCCTACTTTTCGTGCAATATCACGAACTGTAAATCTGGCATCTCCTTCAATGATTTCCTTTATTTTGGAAACGATTTTTTTACGAGATGCAGATTTTGGCCTACCTGATTTCGGTGCATTTTTGATGGACCCTACACCAGACTCAAATTTCTTTTTCCACCGCCTAACTGTGTCATAAGACACACAAGAAGGTCCAAAAGCAGTAGAAATTTCAGTCATCAGCTTCTTCAAAGAACAATCAAGTTTTGAGCGAGCTTTGATGAAAGCCCGTATTTCATCTTTTTTGTCGACGCTTCTACCAACCATTTTTACTGCAGTG
Organism: Anodontia alba; assembly: GCA_964016985.1. Classification (NCBI taxonomy): domain Eukaryota; kingdom Metazoa; phylum Mollusca; class Bivalvia; order Lucinida; family Lucinidae; genus Anodontia; species Anodontia alba. Next base: position 1,256,237 of record OZ024835.1, on the reverse strand, counting down.
GTCAATGACTACGTGTGTTCAATTGGCAAATTTTATGACTTACACTTAGTCTATCATGTACATTTATACACCATTGTGTAGATATTGAATAGCCCTATACAGGTATATATTGATTTTTATCGTGCCCCGCGTGGACATCGTTCTAGAGGACAATAAGCAATTCATTTCGAACATCCCTCGTATTTCGTTTTACGGCGACGCGTCAGTTGAGCCGTTAAACGGAATTTGCGACTGTAAAACTGGCGATTTACCTCCCCAAATGACACTTTTCAATGCAGTTATCCCTATTCTTATGCATTTATTCATTTGTAAGGATTAAAAATAGTAGATTTTTGCCAAAACGGTAAGAGCTGACAGCTGCATAAAAACGAATGTCCGCCAATGAGAAGCAACGTTACGTGATGACGTCGGGTTTCCGAGACTAATATAATGCATGTTTGTCGTCGCAAACTTTTGACGTTATCCAATCAAAATTCGCGTAACATATGCCAGTGCATTAAAATATATGATTGTTTTAGCTTAATGTGTCGCACGCATAATGGACTATCAATGTGCGACACTTTTTTCAGCTGTCTGAATGACATATATTTTTTGCAGACTTTTTATGAGCACCATATTTTTAAATTTCATAAGAATCGTCTGATGGGTCTCCATTGACTTATAGTCTCTAATTCTCATACAATACAACCTTAACTCAATGCCTCTCTGATAGCAGCTGAATCTTAGGCTAAAGGCGAAATGAATCTTTATAAAAAAAAAAATAACAAAAACCGTAAATAACAAAACAAAATAATACTGAGACAGAAATAAGTAGGAGACTTGTACAAGTCTAGGCTTTCCAGAAGACGCGTTTCATTTAAGATTTCTAGGAAAATTAAGGGGAACAGATACACAATCAGGGGATGGAGGAAACACTGTCAACGTTGTTTTTACCTCCCTTATGAAGAGGAGTTTCACTATAAAAGGAAATCACTTGCTCGCCTTGCAAGCGAACTGTTTCATTTCATAGTATACACCTTTTTCAGAAGGTGTTGTTGTGCAAAAGTTGTTTTCCTTGTAAAAAATGGACAAAAATATTCCAAGTGTTCCCTTAACCCTTAACCCATTTATGCCGAGCCGACTTTTCTACCTTAAATCTTTGGATAGGTTATTTTCCTTATAAGGGGAGTCAGGATAGTTGTTATTATAATGTTTTGTAGGAATTTCTGAACGTAATGCAAGCTGTGTAGACCCTGATCAGACGCCGCATTCTGCGGCGTCTGATCAGGGTCTATATTGTTTGCCAGCGTCCCTTTTTATGGGACGTTAGACTTAAATGGGTTAATGTCTAGCATTCCTGACGTGAACCGCAAAAATGCATACCCAGTTTAAGACGTCACAGAACGCGGCGTCTGAGCACGTTCTACACTGACTGTCATAATATAAGAAATATTCAGCGACAGAAAAATGGCAATTTCTATATAACACCCCTTTGACAGATAATGGATCATTTCGATAATTATGATGGAAGTGTCCGTTGAAGATATCGAGACACTAACCTTTAACCCTTCACCCCTGATTTTCTGAAGTAGACGTTCTTACATGTATTTGAATATGGACATATCCATAGTTGCAAATGACGTTGTCGTTTAAAATAAAAATAAAAATAATAATAATAAACTGAATGGCAAACAGTTTAGATCCTAATGATTATTAATATATATATATAATGCTCATTATTAGCAGTCTCATATGGATCTACAGTGTTTGCAAAAATATTTTTAGTATACCAGGCTGAAATGGTTCAACCGTTTTGCAAATTTGTACATGTAGCAAACGACATTCTGAACTGTAATTTTTCAGAGAAAAGAAGACTAGACATTTCATGTGAATCGTCACATAAAATGTCAAGACTTATTTTTCGAAAAGAAAATTCATTCCCGCGCAAAATGTTTCCAATTAGAGTAGACTTCTTTGCAGAAGGGTCAAAATCAATTTTGACTGAGTTGTCTCTCCTGAAGGTGTATTCATTCGCCTTAAAACTGTTTGGCTACTGAACGTTTCATGACAAAACAGAAGACCCTGAACAGACTGCACGCAATCACTGACTGATCTAAGCTTCCGCTGATCGCGCCTGCGCTAAGCACCTTGTTGCGTGATGCGGTTCTATTATTTAAAAGTTTACTGCTATCGTAAAGACGAATTAAAATGTTATTATGGCGCCAGATAGTGGGAGTTTAATCAAGTTTTGGATTTTCTGAGAAAAATGCGAAATACTACACTGCAGAGGTAAAATTAATCTCAAGAATTACGAAAAAATAATAATCGGTCCTGTCATATTTAAAATACTAATCAGAATGAAAGAATTTATTGCGCGAGATTATAGGGGCATCTAAATAAACATTTTTTTCCTGTTGAGTTTTGCGTATTGAGTTTGGGTTTATTGTATGAGCAAAATATTGGAGTAAACAGAGAAACTCCGACAAGTGCTCGCACACATTTTTCGTGGCGAATTAATACAAACAAAAGTAAAACGACACGTTTTGATCAGTTTCAACAGTATTTTAGTTGTATAAATCATTACAGAGAAATAAAAAAAACAGAACACGACATGAATGACATATGTACAAAAGCCTTTAACAAAATTCATTACGAAAACACGCCTATTCAAATATATGGAAAATTTCACCTCAAAAAAACTGAAAATTTTCAGATAAAAAACTCTGATATTTTTTATATTTCTGCTCCAAACATAGACTGTGGGTACTCGTTAGAACCGTCTCGGCGAGGCCGTTCTAACGAGTACCCACAATCTATGTTTTATGCAGTAAAAAGAAAAATAATGTATACCCCTGTAAACCCCAGTTTTACTATATAAAAGTGGGGTTTAAGGGGGTCAAAATTATATAGGCATGTTTTCGTGATGGTAGGTGACTACATTCTATTAGCCTAGCCACTAGGCGTTAAAATGAAAAATATAGATACAAAATAATCTCTTTGGATTAAAATGAATAGTATAATAGTTTTGCGGCTAGTATACTCTCCTCTCTCAATGATAATACTTAGCCAGGATATGTATTGGAAACTTTACCAAATAGACTAGCCATTATTAACAAGTTGATAACCTTTTAATAATATATAAATAAAAATGATCAGACTTTTATTATCTGACTAGCAGCTAGTCTAACATTCTGTATTTTTTTTTTTTTTTTTTTCAGGAAAAATAAAACTGACAATAAGGGAATCAAATTCTGCAATAAACATGCAAGATACTTGTACACCAACCCTTTAGTGTCTCTCCAAATTCGGTTACATGCCCAAATGTGCTACCCGATACGCTCTTCCCGCAAATTCTGTTTATGGTTTAATATGATCTTGTTATATAGTTTCATTTACTGGATTGAACAACATTAATTTTGTCATGTTGTATAGATAATGGTTCTGCACATCTATATATTATGTGGAAATGAACTAGATATGCCAATGGCTTCTGTTCCGATTCTCCCTCACAAATGTATATACATGTTAGGTAGTTACTTAGAATGAATGAATATCGTTTAAAATAGTAAGAATAAACTGCAAATTTGTCGACGTTAAACCCATTACATCACGAAAACATGCCTATATAATATTGACCCCCTTAAACCCCACTTTTATATAGTAAAACTGGGGTTTACAGGGGTATACATTATATTTCTTATTTTGCTCATAAACACTGATTGTGGGTACATGTATTCGTTAGAACCGCCTCGCCGAGGCGGTTCTAACGAGTACCCACAATCTATGTTTTTAGCAGAAATATGAAAAATATCAGTTTTTTTTATCTGAAAATTTTCAGTTTTTGGAGGTGAAATTTTCTATATATTTAAATAGCCGTGTTTTCGTAATGTTTTGTCGAAACGCATGTTACCTAAAATAGCAAAATAATAATAATAATAAAAAAAAAAATACCTGTTTCATGAATGAGCGAATATGTACTTTCATAAAGCTGATTAGGAAATCCTATACACAATTCGGGCTCAAAAATCGAACATTGTCAATTCTCGAAGTTGCATGTGAGGTACCATTTTTACGCTAAGTAATAGGACAGACAAGCCTGTGTAAACAGTGTAGATTCAGATCAGACGCCGCAGAACGCGCCATCTGATCAGTATCTACAATGTTTGCAATTTTATTTAGCGGTTTTTTAAATAGTGAAATAGACGTGTGTAACTTTTAGGACAAGTATGGTAAATAGTTGGGGTGTCCGGGTAGTTAGGGTATATACGGTAATCAAACCATGAACAAAGAACAGCCTTTCATCACATTATAAACCGGTGTTAATAATTTATAACTGATATTCATCTATTACTTCAAAACAAACAAAACTAGACAATGGGTTTGTAAAGCATTTTGTAACCAATATAATGCCTTTCTCTGAAAATACTCAAATAATAGAAATATGGAAATATCTATGAATAGCCATAATCAAGCAATACAGCCCACTCAATGCACCGAATAAGGTCAGAATGACACGAAAGGATATCAATGAACAGTACTTTAATGAAAACAGAACGCTAGTAAGCCAACACTTTATATCCAAATTTTCGGGGCAATCCCCTCCCCTCCCCACCCATTCATTCTTAAGGGAAATTATAGATATGTTATAGATTTCTTTTTCTTCCAAAGCTTTGCAGTACTAACAGATAAGTACCCCTTTCTTCAGGGGAAAGACGGCAATTTAACAGGCTTCTTTGTCTTCTAAAGTTTTGCAGTGTTTAATCAGTAAGCACTGCAAAGCTGTTGAAGAAAGAGAATTCTTTAAAATTTCCGTGTTTACCCTGAAGAAGGGGGAACTGCCCCAAAAAAGTTGGACAGAAAGAGTTGGTTTTGTTGGCCCTGAGGATTTAATATTTCGAAGAAAACAGAAAGAACAAAATGGCATTACGAAATTATGCCTATTCAATTATATTGAAAATTTTACTACCAAGACAGGAAAATTTTCTGATAAAAAATTCTGATATTTTTCATATTTCTGCTCGAAATATAGATTGTGGTACTCGTTAGAACCGCCTCGGCGAGGCGGTTCTAACGAGTACCCACAATCTATGTTTTTTTAGCAAAATAAGAAAAATAATGTATACCCCTGTAAACCCCAGTGTTACTATATAAAAGTGGGGTTTAAGAGGGTCAACATTATATAGGCATGTTTTCGTGATGAAGAGGGACTGCAAGACGAATACTGGCTTTTAAAGGTCAACAGTAAAAACTGTTAAAGAGAGGAGGCGGCTTAAACCTGGTTTAATGGTCGCCAAATCCTTACCCCTTTCTCATTAAGCAGCTCGTATTTCCTTGTTAATAATGGCAAAAATGTATCCATTTCCCTTAAAGTCTCCATGGCCCTCCGAATTTACACTTGAGCCGCCTCATGACTAAACCGACAAAACGACATCGCCCAGTCTGACCAGAGTCTTTGTTGTCCGCACGAAGAAAGCTTGGGTCCTTAGCTACCATTTGAGCCCACACTGGTCAGACTGCCAAGGCTGATCTGTTCGCTGGGCGCATACGCGATTTTGTTGGTTTTATCAAGAGGTGGCTAAGTCTTAATTTTGCTTTATCCTATAATATTCAAAAAGAATTTCAGCTTATTTTCTATACAATGGATAAGAACTATTCATACGAAAATTTATTCAGAAAACTTTGTTTGCCAACCTTTTTCCAGAGACCCACTTTCCAACAAATGGCGTAGCTAACACAACGTGCCAAAATTTAAAAGAAAGTAAATGAAAATACCCAAACAATGCCATTACGAAAACATGCCTAGTCAAATATACTGAAAATTTTACCACCAAAAATGAAAATTTTCAATTAAAAAGTTCTGATATTTTTCATATTTCTGCTCAAAACATAGATTGTGGGTACTCGTTAGAACCGCCTCGATGAAGCGATTCTAACAAGTACCCACAATCTATGTTCTTGAGCAGAAATAAGAAAAAAATAATTTATACCCTTGTAAACCCCAGTTTTTTTAAGATATAAAAGTGGGGTTTAAGGGGGTCAAAATTATATAGGTATGTTTTCGTGATGGCCGCTATCAGGAAGTACAACCTTCCCGAGGCAGTAAAAGAAGGAGGGGTGTGAAACAAAACGCACTGTACTGAGCTTACTTTCTAGCATATTTTGAGTCGAGGAAACGAGTAGGCAAATTGACGGAAACATTAAATTCGTTTACTTAGCTTAAACACTGTTTTACATATAAATACTTATTATGCTTAAATAATATATCAGTTCTAATTATTTCGGTAGGTAATTATTGATAAAATTTATGATCATGACAGAGTGCAAAGTTAGACTTTGCCGATTTCCAGTGAACGTTTGATAAACGGAAGGTTTTCTTATCATTTGTGGATATTTAGCCCCTTCCGGGACGTTTTTTTTTTTTTTTTTTTTTTTTTTTTTTAAATGTGAAGGTCACTGTTGAGGCCTAATTGATCGAAACCAGCAAGTCTGGCCCAGAAAACTTAATCGTTTAGCTGTTGAAACATCCAGCATATAGTCTAGCACATAAATGAGAAAATATTCCGAAATGTATCTTGAAATTTTACCCAGTATGCTAAGCGTGAAGTATGCATAACCGTCAGTAGTACCTGGGTAATAGCGGCAGATGATATTTCGAAAAAAAAAATCTTCTTATTTCTTTTCCGCCAAAAAAGAGAACAACATTTTATGCAAATAGACCCTAAATGAAGATCCCAGTTTCAAAATGTCTACTGAAATTTTGTACCAACATGCTAAGCGTTAAATCAGCAGACCAGTTCAATGAATTAAAAGCATGTATGTTATTATCCCTTGATAGAGCGTTTTGTAATTTTGTATGCATATCTTGATAAAATGATTGGTGCTTTTGATTAATCTTAATTTCTGGGGAATAGGAAAATGTAGGTTGAAAAATTGCTTAATTTCAATGAATCTGCAAATTAATTCTAATTCACGTCGCGTGAAAATATAGTTCATGTCATCTTGCGACTAAAGCTAAGCCGTACAAGTTTAGCAACATTTCTTAGAAGAGTGCAGTAGGCTGGAGAAAGTGAGGTATCAGTTTAGATCATTGATAAGTGAGATATTGTTACAGAACAACTCAGAGACTTGCGTACAGTCTTACATCTTCATCTTGAACAATGAGAGTTTTACTCAACTGTTGTTAGACAGTACAGTGCCTAGTAAGCATTTTACATAAATCTATAGCAGGCCGTTGTCGGCCCGTCAGGGGAGCTGACGGGCCGATAACGGCCCGCTGTAGATTTATAAAGAATGCTAGCTGGGTATGTGGGCTAACGGAGGTTTGATTTTAACAAAATAGGCAATATGTAGTCTGAAAAAACTTCAAGAAATTTGTGCTTCGCATTGCATAAATTGAGAAGTGAAATCTTAGGGTTAAGATTAAGAGAATTCTAGGTACTTGGAACATAGCACAATCAATGGTTGTAATAAATACTGCTGAACTGTCCATCCTGTATATTCAGAACTGTATATATACTAATATCGTCTGATAACGTGTCCTGCGTTTCTTTTGGATGATTTACATATGATAGACTAAGTAGAACTTGAATTATAGAATAGTAGATAATAAAAGGTAAACAATTTGTTTTTTATTACAGTTGACTGGATATATTCAGTCGACGTTGGATATTCGACAGAAGCTTGATTGCTCAGTGTGGATCACAACACGCAGAAATACCGGCCCAGCCCACGTGCTGGACTCTCTCTCTCTCTCTCTCTCTCTCTCTCTCTCTCTCTATATATATATATATATATATATATATATATATATATAGTAAAAAATCAAATTAGAGACAATGAACAGAAGTAGTGTAAATTTTGTTGTTTAATTTTTTGTGAGCGCTTTCACAGCTAATGCTGATCTTCAAAAAAATGTTTGTCTGAAGATCAGCATTAGTTGTGAAAGCGCTCACAAAACATTAAACAACAAAATTTACACTACTTCTGTTCATTATTCTTAATTTGATTTTTTTACTTTATTGTACGTCATACGAAGAGTTTCAACGACTCTTTCTTCCATATGCCAGTTGTTGAGCCTCTAAGGCTGGATCCCAACGATAATAACAACAACAGCATTAGCTTTCACAAAACTACGAAAGACCGGTAGTGTCATTTCAACTACATTAATTCAAGGTTTCAACTTCACGAATTCACGATTTCAACTTCACGAATTCACGAATTCAACTTCACGAATTCACGATTTCAACTTCACGAATTCAACTTCACGAATTCAACTTCACGAATTCACGAATTCAACTTCACGAATTCACGAATTCAACTTCACGAATTCACGAATTCAACTTCACGAATTCCACTTCACGAATTGTTCACAACAGTTGAATTCGTGAAGTTGAATTCGTGAATTCTTGAAGCTGAATTCTTGAATTCGTGAAGTGGAATTCGTGAAGTGGAATTCGTGAAGTTGAATTCGTGAATTCATGAAGTTGAATTCGTGAATTCGTGAAGTTGAATTCGTGAAGTGGAATTCGTGAAGTTGAATTCGTGAATTCATGAAGTTGAATTCGTGAATTCATGAAGTTGAATTCGTGAATTCGTGAAGTTGAATTCGTGAAGTGGAATTCGTGAAGTTGAATTCGTGAATTTATGAAGTTGAATTCGTGAATTCGTGAAGTTGAATTCGTGAATTCGTGAAGTTGAATTCGTGAAGTTGAATTCGTGAAGTTGAAATCGTGAATTCGTGAAGTTGAAATCGTGAATTCGTGAAGCTGAAATCGTGAATTCGTGAAGTTGAAACCTTGAAGGTAGTTGAAATGTCACTACCGGTCTTTCGTACAAAACGCTTGGTCTACGCTTAGCGCACAAAGTATTGTATAACATCACGAAAACATGCCTGTATAATTTCAACTCACTTAAACCCCACTTTTATGTACTAAAACTGGGGTTTACAGGGGTTTCTTATTTGTGCTAAAACATAGATTGTGCGTATTCGTTAGAACCGACTCAGCGAGGCGGTTCTAACGAGTACCCACAATCTATGTTTTGAGCAAAAATATGAAAAATATCAGTTTTTTTATCTGCAAATTTTTAGTTTTTGGAGGTGAAATTTTCTATATACTTGATTAGGCGAGTCTCCGATTTTCATTCTTTTGTGTGTTCTTTGCTTCCAATGGCAACCTTTTTCGATTTTCATTAAACATTCTATGAATTCGATCTCTAAGAATCTGAATAATAGTCACTGTTAGATATGAACAATGCGCTCATCTAAGATAAATTGGACAAGCTAAATGAAAACAAATTGAACCTGATTCTAAAAACTAAATTCTCAGACGGTTATCCTATGAAAGAAAAACACCCTACATAAAGCGAAAAAAAGATTTCGTTTTACCGAGTCTTTTCATGACTACATGTAGCAATGAAATATTCAACACCGATCACACCGCTTTTAGCGTTATTCTATTTTACAAGTATTAGCTTTCACAAAACAACTTCGTGTACGCTTAGTACACAATGTGTGCTAAGCGTAGGCCAAGTTTTTTTTTTTTTTTTTTTTTTTTTTTTTTTTGTAAAAGCTAATATGTGGTTAAAATAACAATGAGCAGTCCATGAGAAATAGCATTGGACAAGTCCATGATCTTTCATAAAGTGCTTCCGGAGCAGAGACAAATATTAAAAATATCTACGCCCATGAGCGTAGACAAACATTATTCGAAATGGGCTGATGGACCCCGGATGACAGGAAAGTATAAGCCGTATTAAGTCACTATAAGTGCGGTTATATCATCCAGACATGGAAATGATAACTGAATCAGCTGACTAAGATCATAAATATAACTGAGCCGGGCCACAGCATTTCCTGCAAGATTGCATGTGCGACAAGCGAAGACTCAGATCAGCCTGCGCATCCGCGCAGGCTGACCAGAGTCTTCGCTGTCCGCCTGAAAACGCTTTGGATCCATGGCAACCCCCAGAGTGCCCTGCAAAGGCTCTGATTAGACTGCGTTGATGCGCAGGCTGATCTGAGACTTCGCTGGTCGCTTATGCAATTCTGCAGGAAATGCTGTGTCCCAGCTCATATTTTGTTTGCATATCAGGCATCTAATTTCTCTTGTCTGCTATATTCGTCTTGTCTTTTACATACATACATTTGTATATCCTCTTATAGCATATATTTTTATACGATTCATTAATATTTACCATGCTGTATCTATAGATATTACTTTATTTCTGAACCTGCGTCTTAGCAATTTATTCCATTTGTATCCTAACCGTTAAAGCGCCCATTACAACTGCAGCAGACGACATTTTGAAATATATATGGTTTTCATTTTTGAAAAAATAATGTGTTGACATTTTATGTGAATCGTCTGCTTGGCAGACGATTCACATAATAAGTCGAGACTTATTTTCTCTAAAAAAAAAAAACAAAAACAAAAAAAAAAAAAAAAAACAAAAAAAAAAAAAAAACAGAATGTCGTTTGCAAAAAAATGTGCTTGGCACTTTGAGGGTTAGTATTGCTAGAATAACATGAAGAATACCAAATCTGGGGAAAAAAGACTTTATCAACCACAGCGCAAGAAAATTACCTTCAGTAAGTGCAGCCTGCAAAGACCAGCCTGCGCCCCCGTTAGCTGGATCAGAAAACTAGTAAAAAAGTTATCTAGGAAGAGCCAATCACATACCATAGCGTACCAATGGTACCTAGACTGGCTCCAGTCTCCAGTGACTAAATATTTGTTTCTTATAATCCTGTTTGATAATCCACTAAAATAAAGTCAAAATAATATCATGACTATAAAGGCTGGTCATTAGTGACCAGCATTTATAGCCATGATATTATTTGGATGTTATTTTAGTGGATTATCAAACAGGATTATAAGAAAAAAATGTTTAGTCACTGGAGACTGGAGCCAGTCTACAATGGTACCAAGAGGAAGAGTAAACAAATAACGGTGGACAAACCTCATGTTACAAACCAAGGATGTTACAAACCAAGGGAAAGCAAATGAACCAAGTCCCTCTTCGCTTGGCGCTCAAAGTTTCTTCAAGCGTACAGCGAAGACTCTGATCAGGCTGCGCGGATGCGCAGGCTGAACTGAGTCTTCGATGGACGCGCATTTCAGAACGCCCGTTTTCTCAAATATCTTTGACTTGTCGTCTGCTTATTTCCGTCTATAACAGGTCAAAAGTTAATTGTTGATCATTTATATTGACGATCAATTAATAAGAATCCATGCGGACACAAGCGAGACCCAAGCACAATTTTGATAACCACAAATCTAGATCAGCATGCGCAACGCGCACAGTGTGATCAGATCTGCCCGTTTTGCCATCAGGTCCTATATTATCCAGGCTTTCTAATGACCAAACGCAACGGTCTTGATCAGACTGTGAAGATGCATAGGCTGGTCTGGAAATAGCTGGTGCATATGCGTTGAGGCCTTTTTTAGCATGACATTGAGGATAACAAACAATCTTGTACTTTTAGTCTGACAACATCTGGGAAATTTATTCATTGTTTAATAAATTGATGCGTGAACAATCTGTGACCTCTCACTTGCCTTATCAAACGGTCAGATCTAGAAATTGAGTAAAAAAAAAAAAAGCTATCAGGATATAGTACATTTAAGGACTATACATAATTACAGTCAACTCTCGTTATCTCGAATTCCAAGGGACTCTCTGAAATACTTCGAGATATCCGTACCTCGACATATCAGATTTGCAGAATTGAGGGAAAAATAATTCGAACAACCACATTTAACAAATATATAATATAATTGGACTCTTGAAGTAAGAGATATTTTGAAAATATTGTGGAAAAGAGGAGAAATTGCTCCTTAGGAGCAATTTCTCCTCTTTTCCACAATATTTTTTTTACCTATTGTTAGATTTTCATGTTTAGGCAGGGATCAGATTTTCACTTCGAGATAAGCGGTTATTTGAGATAAGCGAGGTCGAGATAACGAGAGTAGACTGTACATGCACGTGTGTTATTCGTTTTTAAGAAGTTTAGATACATCTGATCACCTGATGGAACTTCCTCCAGTTTATACAATAGGAGCAATTTTTCTGACTTCAATTATTCTTTTTTTTTTTTCTTTATTCGAGTGTCATTGTTTTCATATGTGACGTTTGTTTTGTCATTGTATTTTCCTCATCTCGCCTTCTTTTGGTGTCTGCCCCCTTTTTGCGCATTTGCTGTATTTTTAGACGGGGTAAATTAGCGACTGATATAAATGGACTATTTATACCATCTACAGTCGAACCTCGATGGCTCGAACTCCGATGGCTCGTTTATTATGGCTAATTCGAACTCGTTTTTGAGTCCCTACGAAATTCTTCCGATAGCTCAAGAAAACAAATATTTAAGGAATTTTCTTATTTTATCGTGAAATTGTATGTTGTGTGTACACTCAACATACAATCCCAGTGTAGAAAATCGAAAAGAGTTCCCTAAATTATCAATATTTGCTTCCTGAACTGGTGCCATGATTAACCCTAAGTGGCTCGAACAACCCATGTCTCGAACGAATTTCCATGGTCCCAAAGATGTTCGAGCCATTGAGGTTCGACTGTATTTGTATTACAACATGTTTCCCAAATATTCGGACAGACGACTCTGCGCTATGACCCCTGTTCAGAAGGGAGGCGAGAATATTTTGACAGAGTGCTTTTCCTGAACGTAGACAGGGTAATTACGGTGTTTCTGAACAGTTTGCTATCATTGTTATACGGTGGAAGCCATTATGAAAACAGTCTATTCAAATATATAGAAAATTTCATCACCAAAAACAAAAAAACTCTCAGATAAAAAAAAACTCTGATATTTTTCATATTTATAACGAGTACCCACAACCTATGTTTTTGAACAAAAATAAGAAACATAATGTATACCCCTGTAAACCCCAGTTTTACAATATAAAAGTGGGGTTTAAAGGGGTCAAAATTATATAGGCATGTTTTCGTGATGGACACCGGAAGACTGCAACAAATACACTACGCAGAGGATAAAATTGGCATTTAAACAATCTCGCCAACAGTATACGTCATCTGAGCCTGAAGCAGGTCTGTCTTGATTGTTGATTTGTCAAAATCAGACTTGCATTTGAATGCACACAAAAGCCGCTAAGTGTAAGACTCAATCAATTGAAAGAATATAATACAGAAGATGTCCAGAAATAGCCGCAGACACAAAAATAGCCTTCCAACGACACCAAGAGGAAGAGCAAACAAACCATAACAGACAGTATAAAAGCCACAACCTAAGACAAGCAAGCAGCTAGCTCGCTATTCTCCAGCAGAGTGATCGCAGTGCTAGACATGATCCTCGAAACACAACCATTACGAAAACACGCCTATTCAAATATATACAGAGAATTTCACTTTCAAAAACTGAAAATTTTCAGATAAAAAACTCTATATTTTCATATTTCTGCTCAAAACATAGATTGTGGATACTCGTTAGAACCGCCTCGGCGAGGCGGTTCTAACGAGTACCCACAATCTATGTTTTTGAGTAGAAATAAGAAAAATAAAGTATACCCCTGTAAACCCCAGTTTTACTATATAAAAGTGGGGTTTAAGGGGGTCAAAATTATATAGGCCTGTTTTCGTGATGAATAAGACCAAGAACTGGGCAAAACATGAAAAAAGGCAATCTTGGGAATATAGGAGCTCAACATGACATAACATATCTTCACGTATGTGGGGTGGCCCGTAAAAACTTAGATATACCTGCGTTTCCACTCATTTTTATCAGAGTCTTCGATGTCCATCTAAAGAAGCAATCCATCGCGAAAACAAGCTTATATAATGTTGACCCTAAATCCAATTTTATATAGTAAAACTGGGGTTTACAGGGGTATACATTATTTTTCTTATTTCTGCTAAAACGTAGATTGTGCGTATTTGTTAGAACCGCCTCGTCTAGGCGGTTCTAAAGAATACCCACAATCAATGTTTTTCAGCAGAAATATCAGAATTTTTTATCTGAAAATTTTCATTTTTGGGTAGTAAAATTTTCAGTATGTTTGAATAAGCGTGTTTTCGAAATGGCAATTCAAACTGCTACGCTTACAATGCTTCTCTAGGTGAACATCGAAGACTGGCCAGACTGCGTGTATTGCGTTGATGTGTCGGCTAATTTAAAACTCTTTCCCCGCATGTGTTTCGCAGACATAATTCCAATAGCGCGGGTCAATTAGTTACTTTAGGATTCCTTTCAAATTGAAATTTATTTACCAGAGTTTTCAGTGTAAACGGTGTTCTCCTTAACGTCAAGAAATTAATTAAATCCACCGTTATTGGCGCCGGGGTTGTGAATTTAAGACATTTAACAATCACTGCCATTATTTTTCTTTGATTTGTAAGGAACGGAATTAGATTTTATTTGAATGAGCTTTTTCTGACAAGTTCGATAAATGTCTGGTAAAGCTATCAGTACTGATATTAATTTTGTTCTTTCCGTTCAAAATAAAATCTAAATAAGTTGCCCTGGAAACAAAGAACATGTAAAAGAACGAAAATTTGAGTCTCGGTTTAACTGAGACTTTTCATATGACACCTTTATAGTTTTCAGCGCTGCAAAAGGCCCCGCCTCACCCCAATTCCCAGCATCAACTTAAGTAGAACTCGATTTTCCCAGATATCAGAATATGGGTTCACTGACGGAAAAATAAAAGTGCATTATGTTTATATGAAGCACAATGTACGGGAGTCTTTTTACGGGCGCCACATGGCACTTAACACCAGCTGGAAACACTTAACACATTGAGTCTCTAAATATGATGTCACTAATTTGCATGGCTGCATACTGCCCCTAGTACCCGGTAAAGTAGAACTCAATTTTCCATAGCGTTCTGTATGGATGACGATTGATTTTCGAAAATACGCTATATCAACATTGTGAGCTTGCTAGGGTTATTCCATGAAACAATGATTAATACTGACATATTTCAAAATCAAACAAGTACATATACTCGCACGCATGCGATTAATTAGTAGAAAAGATCAATTTAGCAACTGGTTCCCTCAGCTGGTCCTGTGTCTTGTTCTACGACGCAGCAGCGTGGGTTTCAATTTGTCAGTGTATGCTCTTTTATTATGCTATGTTATGTTAAAATATAAGTTCACACAAAAAGAAAGTAAAAAAAAAAATAAATACTCGCTAAGTTAGTTTCTTTTTATTTTTTCAGAGAAACACAGACCTGTTCGCCAATAGCAATAATGCCTCTTATTGTTGTTTTATGGCAAAAACTAAATGTTTTCTTAAATTCCATGGGCTTAAGCAAACTATAAATGCTTTATTTAAAACTTGCATCCAGTAGGGAAATGCTTAATAACGGATTTATCCCCAGCCCTTTATAGTAGATTGAACAGCAGTAAATTGCATACCCCCAAATACTTTAGTTAATAGTTCATGTTTATATCGTTTTTAAGCATGCAAGATGACATAATGATATAAATTCCTTAGCTAGTACCTGGAGCATTAACCCTTAAACCCTTGAGTTTCTAAAGTGGGCTCTTCATTTCTTTAATCTGGACCTATCATTTGATGCAAATAGGGGTTTAAGTCCTAAAAATAAAAAAAAAAAAAAAAAACAACAACAAGAAAACAAAAACAAAAACAAATAAAAAAAAAACAAAAAAAAAAAAAAAAAAAAACAGAACGGCAAACAGTGTTGATCCTGATGAGACGGCTCGTATCGAGCCGTCTTATCAGGATCTGCGCTGTTTGCAAAGGTATCTGTACCGGTCTGTAGGGATGTAAGGGTTAAAGCATTATCATAATTTCCATGAATGTATCATATGAGGTTACAACTGGCATGGTCGACTTCGATGGCTCAGTCGGTTGCGCGTCCGCCTGGAGATCAGGAGGTCGCGGGTTCGATACCAACCAGGTCCGATAACATTCTTTCGTGGAGATTGATCATGAAATATTTTCTACGGCTGAACAGTCTGATCAGGGCCTTTTCTGTTCGTAAACGGCATAAGGGCTCTTTTCTGGCGCTGTGCACCATTCAAGTTTCCGATAATAGCTACAGGATTAATTAAGCTATTTCCGACCATTCAAACTGTATTTATGTCATTTCATGGAAAACTGCACTACCGCATATTCAAATACACAAGAACCGAATTAATCTGCACAACCGTGTTGTCAGGAAACGGTCTTTGATTGCACAGTCTAGGCAGTGATTTCTTCCTTTACGCGCAGTCTAAGAGTTCTCCACAGGGCAGATTATTTTTTATTTTATTTTGGATCACTGAGCCCAATCTGGTTACATTGAAAATCGAATACAGCTTAAGCCGGTGCTGGGGACGGGCGTTTGGGGGATGGGGGGAGGTGGGGTGGAACGGGGGCGGAGAGGAGGCGTATGGAGCCTCGCAAACTACACAGCTGCATATGAACAGGGTTAAACAAACCGAGTCTCCGATTTTCGTTCTTTTATGTATTCTTTGCTTCCAAAGCGATATTTTATATTTTTATTCCACATTCTCTCGCACATAGCTAACGGTCACTGTCTGCTTCTCCATTGTTTGAGCATAAAGAAAATTTCTTTTTCTTGTGGTGATCTTTAGTTTGTTTTATTATTTCCTAAAGCTTGCACTGTTTACATTAAATAGTGAGCAAATTGCAGACATCGGAATCATGCAATGAATCACAACTTGGGAAAATGTACCTCCGGACATATGCGCTGAACGAAGAATCAGTGCTCATCCGTGCAGTCTGAGCAGAGTCTTAGTTGTTCGCATAAAGACTCTTTGCATCTTTTGCTATCTAAAATGCGCCCAGTAAAGATTCAGATCAGACTGCGTGAATGCGCAGTCTGATCTGAATCTTCAGTGGGCTCAAATGTCGGAAGGTACGTTCTCTGACGTTCGTGCTCAGTGAGCAAATTGCAGAGATTGGAATCATGCAATGATTAACAACAGTAAACTTGATCGGAAAACCAAACTTTCTTGTAGTATTTCATCTTTTACTCTGTCCTAACAAAATATTCTGAATAGGGAATAATTTTGAAATAAAATTGAAGAACGAAACAAAATCGACCGTTATTGGTTTCATGTGACATTTATCGAAAATAACAGACTCGTTTATTTTCATGTTTTGTCGAAAATAGCAGACTTATTTATTTTCGTGTTTTGTCGTAAATAGCAGACTCGTTCATTTACGTGTTTTGTCGTAAATAGCAGATTCGTTCATTTTGTGTTTTGTCGGAAATAGCAGACTCGCTCATTTTCGTGTGTTGCAGACTCGTTTATTTTCGTGTTTTGTCGAAAATAGCAGACTCATTCATTTTCGTGTTTTGTCGAAAATAGCAGACTCGTTTATTTTCGTGTTTTGTCGAATATTGCAGACTCCTTTGCTCGGTCGATTGTCTAATTGTTGTATATAGTACGTCTTTACTGGCACTGCGATCGCCTCGTTGGTGATAGGAGGGCTGATTGCTTTGCTTTTCATATTTTGTTATTTGAGTACTATCCATCAAAGCTGGTTCACTTTTACAGCGCTTCCACTGACATTCAAAACCTTGAAGTTCCTGGGCTTTCTGGCATTTTAAATTGGAATTGCAACGCTTACTGAAGTTAAAAGATCATATTTTGCCATATTGTTTTTTTTATCAATATGTGAATGTCTTTCTTGGGTCTAAACTAGCTTTTAAATACTATATGAAATAGGTGTTCAGGCTAAATGTGTTTCACCGATGGCTATGTATGACTGAAAATCGGAGGTCCTGACTTACAAGCATCATATTTGGAAGTCCCATAGCATTTGTTTGCCCTTTATGCTAGCATTGCAATTTTCCTCTTTGTGTCATTGATAGGTTATGGTCTGTGATTGTGGTAATTCTTCTACATCGTCTTTATAACGCCCGCCTCACCCCCCCAGCCCGACCCCCGTCGACAGCCCCTTAAGCTGAACTGTGATTTGAGGTGAGTAGTCTAAAAGGGCCAGAAAATTCATCATATCCAAAATAAAGACTTTTTTCTTTGTTCTTTTATTCGAGCCAGCGCACAACAAAAACCTATGATAAACCATGTATGACTGGCAAAGACCAGCCTGTATATCCACCCAGTATGGCAATGGCTGTTGTTTATCCCTCTTTGGATAGCCCGGAGGCTGTAAAAGACACATGCGATCAGCGAAGACTCTGATCAGACTACGCGGATTTTCACACCAAAACCACCGCCTTAGAACGGTTAGTAATAAAAACGTATTTTTCTGTTCGCTAGAAAAAAAAAGCGTATTGAGAGAGGAAACTGTTATCAAGATTAGATCAACAAAACAACTGAAGGTGGTAACTTACTGAACTGGCGTATGCAAACAGTTTACAAATTCATTTAAGAATATTTGAGCTTCATCATCAGAAAACATACATTCGAAATGTCGCCCAGCGAAGATTCAGATCAGCCTGCGCATTCGCGCAGGCTGACCAGAATTTTCATTGGGCGAGTTTCGGATAGCCAAGGGTGCATAGTTTCTTCATGCGGACAACGAAGACTCTGATCAGACTGCGCGAATGCGCAGGCTAATTTGAGTCTTTGATGGACGAATATGTCAGAAGGTACGTTTTCTCTTGTTACGGCTTGTTTGATAGAAAAACCTTGTGAGTATTAACTGTTACTAGCGACAATTTCATTACTGTCCTCTTGCAACAAACCACAGCTGCTACAGTGGAGGAGCTAATTGGATTGTTCCAAGAGAAAAGGCGACTGTATCAACATCTAAGCAGACTTTAGTCCTTCCCGGAAAATAGATGTATTCGTGGCTTATCTAGTGGTTTTAGACCTCCACTAGGTCGGCAACATCATTAATTTTTTCAGAGAAAATAAAGTTTGGCATTTCATTTGAGTCGTCTGCTGATTCACATGAACTGTTAAGTCATATTTACTCCGAAATAAATACAATTTTAAATGTCATCTGCTACAATTTAGCGGAAAGGGAAATAAAATACGCGTTGTCATCATGAGAAAGCAATCATGGCTCCTATACAAAAATGTAACACATAGCATGCTGGGTAAAAATTCAGCAAACAACATTTTTTTTAATATGTTTCCAAGAAAATAGGTTTTGACATTTCATGCAAATTTTCTCTTAAAGGGACATTTTGTATGACATGTCAAAGCATATTTTCTGATTAAAAATTAAAATATATATATTATCAGTTTGTAGTGTGCGGAATCTGCCCAGAACGTAGTAAAAGTTAATTTACACAATGCCATACGATCGCAACAAAAGTTTACCCAGTAAGCATTCTTTATAAGTCTATAGCCGGCCGTTAACGGCCCGTCAGGGTAGCTGACGGGCCGCTAACGGCCCTCTGTAGATTTATAAAGAATGCTAGCTGGGTATTCGACTCGTATTTGCAACATTAAATTAACTTGAAACACTCTCTGAGCTAATTCAGGAGTCGACAAATTGATGACATGTTCCCTTTTTTTCCCAGAAAACATACTTTGACAGCTAATGCAAATGGTCTTCATTGGAGACAATTTGCATGAAATGTCAAATTCCGTTTTCTGGGAAAAATAAGTAAAATATTTCAAAATGTCGTCTGCTGAAATTTTTACCAAGATGCTAAGCTTTAAATAAACTCGTGAACAGCCTTCACGAGCGTTATCAAATCTATAATAACCTCACACTAGTTATTTATACACACAAATTCAAATGCGTACATCTGCGAACAGAAGGCACTGTCAGTCACATTGAGTGTTACAAAACCATTGTTTAAACGTGGTTCAGAGAGGTATCATACGGGCCGTCTAAAGCGAACAGGTGTCTTCGAGCATGCGCAGAATGCGCAGATTTAGATCATCCCACACATGCGCAAAGTCACAGGCATCCAGGCATTTGCACTCCATTCATACATTCTGTAGTATCCAATGTATCCAACGATTCTGTTAGTGGATAGTTACCCTTAAACTGCCAATCATAACAGTTGTCGTCTGCTTTGTGCTTGTGATTTTAAGTCATTTTTGCAAACAGTGTGGACCCAGATCAGACTGCTCCTAGAGGAGCAGTCTAATCAGGGTCCACACTGTTTGTCTGTATGCATACATTTTCAGATGCAGGTTTTCTTGGCGTTTTAAGGGTTAAGGCTCTGATCAGCTGCCCTTATATGCTCGGAAGTTTGCGAGGCCCAATTATAATTCAGCTTAAAGTCTGCCGTAATTTGGGCAACTGACCACTATGCTTGTAGTCTGGAGGATAGCATATGTGAGCGTGCATATGTCACACATACAAATACGTAACACATCAGGAAAACATACCTATATAAGTTTGACCCCCTTAAACCCCACTTTTATATAGTAAACCTGGGGTTTACAGGGGTATACATTATTTCTCTTATTTCTGATCAAAAACATAGAGTGTGGGTACTCGTTAGAACCGCCTCGCCGAGGCGGTTCTAACGAGTACCCACAATCTATGTTTTGAGCAGGAATGTGAAAATAAAAAAATAGAATTTTTATCTGAAAATTTTCAGTTTTTGGAGGTGAAATTTTGTATATATTTGAATAGGCGTGTTTTCGTAATGGATGTGTTACATATGCATAAAATTATACGCATACGTAAAACATGGCAATGTTAATGTGTTACGTTTGCGTACAACCGTACGCATACGTAACACGATGACAAGTTAGTGTGAAGCATTCATAGGATATGTACGAACCATTCACGTATGTAACACCTGTTCTTTACATGATTTTGTTGTCACTATTTCGGAACGATTACTGTGACAGGTTCCTTTCTTAGTATGCATGTTTTTATTTGACATACGGCCCTACTTACAAAACTAATGCTTTGGCATCTATGTATGTGGAACAAAATTTTATGTTCATTTAAATATGTAACTTGTATTATTAGAACTTCTAATTGTTCGTGTTTGTTATTTGTGTATTACATGTTAGTATTGTTAGATATATATTAAGTATGTGTGCAGTGATATTGCAACCACTTGATATGAATGGTTTCCCAGATAGAAAACGTCTATGTTGCTAATAGCCTATAACTAAAACTTCTAGTTGCAAAATTTATTTTTGAAGTATAGTAAACCTTCCAAGGAATAGCCTATAAATAAAAATTCTAGTTGCAAAAATCATTTTTGAAGTATGGTAAACCTTCCAATGATATAATAGGAAACTCATGCGATCTGTAGCTGAGGCATGTAAGGATCGGTGTCCGTTTTTAGTACACTAATATTGATACTGGTATACTTTAACCGATATTATCTTTTGTTCTGACAATGGAAATCTGCCATAAGCGTTCATACGCGCGTATACGAGCCATGTCATGAAAAAAAACAAAAAAAAAAACAAAAAAAAAAAAAAACAAAAAAAAAAAACAACAACAACAACAACAAAAAACAGCATTTGGTACATTAGAGCATCGAAGACCCAGATTAGCTGTAATATTGCTATAATAATATCTGATCAGGCTTTACACAATTTAGAGTGATAAAAATGAGTTGCAAACAGTGTAGATCCTGATCAGTCGCCACGTCCGGTCTACATAATCCAAATATATCGGTTTTTCTTTGTGATGTTATAAGAATAGAAGATTTCGTATTGTTTGCACACGTGTTAAATTCGACAAGTGACAGTCATGCACATATGTAACTGTTACGTATGCCTACAATTGTACGCATATATAACACATCTGTTACGTATTCATATATGTGACATATGCACAATCACATAGCATAAATGTTATACCTGTACAGTTACAAGACTTTTTTAATGTCTTTATGTAGTTTTACAAGTTTCTGTTGTAGTGAGTCTTAGTCCAAATACCAAAATTGTATTTCGGAAAAATCATGAAGTCGCTATACACATAGGCAAAATTAAGATTGTTCAAACAGACAGATATGGCCCAAAATAAATGAGGCGTAATCAAGCGTCCATGAAAAGTAAGCAATTCTTGGTAAGTATGCTTCGCCCAGCATGTTGTAGCTGTTTCTGCTGGTCATTTCGGGGGAGGGGGAGAAGGTGGAGGGGGCGGGAATTTGCAGTTACAGTGAACCCTCGTAACAACGACAGCATTTGTTCCCAAAGATGTTGCCATTAAAATGAATTTGCTACATTGTATTGTAAAGAATTCTTAATGCACAAAATGATAAGTAAGAAACGCCTTGTTTTATTTTTATTTCCTCATAGAACATGTGACCTTTCCTCGGTAACTTCATTTAGATTTTTTATAAATTGTATTATAAAATCGGAGTGATCTAAAAGTACAATCGAACCGCAATAGCTCGAACACTGATGGCTCGTTTACCATGGCTAATTCGAATTCGCTTTTGAGTACCTACGAAATTCCTTCCTGCTCAAGAAAGCAAATATGTATGGAATTTTTCTTATACCATAAAAATTGTATGTTGTGTGTACTCATTAGAATCGCCTCATCGAGGCGATTCTAATGAGTACACTCAACATACCATTATTGTTTAGAAGATCGAAAAAAATACTCTAAGTTGTCGTCATTTGCTTCCTGGCCTGGTGCCATATTCAACCCTCAATTGCTTGAACTACCCTTTCTCGAATAAATTTCCATGGACTCAAAGATATTCGAGCCATTGAGAGTTTACTGTACAAATGAATGAATCCAGAAAAAGCCACAATCACAAAAACAACCTTCCGCATCACGAAAACATGCTTATATAATTTTGACCCACTTAAACCCCACTTTTATATAGTAAAACTGGAGTTAACAGGGGTATACATTATTTTTCTTATTTCTGCTCAAAAACACAGATTGTGGTACTCGTTAGAACCGCCTCGTTGCGGCGGTTCAAACGAGTACCTACAAGCTATGTTTTGAGCAGAAATATGAATTTTTTTTAATTTTTTTTTTATCTGAAAATTTCCATTTTTTGGTGGTAAAAATTTCAGTATATTTGAATAGGCATGTCATAGTAATGGGGCACCAAAAGAAAAAGAGATGAAGAACACACAATGACAAAAGAAAAACCACGTACGAAACCATCATCGCACAAACAAAGAAGAATTGCCGTAAAAGCTTTAAAGCATTTCGAAAACACGCCTATTCAAATGTATAGAAAATTTCACCTCTTAAAACTGAAAATCTTCAGATAAAAATCTCTATTTTTCATATTTCTGCTCAAAAACATAGATTGTGGGTACTCGCCGAGGCGGTTCTAACGAGTACCCACAATCTATGTTTTTGAGCATAAATAAGAAAAATAAAGCATACCCCTGTAAACCCCAGTTTTACTACATAACAGTGGGGTTTAAGGGGGTCAATTTATATAGGCATGTTTTCGTGATGCATCGCACAAAAAAGAACTGCACTAGAGGAACCACCTTGACAGCTTTAAAGTTTATAAACTACGTCTCACTAGTCTTAGAGTCAGTGTTCATGACGTCGTTATACAGTCAGAGGCCAAAAGTAATTCCACAAAAATATTTTCTCATAGACTTTAATGCATTTTAATGTTTACACGACACTTAATATTGTGTAACATCGTAAAGAAAATACTGATGTCCTGTAATGACTGGAAAGGTAAATGATGCATGCCCAAAATATATGACTTCGATAAATATCGGATATCTGTCTTCTCAGATACAACAATTTTAATTAAGAGGAAATTTTAAAAATGGCAGGTTTCCATTGACGTCAATGTTGACGTCGCTCAAAAACTGCCCAAAATGTCTTACACAAAATTTAATTCTTTGTTTCTCAAGTTTGCATAGAGAAAATCCAGTGAGAATCACAATGTATTTTACATAAATCGTCCAGCTTTCTAATGATGTGAACGTTATAAAGATATAAACAAATGTTTTTATTATTATTTCTTTTTTGTAAAGATGAAACTGCATTGAACTCTATGGGATTTTGGACGTTGTGGAATTACTTGTGATCCCTGACTGTATTACGAAATTAATTACAAATGGAGACGATAAAATTTTGAAATTGCCTTACGAAATTTATGTCGGTTACCATTTTGAAAATAACATTCTGTAAAATGACACACACTTGTTTGTTAATCAGCTGACTAAAGAGGTAGATGTACATCCAAGGAAATATTGTAATAAGCATGTAATGCATGCATGTGTATTACACAAAAGAGCCGTCGGGCATTGTGCGCCAAGCGAAGACTCAAATCAGCCTGCGCATCTACGCAGTCCGATCAGAATCTACGTTGTCCGTATGAAGAAACTTTGCACCCCTGAATATCCAACTTTCAGTAAAGATTCTGATCAGGTTGCACGAATGCGCAGGCTTATTTGAATCATCAGTGGGCGCGCATGCGCGAAGGTGTGTTTTTTGACGTGGTGGCTCAGTTCATATTTTCCATGTTATGGAATATGTGTCTACGAGCGTGTCTTCAATTTTACGCTTCCATACAGCGGGAAGGGAAATTAACAAACGGAACCAAAGGACTACACGATATTACCAAACAATAACGTAATCAATTGGAAAAAAAGCGCTTGCAATCAAATGGAAAAAAATAACAAAACAAAAAAAAAAAAAACGTTTGTTATCAGATCGCACATGTTCAGTGTCATTCTGTTCTGACGAGACTGTGATTACATCCCAAAGCACATAAACAATTTCATTTGATGCGCAACGCACGAAAAAGGGCCTTATACTATTTGCGGACAGTGTAGGTCCAGATCAGCATGCGCATCTGTGCAGTCTGATCTGAGCATTCTCTGTTCATCGACATATACTACAGTATCCATTGATTCCTTGTGCGGGCAACGAAGGTCCTGATCAGCCTATGCGCAGGCTGATCAGGGCTTGCGGTGCCCGCAAATTGCATAAGGGCCCTTTTCATGCGTTGCGCATCATTTGTGTTTATGGAAATGCTATTCGTTGATGACATTTTATCACAAAATAGGACAGTTCTCTGTCAGGTCAAACTCCATGCGCCATTGTTAATGTTAACAAATGATTGTAATATGTGCCCCAATATCACGCTCCATCCGAGAGGATGACTTCGATTTTTTGCTAGTGTGTTCATTGCTCTCATCAGAACCTGTTTATCTTCACTAAAGTTGGTGGCAGTATCGTATGGTAGCTAAAACATGTCTCTGCGTACTTCACTATAGTGTAGTTTTTATTTTCTGGTCCTTTGTGATGTTGGATTTGAAAAAAAAATAAAGGTATCCCAGTCATAGTTGATAGCCATACTCTCCTCTCAAATAAGGGACAAGCTAGTCTGACCTAGAAAACTTTCTGATGTTTAATGTGAATGTGTTCATTCCTTTTGAAGTTGATTCCTTTTAAAATCAATTCCAGCCAAACCAGAGGAGTTGTTAAGGATAATTCTGGAGTATTTTTTCTCCAGTTACCTATAGAAGCATATGTTGTAGGTATTCATTAGAAGTACCTGGACGAGGCGCTTCTAATGAGTACCCACAGCATATGTTTTTCATAGAGAAGTAAGAAAACATATCCCAGAATTATCATCAAATACCCCTCCTTAACATTTCCCCTGAACCAGCCTCATGTAATAGCCCAGCTAGCATTCTACGTAAATCTACATCGGGCTGTCATCGACCCGTCAGCTACCCTGACGGGCCGATGACGGTCAGATATAGATTTACGTAGAATGCTGACTGGGAGTAGGTACGCTGTCATGCTTTCAAATCATACGGCGTAATTTCAACGCTGTGCTTCATTTTGGATATACATGTGTATAAAGGACGGACATGTAAAGCTAAAATGTTATGCGTCATTACATTAACAACCTTTTGATAGGATCGATCTTTTGGAAGCAAGAAACACGTCAAATAAACGCAAAAGCAGACTACTACAATGCTGCATATGATGAGACTTACTTAAACTGAGTCTTCGATTTTCGCTTGTGTTCTTTGTTTCCAAAAGTAACCTTTTGGGTTTTTTTTTTATTGGTTTAATGGTGCCTATTCATTAACAGTCATATATGTGCAACACCGTTCCCGCCTCCAAGCCCATGGTTCAGCGATATTCTATTTTATCCCAAATGACCATAGTGATCCTAAAGGACCAAAAGATATAAGTTTAACCAAAGTAATGTCAGAATTCCTTTGTGTGTGTGGCGCGTGGTGACCCTAAAAGTCTCCCAGTACATACAATCAATGTGGTAATGTCTTTATACAGGGATAGAGTTTATATTGGCTCTCCTGTTACATGTACAGATTATATTCTGTGATTGTCCCATATCCTGGACTACTTTACTATTTATGATTCGTGAACAATAGTAATACAGCCAACCCCCTTTATACCGACACTCGATACAACGACAAATTAGTTATATGGTTAATTTGACTGGCACGAAACTTTCTTTCAAGAGTTACAGTTATTCTGAAATTATTCAAAATTAAGTCAAATTATTTTATGCTTCAATTATGTTTTGGATATTTGTTAGAATCGCCTCACTGAGGCGATTCTAACAAATATCCAAATACGTTCCATGATAAAAGTAAAAAAATCAAAGCGTTACTTACGTATCATTCTCCTCATTAAGGATTCCTTACAACAGCAAATTGATTTAATGGCAAAATCCTTGGGAACGAGGCTTCACTGTATACCGTAAAATATATATGTGAAATTACCCGGGAAATGCGACAACCACAAAACACAGCCTACCTGAGGCACCGAAACAATGGCCAAACAAAACGCACAATTACCAAAAAACAAAACAAAAAAAAAACAAACAAAAAACAAAAACAAAAATAAAAAAAAAACACAAAAAAAGCCTACCTGAGGCATCGAAACAATGGTCAAACAAAACGCACAATTACTAAAAAAAAAAAAAAAAAAAAAACAAAAAAAAAAACAAGAGCATACCTGAGGCACCGAAACAATTACCAAAAAAAAAAAAAAGACGTATGAACACAAAAGACCTGCAACACAAGAACCGCCTTTAAAACTACTGGAAAACTACTATAGGAGTTGGGTGGAGCGGGGCTTTAATTTGCCTTATCTTCTAAGGCAGCTGTTCACGCCTCCTAGACAAAAGTTGAGCGATATTCTGTCTTTAAATAAATCCAAAGTCCAAATAAGCTCAAGTCCAAATTTCGACATTTTCATTGCAATAGCCTTAGATGAAGCAGCCATTCTTGTTGCAGTTCATTTCTCGATGAAAAAACTTAAGACGTCATGTAATATAAGCAGCGCCATAGTGTGCAGGGTCATCAACCTACGTTATGTACATAACTGCGACTGTGACAGTGTTCGGATTTATAACAAAATCACGAAGAGTGCATAATGCAGCGAAAAATCACTGGGAGCACAAAACATGTCCATTTTAGTACTGCCTTGTACCAAAAGTGTGAACTCTGTACACATTCTAAAGATTATAGATACTTTGACCAATTATGCTTAAGTTATTAGTGTTATTGAATATCAACATGGATTGTCGCAGTGTCAAACTATTCACTATGCTTCAGAAGGGAAAACAGTTCACATGGCAGTGAATTACTGCATATTATGAATTCCATAAACCACCAATTAATCCAGCAAGGTTCCGTGAAACTAATTACTGTGACAGTCGTATAATTACGTATATGTCTTCGAAATCGTTTTGACCTAGCTTGTAAGGGGTTTGGTGGGATCGATGCCAACGCTACATGTACCAGTAACGCTGTTTGTTTACTGACTTTTGTGCGATGTTGGTTGCAAGTCGTCATAACGCTAAGAGCGCCATGTCTGCCTTTGGGCTGTTCCAAGACCTTCGACATGCTACACTAAATCCAAAATGTTAGAAAACAAATAAAACTTTCTTTCAAAGACTTGATCGATAAAAAAGTAATTAAATAAAATGTAAATGTATGAATTAAAACCACAATTCTGGAGTTTCATCAAGTAATGAAAAATCATTACTTTAGTTTAATGTACGCGAGAAGCCCTTCGGGCATCACGGACACTAAAGCTAATGTTTCTCATTACTCGATGAAATCTTAAAATTATGATTTCAATTCTTAAATAAAGTATACACTCAAAGTCCTTTGTAACAATGAAGACCAGGATATGCATAGGTATAATGTGTCTGAGGTCAGCATACCCATTACGAAAAACACGCCTATTCAAATACATAGAAAATTTCACCTCCAAAAACTGAAAAGTTTCAGATAAAAAACTCTGATATTTTTCATATTTCTGCTCAACACATAGATTGTGGGTACTCGTTAGAACCGCCTCGCCGAGGCGGTTCTAACGAGTACCCACAATCTATATTTTTAGCAGAAATATGAAAAATAATGTACACCGCTGTAAACCCCAGTTTTACTATATAAAAGTGGCGTTTAAGGGGGTCAAAATTATATAGGTATGTTTTCGTGATGAAATTCTTATTTCGGAAAATCATAGAGTCGATATACATGTACACAAAGGCAAAATTAGGAATGTAACTAATTAGAAAATAACAACCATACATTTTTGTCTTTTACTTTGTTACCTCTGTAGAAGGCAAAAAAAAAAACAACAAAAAAAAAACAAAAAAAAAAAAAAAAAAAAAAAAAAACAACAAAAAAAAAAAAAAAAAACATACTCATCACGAAAACACGCCTATACAATTCTGACCCCTTAAACCCACTTTTATGTAGTAAAACTGGGGTTTACAGGGGTAAACATTATTTTTCTTATTCCTGCTCAATCTATGTTTTGAGGAGGAATATGAAAATTATCAGAATTTTTTATCTGAAATTTTCCTTTTTGGTTGTAAAAGTTTCAATATATTTGAATAGGCGTGTTTTCGTAATGGATAAAGCATCGATTAGAACTGCATATTAGAGTATAGACGCAATATTTTGTTTTCGCTTTTGGCTCCAGCAATCTGTCAATCTTATGAGTTGTTTTCACTGTTTGTTGTTTTTTCTTGTAGCCTAGTTTCTAAATTAAGACGTATGGGTTTTCTTTTATTGCATGCTTTCTGATTTATTTATAAGCAAACTGACAAACCCAGGAACTATCACAATCATACCATTAACTATTGAATGTTCCACGTATCAAAAGATTTTAAAAAAGTATATTATATCGTACCACAAGCATTACTGCAAACAGGTCAGGTGCTGACGAGCCTTCTACTCTGAATAAAGCAAGGATATGGAATATACGTCTCTGTGTGTGTCTGTCTCTGATTATCTGTCTCTCTCAGTATTTCAGCATATATGGAGATGTGTTTCAGGAGGATTAGAAAGTGAATATCACTTTCTTGTGTTCTGACTTCATTTCGCCACTGGGCCATTTGTCTGGTTTCATCACACAGTGTTTTGATTATAAGCGTTTTCCTGTGATATTCCACATATGAGATGGTGGACCCCTATGCGGACGGAACATATATATATTTGTAATCTGGAACTACACTGGAATGAAAGATGAGGTTTCGCGCGAGTAAAATTGATTAAAGCCTTCCCCCCCCCCCCCCCCCCGCCCCTCTCACCCCCTACCAGTAGTTTTCCTACAGGCCGTTCCACGGTGATTCATCTGTTGCAGTTCTTAAAGCTTCTGTAGTTTCATATGTGGTGATTGCTTTATCATTATTTGTTCCTCATCTCTTCCTCTTTTGGTGCCTCAGGAAGGCTGTGCTTCGTGATTGTGGCATTTCCTGGGTATCTTTATTTGTAATTCAGCATTTCTGTACGAAACTATAAGTTATGACACCCAGGAAATGCCATAACCACGAAGTACAGACTTCTCGAGGCACAAAAAGAAGGAGAGATGAGGAATAAATGATATTATAGCAAACGGCAGGTAATAACAATTATACTGAGATGAAAACGAAAAGCATATGGTCAACAAAAAAGTTGTTTTAAAATGCAGAAAATACCAAAATAGATATAAAGGTACCCAGAAAAAAGCCACAGTCAGGATGTTGAGCCTTACCTGGGCACCGAAAGAAAACCTTTTGAGCCAGCGCACGACAAAATATACAATAATACCTGTGTGACCAGCAAAGATTCATATCAGCCTGTACATCCGCCAGGTAAGGCAAGGGTTCGCGTTTATTCCTCTTTGAATAGCCTGGAGGCTGTAGAAGGCACATGCGATCAGCGAAGACTCTGATCAGACTGCGCGAATGCGCAGTTTGATCTGAGTCTTCGCTGGTCGCACACGTCATATTGTAGGCTTTGTCGTGCGCTGGCTCAAATAATGAACAAACGACAAGACACAAAGTTATAGTTGCCTAAACCGACATGCTAACAGTGAAGAACTACATTAGTGAACCCGTTTAGAAACAGACAGCAAAAACAACCACTGGGAGCTTAAACAGCCTCTACCGATCAAAACGTCGGCAGCTAAAATATTAGAAATGTAAGTTTAGTCCGCTTATGGTACTCTAGCATATTAGTGAATCATCGCAGTAACACATAAATAATCACAAAATTGCAATGAGAGGGTTCAATAGCGATTAAAAGCCAGAGCTAAAGGAACCCTCAAGTTGAATCACAATGGGCTAGAAACATAGACAGAAATTGTCAGTTTCTAACCTTCTGAACAGCCGTCATTCAGTCGGAGACGCTCATCATCATGCAATTAAAGAAGGAAGCAAAGTTATCAACCATAATGTATCAAAAAATCGACTACAATCTGCTTATTTTAACCTCTCTTTTTATCGAACACAACCTTCTTTCAGTGGTGCTACGCAGCAGGGACAAAGTAAGAAGTAACAACTGCTTAATTTCCGTTTTTAAGAAATTAAACTGGATATATCGGTCAGTAATCCCAGCGGGCACGCAACGCTGAGACAAAGTCGACGTTGTATAAACGCCATGTGCCCGCTAGGATCATTCTAAAATAGATAAAACTTATTAGTTTCTCAATTCGCAAACATCTGCTCTAGTCTTCGGATAGAGCATGGGGACGTTAGATTAGTGTATCATGTAGCTCTTCAACTGAATCTGTCACAATGATGTTCATTAGATGACCGACTATATCATGGCACTTTTATATGTGAGAACCCAGCGGGCACTTGACGTTTAAACTATGACGTATTCACATCGATGTAACGTCATGACGTTATACAACGTTGCTTTAACGTCGATGCAACCTCATGACGTTGCATCCATGTTAATGCGACGTCGTATAAACGTCATGTGCCCGCTGGGAAGGTACAACTTAACCAAACACTCCAGGGTCCAGTTGTTCAAAGCCTTATTAGCTTAACGAGCTCGTTAGTGGTCAAAATGTTAATTGTTCTAGTACGTACAATATTGAATTCACAGGTATTTTTGCTGAAAAAAATTGCGAGTAGCTTTTGCAAAAGCTACTCACATTTTTACTGCAAAAATATAAAGGTATATGCCATATTAAATGATCAAAGTTTTAACTATACGTTAACTAACGACATCGTTAGTTTTGAACAACCGGGCCAATGTGAATATATGCAATGTGTTCCTAGGTGCTGTCTTATCTACACTTCGAAATATGTTGACATATGACAGTACGCCAACTTCGAATCAATCTTTCAGTGCGCATGTCCTGTCCCGTAGCGAGGCCGCATGTCTAGTTCTTTGGCTGAAGTTTAACCGTGGCCTACCGCTTTTGTGAGCGAACAGCAAAGATTCTAGTGAAACTCTGCAGGCTCTCCGGAACCTATGCTGTTATAACGGCTTTTTTCCATGCTGTGGCCCATTGTCGTCGCCAGACAATATCGACATGAGTCGAGACACGGAAATGAATCAATTATTGATCCACAATGCTTCATTTACCTTATGTAAACAACTAAAACCCGGAAGTAACTTGAGCACTGAGTGAACAGAATAGAGCAATATATTTATTGGAAAACTTACATATGTAGAAGGTGTTCTTCATTCACAATATTTGATGTTTAATAAAATATTTTTTAAGCAAAAATATAAGTGATATACAGTGAAAATAGGTGTACGTTACAGTCTACACTGTTCGGTTTTATTTTTCGGAACTTTGCAGTTTTTAAAACAGACTTTTAATTTGTTTGTTATTTTTATCGATTATTTTACTGCAACATGTGTCGTGATAGACCTCATTACGATATATTGACGATTTTACAACCAAAAAATGAAAATTTTCAAATAAAACATTCTGATATTTTTCATATTCCCGCTCAAAACATAGATTGTAGTACTCGTTAGAACCGCTTCGGCGAGGCGGTTCTAACGAGTATCCACGATCTATGCTTTTACCAAAATAGAAAAAAAAATGTATACCCCTATAAACCCCAGTTTTACTATATAAAAGTGGGGTTTAAGGGGGTCAAAATTATATAGGCATGTTTTCGTGATGTAATAACCACAATCTTCTTCATTTTCCAAATTATATAGTGAAAATTGCAATTGGTCACATTGCTCTTGATAAGAGTGTTCCAAAATAAATATTTGTTTTGTTCACAAAGCGTTTCTAATAAGTACCAAAACATATGTTTTAATGGAGACATAGCTTAAAAAGAAATATCAGTAGTTTTCTGTTGGCAAAAAAAGTCTTACCTAATTAAGAAAACACGCCTATTCAAATATATTGAAAATTTCACCACGAAAAACTGAACATTTTCAGATAAAAAAAAATCTGATATTTTTCATATTTCTGCTCAAAATATAGATTGTGGGTACTCGTTAGAACCGCCTCGGAGAGGCGGTTCTAACGGGTACCCACAATCTATGTTTTCGAGCAGAAATAAGAAAAAATAATGTATATCCCTGTAAACCCGAGTTTTACTGTATAGAAGTGGGTTTAAGAGGGGTCAAATTATATAGGTATGTTTTCGTGACGTGTAGCTTCACTGCTCATATACACCACGAAGACATATTTTTCCGTGGCTCTGCTCAAATAAATTGAAGCAGTTGTTGTGTTATACGCCAGCCGATTGCAGAAAACAATTTTGTCAGATAAAAAACAACACATTCCAAGGAAATGAATAGAATTGTTTGTTCTGATTAGAGTTTTCCAATTGTGAACGTGTTACATGCGTGGTAAGATAGAAGACGACATAATGAAATAGTTTTTCTTACTTTTCCCCAGACCCTTATAGCTTGACATTTGATATAATTTGTTGGAAAACAAATATAAATATTAAGACGTCGTCGGTTGATTTTACTCAGAGAGAGCTAAATGCTGAAGTCTAAATCCTGACCTACATTTTTGGAATAATTGGAACTCAGAGATTTCACTCTTAAAAATGACCATGCAGACGTGCATTCTAAAGAAACAACAAACTTGTGTTTTTTTTACAATTTGATTAATGACCCAGTCATAGTAAATAGGTATGCGTTCCTCTTTAATTGCATGACTGTCAGTGACTGAGGTGGTTACTACGAGCGTTCATCCTTGTTTCATCACAGTAATTTATTTGTCAAATGTTTTTTGTTGTTGTTCTTTTTCTGTGACATTTAATCATTTCGTTAGGGAACCCCTATGCGAAAAGATTATCTTGTACTTGTTTACAATATTTGAACCTAAGGTGAATATTGGGCGTCAGTAAAATCTATACACCATTCGCTAGTTTTTATTACTGACCGTTCTTAGGTGGCGGTTCTATAAATAGAGATTATGATATGGCAATTTTCATATCATTCCCAATATCAACCCGAGACACCTATATCAGCCCGAGCGCCGAAGGCCCGAGGGCTGATATGTGTCGAGGGTTGATATCGGGTATGATATGAAAATTGCCATATCACAATCTATTTATCATACATTTTTCTTTCTGACAAATTTGCCTATCTAATATCGTATGCGGAGTCAAAAGCAAGACCGTCGAGTGCTCCCAGTGTGGTGATATGGGGTTTTTGCCCGGGCAAAAAATCCGTATCACCCACGTGACTTGGTGATATGGGTTTTTTGGCGGGCAAAAACGCCGTATCACCCACGTGACCCATCATCACACCTTTTGCGCTCCACAAGAGTGATATGTGCTTGAAAGCCATGTTCGTATCACATCACATCCGATAACTCAAGAAAACATATATTTACGGAAATTTTCTTATATTATCATGAAATTGCCTCATCGAGGAGATTCCAGTGAGTACATCCAACATACCATCATTGTATAGAAGATTGAAAAGATTTCGCTAAATTATCGCCATTTGCTTTCCGACCTGGCGTGTGATTACCCCTCAGTGGCTCGAACTACCCATGTCTCGAACAAATTTCCATGGTCCCAAAGAGTTCTAGTCATTGAGGTTTGACAGTATAGTATGTTTGCTGGCTATAACTTTTCTGTCGCACGAGCGACTTAGGCGTACAAGTTCCGACCGTTTCGTCCGTATACTAGGCATCACGAAAACATGTCTGTATAATGTTGTCCACCTTCAACCCCACTTGTATATTGTAAAACTGGGGTTTACAGGGGTATACATTATTTTTCTTATTTCTGCTCAAAAACATAGATTGTTGGTACTCGTTAGAACCGCCTCGGTGATGCGGTTCTCACGAGTACCCACAATCTATGTTTTTGAGCAGAAATATGAAAATATCAGAATTTTTATCTGATTTTGTTTTCATTTTTTGGAGATAAAATTTTCAGTATATTTGAATAAGCTTGTTTTAGTAATGGTCCACCCGAGCAGCCATCCTAGCGTTCACTCTAAATGAAGTTTACAAACTGTAAAATTTGCAGTTAGTTTCACTTTACTGATTGTTCAATCTCACTGTGCTAGAGGTAGCATTACACTATATACTGGAAGTGGCGGGTTTTATCACTTTTGGACCGAGGTTTCAGTTGCAGTCTAAATACAGACATGCTTCCACTGGATATATATCCTAGGTTTTATTTCAATGTGAGAAAAGTATAGTTATAAGGAAATAAAATGATGTGTGTTTTATAAATATATCTGCAAGCTCAAAGAAATTGTTGCTGATTTTATATGGTCACCCTTAATCCACCCACCCTCCCCCCACCCCCATTAAAACAATCCGCTTGTTATTCCCTGCGAAGCTGCAGGTAAACAATCATGGTGGACCATAACTTGAAAAGGAACAGGGCAACATGTGATTTTTTTTCTCAGAAACTTGTTGGGCTAGGGTGGCTCTATAAACAAGTACACTTGAAGGTTTGAAAAGTTTTGTATGTGTAGTTTTTGTGGCAACATGTAAAAGGTTACCGTCTATTGTCGCCTATGGAAAAATATTTAGTGGTTAGCTCTCTAAACAAGGATGACAACTCTTACTCTTCTTGTGCTTGTTTTCACATTTTAATGTGCAGGTGCAACATAAACTTCAACGAAGTTCTTTATGTTGAATATTTGCTGCATTATCTGAAACAAAACTTTCACTTTCTGTCTGTGCTATGTTATCTCCGTTACATATCCAGACTTTCAGAATTTTATCTTGCGTAGATCATTCTTTTGCCTATTAAATTTCATATAAAACATTAAGATAATAAAGTGTGGAGTATTTACATTAAATGTAACAGCCTCTGTTTTAGTTACATCAATCAGTTGGACCGTTATAGACCGATACGACCTAACTGATCCTTTGCTTTGACTTTTATTTGATACATACGATATGATACACAACAACTGTCGTCTGCTTTGTCATCTGCTTCTGATTTAAAAAGTTATTTTTGCAAACTCTAGGAGCAGTCTGATCAGGGTCCACACTGTTTGCCTGTATGCAAAAATGGGTTTGAAAAGTTTTCAAGAATATTCAGCAGACGACATAAACAGACGACATTTTCAGATGCAGGTTTTCTTGGCATTTCAAGGGTTAATGCAATAAGCCTACAAGGCCCAGGCGCATATCTACATAAAACATAATACAATAATACGCAGGATAACAGCTACGAAATACATTCATCAATATCAGAATAGAAACAACATTGACAGTGTTCTTATCACAATTAATTTGCTTAACCCTTGTCTTGCCTTGCTGAATAAATTAATATGCCACGCCCACTTCTAATTTCCCAGCCAATTAGATTACTTGATCCGGGTTTTTGATAGAAATCCACATATTTAATGACAAACAGTGCAGATCCAGAAAGCCAACTGATCTGGGGCTACACTGTTTACTAAGACGTGTTCAGCAAGAGAAGGGTTAAGACAGGAGAGGTGCAGCTTCTGTTTCACCTAAAAATTAAGAGAAAAAAAAAAAAAAACAGACAGCTACTAAATTTATCAATTTTAGTTTGCTTATTGTTAATTTTTGTGAACTTCTCCCATGCATCTTTAGAATTGTATTAGATATATTCAATAGTATATATCCATTGTACAATCCAGGCATGTCAATCAGAAAGTACAGCATTCCACGAGAGACGGCTATGTATATTCATCTTTACAGTTATAGGCG
Organism: Anodontia alba; assembly: GCA_964016985.1. Taxonomy (NCBI): domain Eukaryota; kingdom Metazoa; phylum Mollusca; class Bivalvia; order Lucinida; family Lucinidae; genus Anodontia; species Anodontia alba. The sequence goes on along the minus strand of OZ024835.1, from coordinate 1,220,049 downwards.
GACCAAACTGACCTGACGCTTTGACATTTTGATTATACATGTAATATTGATAAGTATGTGTTTACTGCGTAAACAGGCGTTACCATCACGGAAACATGCCTATATAATTTTGACCCCCCTAAAACCCCACTTTTATATAGTAAAACTGGGGTTTACATGGGTATACATTATTTTTCCTATTTTGCTAAAAAAATAGATTGTGGGTACTCGTTAGAACCGCCTCGCTGAGGCGGTTCTCACAAGTACCCACAATCTTCGTTTTGAGCATAAATATGAAATATATCAGATTTTTTTATCTGAACATTTTCCTTTTTTGGTTGTAAAATTTTCAATATGTTTGAACAGGCGTGTTTTTGTAATGGAACGCAGAACTTTTCTGACTGCCATGATTACATTGTTCAGAAGACATATCTTAATGAATATTAAATGTAAAGGTCAAAGCGGAAGGTCAGTTGGGTCGATCTATTATACACGTTTTCACAGTAAACAAAAACTTATAAATATTATAAGGAAAATGTCAAAGCGACAAGTCCATCTGGACTACAAAAAAAATATATATATATAGATCGACTAAACTGACCTTCGCTTTGACCTTTATATTTAATATCGACAGGGATACGTGAATTGTAAAGTTGCATGGCAGTCAGAAATTAGTGCATTCCACTTGCAACAGCTATACGGACACTCCACCAGTTATATTTGTTTGTGTTTCTAAATATTATAATCAGCGACGGATCAATTTTGCTCGGTCTCTACTTTCATGTATTAACAGACCAAATCTGACCTATAAAGTGTCTTTTGAAAGTTCTGAGTGTATTCAGTTATAAAATTATGCTTTATGTATTAAGTAAAGAACTCGCTTTTTTGCAGTTTAGTACTAGATGTTTTCATTATTTTGATATTCCACAAAAGCAAACAAACGGTCTATACTGGTCAACATATATCAGCGTTACTCTTTCATACCTGAAGTAGACTATTCCGTTTTTGAACTCGGACACGTCAATTGTTTCAAACGGGGATGTCAGTCAAATATCTAGAACCTACTGTCAACCAGTGTGGATCCTGATGAGACGGCTCGTAACGATCCGTGTCAACTGAATCCGCACTGTTTGCACAGGTATTTGTTTAGGTCTACATGGCTGAAAGAGTTAATTTGCATTAATCACAACTATAGTAGACGGCAGTTTGATTTGCATCACGAAAACATGCCAGTATAATTTTGACCCCCTTAAACCCCACTTTTATACAGTAAAACTGGGGTTTACAGGGGTATACATTATTTTCTTTATTTCTGCTCAAAAACATAGATTGTGGGTACTCGTTAGAACCGCCTCGACGAGGCGGTTCTAATGAGTACCCACAATCTATGTTTTGAGCAATGAAAAAAATATTAGAGTTTTTTTATCTAAAAATGTTCAGTTTTTGGAGGTGAAATTTTCTATATATTTGAATAGGCGTGTTTTCGTAATGTTTGTATTTTTTGTTCAGAGAAAATATCACTTGTCATTTCATGTGGATCGTCTGCTTAGCTAGCAGACGATTCACATCAAATGTCAAGCCTGGATTTCTCAGAACACAAAATGAATTTCAGAATGTCGTTTGCTACAGTTCTGATTTGCGTAAATCGTAAATTAAAACGCAGTATAGGCCTATTATCGTATATATACAGGCCGCGTCAAACGAAATGACAGCGACGGCGCAGGTCAGCCAAGGCAGACAGACCAAGCCATTGCTGTCTGTTTAAGATATCAAAGAAGAATGAATGTAGGTACAGGATACATCGAATCTACCGCATTTCGTAGGAGCTCGAAAATAACTTTTTGTTTGATGCCTTCTGATTGGGATTTAGAAGAAAGTCACAAGATTCCATGTGTGCGCCCTTGGATGTAAACTACCCAGCGGGCACATAACGTTGAAACAATATCGTTAATTGTTGATTAAATGCCAATAACGTTGAATCAACGTTGAAACGACGTTGTTTCAACGTTGTGTGACTGCTTGGAGCTTCTGTATTGGACGTCAGATTATCGACTGGCTCTGTAGACTGTGACCAGCCTTTATAGTCATATTATTTTGTTTATAGTTTAGTGGATTATCAAACAGGATTATAAGAATAAGTATTTAGTCACTGGAGACGGGAGCCAGTTTAATCAGACTACTGTATTTACCTTTAGTTTTGGAGCTTTCTCTCATATTCATGAAAAAATAATACCTGCATTCTCCGCCAGGATTTCAGAGCACTAAGTTACATAGTATATAGAATAACACCTGTTGTTGGGAGGGCGAGAATTAAATAAACAATTTAACCTGTGTTTATATTATTCTACTCTTCAGAAGAAGCTTCGTGATTAGCCTAATTTAATTAGAGGGTCATGAGGCCCTGTATCGCTCACCTGAGTAACCGTATTTATCATAAGTATTGGGGCAAGCCAGCCTTATCTTTTGTCTAGAAAACAATATTTACCAGCGTATATTGCCTGAGACACTATAATACATACACGTATGTGAAATTAATGACAAGCACAAGTGTGAAAATACATCACGAAAACACGCCTATATAATTTTGACCCCCTTAAACCCCACTTTTATATAGTAAAACTGGGGTTTACAGGGGTATACATTATTTTTTTTATTTCTGCTCAAAAACATAGATTGTGGGTACTCGTTAGAACCGCCTCGCCGAGGCGGTTCTAACGAGTACCCACAATCTATGTTTTGAGCATTAATATGAAAAATATCAGATTTTTTCATCAGAAAATTTTCATTATTTGGTGGTAAAATTCTCAATATATTTGAATAGGCATGTTTTCATAATGTTTAACTACGACCAAAAACAAACAAAACAAAAAGTGTATTTAACGCTTTAATAGCAAAGTGTGTAAAAATTTACCAGCCGACGGCATATTATTTTTTTTTCGATTTTATCCCAGAAAACAGGAGACAATTTGTATGAAAAATCAAAACCTGTTTGCTTTGGAAAAATATTTTTAAATGTCGTCTGCTGAAATTTTTACTAAGAGTGCTATGGGTTAAATAGCGAATAATGGATGAATTCTCTGAAAGATAGGCTGATAAGAGAGGCGATTTTCATATAGGTAGTTTCTATTACCTGTATATCGTTCCATCAACGCTTAGCATGTGGGGTAATAGTTTTAGCAGACATTTTGAACTATTTTGCGTATTTTCCGAGAAAACAGCATTTGACATTTCATGCAAAAATCTGGAGACAATTTGCATGAAATGGCACATTCTATTTTCTGGGAAAATCAGAAAAAAAAGTGTCTGTTTGTCGTCTGCTGAATTTCTAGGGAGAGAATTTGCACGAAATTTCAAATCTTATTTTGCCAGGCAAAATAAGAAATACTGGCTGGGAGGCAATTTGCATGGTCTATCACAGCCTATTTTCCGTGAAAAATAAGAAAAAATATTTCAAATTGTCGACTGCTGAAAATTTACCCAGCATGCTAAACGTTAAAGGCGTATCAGAAATCTCTGTCAGATATCATATCTATTGAATTAATCACGAACAAAGTGAGTCTTTACGACCACGCCATTAGAAAGCATACGACAAAAAAGATAGATCAGGGGCGGATACAGAGGTGGGGGGTGGGGGAGCGGGGAGGGAGGGCGGGGGGGGGGGTTAGTCAAACTCCTTATTGACTCTAAATTTCATTTTTATAGGAAGTTTTGGATAATGTGATAAATTTGGGATCCCATATTTACCCTAATATTCACATCCCTTTCTGTTATTCATCAACAAGTCAATTTTACTACTTATGAATGGGTTTTAAATTGCTAGATGAGTGGCAAACTGTGTAGACCCTGATCAGACGCCACGTTCTGCGGCGTCTGATCTGGGTCTTCACTGTTTGCTCAGGCCCTTCCGAAAATATAGAGTACGGTAGTTTGATCAAATCGAACTCCCTCAGAAATCATCTTAGATCAGCCGCTGTAGATGCCGTATTAATCTAACTACTGAGACAGCTTCCTTACCATACTTGACCTAAAATTTTAAATGCCTCCACCGGACTACATTTGATGCGTATAAACACTTCTGGATAAATGGCAAACGGCGTTTTGCGGCGTCTGATCTGGACCTAAGCTGTTTGCTCAGCCCTGACTTTCCCAATACATGCACTTCGGCTTAATATACCATAGTTACCCAAAACATTCGGACACCATTTTTTTATCTTAAATGTCTATCCTAAAATTTGAAGAAGTCCGTTTCAATACTTGTGGATGTGTTCAACTATTACTGGATGAGTTGCAAACAGTGTTTACCTCGATCAAAATGCCGGCTCGATGGGTCAGTCGGATGCGCGTCCACTAGTGATCAGAAGGTCGCGGGTCCAATCCCCTCCGGGCCAAGCAACATTCTTTCGTCGAGATTGACCATGAACTATTTTCTACGGTCATTCTCTCCCTTCCGCTGATTCAAGAAGGGCAGTTGTCAGTTTCTGGCGAAAGCATGAGCATAAATACAGATTTACCGCTTATAGGACTAAGCCCGCCCAGAAAAAAGTGTGGTTACGTAAACTGACCGGCTCAACATGACCATAATGTGTTGACTGGGCCGTAAAACATCAACTCAGTCAAAAACCTTGATCAGATGCCGCATTCTGTGGCGTCTTTTTTAGGGTCAACACTGTTTGCTCAGGCCTGTTTAACCAAACATTCAAAGCAGATATGGTAATTTGAAACTCATGGAATTTTAGACAGTTTACAATACTGTAAAATGGCATGGATCGTAAAATACCGTATATAACATAAATACAGTCGATCATCGTTATCTCGAACTCGCTTATTTCGAATTACCGCTTATCTCGAAGTGAAATCTGGTCCCTGTTTTAACATGAAACTATGATAACAGGTAACAAGATAATGTGGAAAAGAGGAGAAATTGCTCCTCAGGAGCAATTTCACCTCTTTTCCACATTATTTTATATATATATTTCTAACTTCAGGAGTCAAATTACATATTCATTTGTTAAATGTGGTTGTTCAATTTATTGTTTTCCTCCCTCTCTCAACTCTAATATGTCGAAGTACGGATATCTCGAAGTGTTTCAGTGAGTCTCTTGGAATTCGAGATAACGGGAGTCGACTGTATTAGGACCCTTAACGTCTTATAACATTTCTCCAAGGTACTTCACTATTTTAGTACCTGTAAATGTGTCTAAAATTGCTGGATACGATGACAAACAGTGCAGACCCTGATCAGACGCAGTGATCTGGGTCTACACTGTTTTCTCAGGCCTGTTGGTTCGAATATTTAGGGTAAATACCGGATAACAAATTAGGGTTGTTCCGATGTCGATAGTTCAATTACGGTTATGACCAGTGAGGGTTGGGGCGGAGCGGGGGCAGGGGACTCAAACATTATTGTTCAAGTTACGGAGCGTTTAAAGCACTGAAGTTCTCTTGTCCATTTCGCAACGTAAGAAAGGTAATTTTCAATATGTATACGCAGCGAAGACTCATATCAGCTTGCGCATCCGCGCAGTCTGGTCTGAGCCTTTACTAGACGGTCTATGACAGCCAAGGAAGCAAGGCTTTTACAGGGTATGGCGAAAACTGTGCGGATATGAAGGGAGACTGGCTCCAGTCTCCAGTGGCTAAATACTTCTCTCATGATCCTGTTTGATAATCCACTAAAATAAAACAAACGACTATAAAGGCTGGTCTCAAGACCAGCCTCTGTAGTCATGATAATATTTTTGGTTTCATTTTAGAGGATTATTAAAAAGGATTATAAGAAAAAATATTTAGTCACTGGAGACTGGAGCCAGTCTAATATGAAGGTAAATCTTGAATCTACATTACGAAAACATGCCTATTCAAATATACTTAAAATTTTACCACCAAAAAAATGAAAATTTTCAGATAAAAACTTCTCATATTTTTCATATTTCTAATCAAAACACAGATTATGGGTACTCGTTAGAACCGCCTCGACGAGGCGGTTCTAAGGAGTACCCACAATCTATGTTTTTGAGCAGAAATAAGAAAAATAATGTATACCCCTATAAACCCCAGTTTTACTATATAAAAGTGGGGTTTAAGGGGGTCAAAATTACATAGGTGTGTTTTCGTGATGTATGCTTGTCGCATATGCCATACAATACATTGTTTTCCGCAAGGCGGGTCTTATAGCTTCATTTTCTGCAGTTAACAATAAACAGAACCACTTCAAATAGAAAGCTACTTGATGACACGTGACCAACATAGCCTCTGACCAGATTGCGCATCCGGGCGATCTGTTCTAAGTTTACAATGGTCACTAACAGAATGTATCAGGGGCGGATTCAGAGTGGGTTTGGGTGTACAATCGAACCCCCTTTGACTCTAGATTTCATCTTTATGGGAAATTTAGGATCCATTTGATAAATGTGGGATACCGTCTTTGCCCTAAATATTCACATTCCTTACTCTTTTACCAAATACTTCTGTTCAATAAACCCAATTTACTATATATGGATGTGTGCAAAATTGCTCAATGAGTGGCAAACTGTGTAGACCCGGATCAGACGCCGCGTTCTGGGTCTACACTGTTTGCTCAGGCCTGTCTGTCCGAAAAGGCAGATTAAGTACGGTAATTTGATCAAATCGAACACCATCAGAAATCATCCTCGATCTGCGTATGATATCTGGCTCTACATTGACTCTGCAGTCTAAGTCTACAGTGGTCGCTAGGACAATCTATGAATCTACAGTTTATTACATGTAATGAACAACGGAGAACCTGATAAGACTGTGCGGATGCACAGGATGATCTGGCTCTATGCTGGTCGCTCATGTCATAAGATCGACTTCTATACAGCTCAAATATACAAAAAGAACACAAAAAATTAAGGAGTTGGTGCTCCAGCTTAGGCAAAAAACCAGAGGGATCTAACAAATATGTGTGTCCTACAACAAGGACAATCAGGAAAAGGAGGACAATCAAAATTTGCACGGTTTTGTTAACTATACATCCCATGGGATGATACCACTGCCTATTGACGTTCATTATTCCCCGAGGATATAAGTTCACTGCTCAGGACATTAATATTTGTATCAGTACTTCGGTACCGACATTTACCGTATTAATCCTGGTACCAGTACTACGATGTGCCGGCATTTACCGCATTTAGCCTTGTATAAGTACTTCGGTACCGGCATTTACCTACTTAGCCTTGTATCGGTACTTCGGTAGCGATGTTTACCTATTTAGCAATGTATCGGTACTTTGGTAATGGCATTTACCAAATATATAATCTTGTTTCAGTACTTCGGTAGCGGCATTTTACCTAGTTAGCCTTGTATCAGTAATTCGGTGCTGACATTTACTTATTTAGCCTTGTACCGGTACTTTGCTACCAGCATTTACCGTATTTAGCATAAGTATTGGGTCACCTTTTCTACTAATCATGCATATCTAATTTTTAACGTATGTTTTATTACCTGTTTGTACGTCTATAGCTGCTGTATGAGTAGCAAACAGTGTAGATCCTGATCAGATGCCAAGTTCGGCGGCGTCTGATCTTGGTCTGCTTTGTTTGCTTGTGACATGTTCGTCTGAATACTTGGGGTACATAGGGTAATTAATTTATTCAAATATTTTTTTTTTTCTAAAATAAAAGAAAGTTGCAAGATCTAGGGCAATTTCTCCAATGAAAATTTACTCTTAGTAGGTTTTTGCTTCCCTTCATTTGGTCCAGTTTAGTCTTCATCGTGTTGCTTAATTTTTGGATTTTGTACAAAACAGATATGCAAACAACAACAGAAACGCACGTGCGTCCAATATGATACGATTATGTAACACCCACTAATTGTAAATAAACCTTTATCTGTTGAAAAAAAATCGTTTACCGTCTTGTTATATTAAAAAAAACAACAAAACAAGCAATTTCAAACAGTTACATGTAATATTTATGCCAAGCGTATTATAAAGGGGTATTGGCAAAAGATGTAGATACAGATCAGACGCTGCAGGACGCGGCGTCTGATCTGGGTCTGCACTGTTTGCATTAGATATAAGAACTTCTATAAAACATGGTAATAATAAAAACTAACTAGACACCCTTTTATAAGAAATGGATATGTACAAAGTTTTCAGGTAGACTAGTCCACTCGGCATAAATGGGTTAACAAACTGAAGGTAATTAAAAATCTAATAAATGAGCAAATGGAATAAATAAACATCCTAAAAAAGATCTCCTCTGAAATAACCTAGCTAGAGCACTGACTCTGTGTTAAAAGAGGTACTTACATTAGTATGTGGTATATGAATGCGTTCCAGCATTTTGGCCGCTCCAGAAAGTTATAAATCCGAGCCTGAATTCTTCTGTATCTCAAATCCCTTCTATGAAACTTGTAAACAAGAGGTTTCCCTAACAGGGACAGACGGGGCTGGTTGTACCGTACACTTCCCGTCCCTTTGCGCGATAACTTACTTAAATCATTACTAATCTCCGATTTATTTGAATTTACATCATTGCACTCCATATCTACGAATCCAACTCTACATTTCCCGCTCTTTGGGACCTTTACTTCCTCCCCATCCGAAGAATTTGGCGCCAATTCTATTGCTACTTCCGGTGTAACGAGCAGCGGTTTCTTGCAAGCCTCGCTGTCATTATCAATACTCCTCACTCGTTCGCAGTCGACAGCTAAATAACAATCACGCTGATCTGTAACGGAATTTCCAATGATTCTGTCACTCAGCTTACAGGAGCTGTTGCAGTTAGGCACCCACGAATCGGATTTCTTCGACATTTTGCATACGTTTAATACTTAATTTATTCTTAATGTGCGTGTTTCGTTGATAAGGTCTTTAGGTGAAATTCAGTTTACCACTTTCTAATTACTCCCTACTCAACACACACTCTAATTCAGTGTTAAATCATACTCTCATTCAGTTTTAAATCATTTTCTAAAATAATATACGCCGTAGACATGCAATATAGTCATTAAATATTAATAATTATTCACAAATCAATAAAAGAATCACAATTAATATTTCCTGATACATGTAACGCAAGTAGTTCTAGAATTATTTCAGAATCGACATCTATTATATCCAGAGAATATATTTTATATATTGGTGTATTCCTGAATATGATTTATTATTCTGCATGTGTGTGCTTCTCACACTATTATATCCAAATATCTTCATTAATTTGTATGCAGATCCGTGCTGAATGAGAACCAATTAATTAAATTCCTGTAAATATTGGAAATAAAAACTAAACTTGACGACAAACGCACCTGCTAATTGCTTCAACCAACAAAAAATTCGATCTTTTAGGAGTCATTAATTATCAAGGCAATGCATAGAGTGCCTGAGAATATCTGTTTTCGTCAGATCTTAGAGGAATGTGTTATATGCATCATTCTGGCTTATCGTTGATTGGTGGTGATTAGAACATGGTCAGATAAGGACCACGTCTTGTCAACGTACATTGAACATGCACCGAACTCATGCAGGTTATATAAATTCTATCTGTGTAACTGACCCATTTCTGTTTTCAGGTATATATGAAGAAGCTAAACCAATGATAAGACATGTTTTGTTTGGGAGAAGAAATACATAGGTCCCAGAAAAAGGAAGTGCAGTGTACATGGTATATCTTAATGATAATTTGAGTTACGTACCTTCTGACATGTGCGTCCAACGACGACTCAAACCGGTCTGCACATGCGCACAATTTGATCAGAGTCTTTGTTGTCCGCATGAAGAAACTTTGCATCCTTGGCTATCTAAAAATGCGCCCTGTGAAGATTTTGATCAGACTGTGCTAATGCACAAGCTGATCTGAATCCTCGCTGGGTGCGCATGTCCGGAGATACGTTTTTTTTATACATTGCAGCTTATTCATTTTTGTTGTTTTTGCAGAAAAAATAAATACAAAATAAATAAATAAACATATTTTGAGGGTACTCACTGGAATCGCCCCTCGCTGAGGCTATTTCAATGAGTACTCACAAGCTATGTTTGGTGCAAAAAGCACAAAAATTATCATAAATGATCACCTCATTTACAGGCCCGACAGAGGTCAACCTAACCAGGCGAACAACTGTAACCACTGCGTCAACTTATCTAGGGCGATATTAAGTACAAAATATAAAGGGCGCTTGATAAGGACTCTAATGTCATATGTCGATCTAGAAGTCTTCCAAGAAGATAAAAACGAATATATAGAACGGTCGCATTATAAAACGGTATGGGTTATAATAAGACGAGAACCTTAGCTGCAAGCTTCATGGATTATTAGACGAGAAACTTAGCTGCAAGCTTCAACCAAATGGCATCACAAATCCATTAAGTTTCATGGACTTTATCGTCTCCTGCATCTAATAACACGTGATAACGAGCTTCTTAGTATCCATGCTACTTTTTGAAATCTTTAGTGTAATTTCAAAAGTTTGACGGAACTCCCCGCACTTTGTTAATTACAAAACAATTAAAAACGCCCGAAGTGAAATTTCGAAGTTTGGAAAAATAATCCTTTAAAATAATACACTGTGTTCTACATGTTGTAGGTGTAAGGAGTCGAGTTCTAAGTGTCCATTGTAAGCACAAAAATTCGTGATTAGTTCCAAAGGGTCTGTAATCTGAAAAATATAAGAAGAAAAGAGAAAAGTTACAAGTAGCCACATACGATCCTCGCCACTACAAAATATGGATCGCGCCATGCGAAAACATTCCTTCAGGCATATACGGACAGCGAAGGTCCAGATCAGACTGCGCGGATGCGCAGTCTGATCAGGACCTTCGCTGTCCGCCTATAGAACCATTGGTCTTGTAGAACATGATGAAGTATATCAAAGTTCCTGATCAGACTATATATCACCGCTGGCTGATCTGGATCTTTACAATTTGCTTTTACCCCAAAGACACTTTTTATTATGTCACGGATCATACTATGTCTTCGAGAGCGTATGTGAACAGTAAGATCTAGATCAGCCGGCAAAGTCCGCAGAATCTGATAAAGATCTTTGCTATACACCAGTACATTTATAAGGGCCGCATCGAACGAAAAAGTGCCTTCGAATATGCGCAAATTGCGCAGATTCAGATCGTACTGCGCATGCACAAAGTATCATCCGGATCTTTTCTCTCCATTCATACATTCTGTAGTATCGAATGACCTTGTTGGCGGGCAGTAAAGGCCCAAATCAGATTGCGCGGATGCGCAGGCTGATCTGAACCTTCGCTGTTGGCATAGGCCCGAAGATACGTTTTCGCATGGCATGGCCCATATATTCTACAGTAGATATATCCAGTTGTCACATGGTTTGGAAAATGTACAGCCATACCGGGGCTTGAACGCGGGACACTAAGATTACCGTTCCGGTGTTCTACATTGTACCGACTAAGCTATCCGGCCGTCTCTGTCATACTCGTATTTTCCCCTGCTTAGTTGAGATTCTTCCCGACTTTCTAAGTCCTCTCCAAGCCGGCTGAGAGATATATTTTCGTACTCTTTCCTGGAGCCACACTGAGCCCCTAAATGTCACAGAGTGTGAAAAGGGGACAGTCGTACCGAGGTTTGAAATAGGAGCCCTCGATGCTTTACTGACTGAGCTATCCGGCAGCCACTGTCACACACTAACTATTAAAGAGGACAGCGAAGGCCTTATAGATTGAACAGATGTGTCCTTCGCTGTCCGCGCATGTCGCGAAGGCATTTTTTTTTATATATAAAAGGAAATTATTTTTTGCACTGCATGATTATAAAAAACCTAATCATACAAGATAACGATCGCGACACAGACCTACATATCCATGCAGTTCTTTTTTTTTTTTTTTTTCTTTTTTTTTTTTTCCATTTTTCCCCAACACAAAATGTCGACAGACATTCAAACAAGAATAAAAAACAGAAAAAAAAAAAAAAAAAGACCAGAATGTGGGGACTGATTTGTATATTTGCGGTTAGCATGTGCTTTAAACCCCAACCATTTACTGCATAAGAAACAAAAATATGTACAGATGCGCAGGATTGGATTGAACCTTTGTCAGTCGCATGCGACATCAATATATTTTTTTATTACATGTATTAACAATAATTTTCTGTTTGTAGAGGTACGCAAGCAGGTTCTTATTTCTGTCACAAGTAACGATTTTTTTTCTCTTTGCTGTGTTTGTAGGTGAATTATCGTACTTACTCTGTGGTTATTCTGTTTATAAATATGAGTCGCATCGGGATAAAACGTACCTTCTGCCATTTGCATCCAACGAAGACACAAATCATCCTGCTCATCCAGGCACTCTGATCTGAGTCTTCGCCTTCCGGGTAAAGAAACTTTGCATCCTTGGCTATCACAAATGCGCCCAGTGAAGATTCTGATCAGCCTGCGCGAATGCGCAGGCTGATCTGAATCTTCGCTAGGCGCACGTGGCCACAACATCCTTTCTGAACATATTTTCTCCCATTTTGTTATGTAAAATGGTTGTTTGCAAGATTGTCTCTTTACGTGAATGCATTTCACGCTACAGGGAGAGGACTTTCTAATGTTGTTATAATTCGTATCCAATCCTTTTGTTTATCATGCAATAAAATATGATTAATCTAAATTTCGAAGGTACGTTTTATCACGGTACAGCTCAAATCTGGTTCAATAACGCAGGATAAATGCAAAACACGAGTTTCTCCAAGCATAGATAGATATCTGTATCCCTAGGGGTATTGTAGTTCAACAGTTTATGATGATGGAGATAATTGTGTGGCTTCTGGTAGAGTTGATAGGATTACAAAAATGTACCTATGAAGTAAAAAGCGAGTTAATCAACAGTTGGTTCTTATTATTTCAAAAACTGACACCTCGAACTACTATTTAAGTCAAACTTAATTTTGTATAGTATTCGTTTGGTTTTCCTTCCCACTCTTTAAGTTTCAAATCCGGTTATCTTAAATAACTTTTATCTCAAACTGAAAATTCTGGTCCCTTAGAGATTGAGATAACGAGAATTCACTGCATTTGCTCTCTTTTATTCAAACACCGATAATTCGAACTACAGCTTAAGTGAAAATAAAGTTTAAGCATTTATTTCTTTGTATAACATACATATGGTACAATACAAATAAAGATGAATCATTAAGTACAATTATACATTGGGATTCAGAAGAAAGTCTACTGACTTATAAAATCTGTCTCCCATTATTACAATAGATAATAGTACTATATTGATGTGTGACTAGTAAAATAAAGTTTGTATAATATTGGTTTGGTTTTGTTTCACGTTCTTTAAATTTCAGATCCTGTTAACTCAAACTACTTTTATCTCAAAGGAAAAAGTAAAGTCCCTTGGAGTTTTAGATAAAGAGAGTCCACTGCATTGACACTCTTGATCTCGAGCACTAAAAATTCGAACAACTGCTTAAGTCAAACTAAATGTTGTAAAATATTGGTTTGGTTTTGCTTTACGCTCTTCAAAAACCAAATCCTGTTATCTCAAACTACTTTTATCTCATCTATAATTTCTGGTCCCGTGAAGTTTGAGATAACGAGAGTCCACTGCATTTATGCGGAGTAGACTCTTCACATTCACTATTTGGACTAGTTCATTTCCAATATAAGGAATGCCTGGTTGTTTTTGTTTTATTGTTACCATGTTATATAGTGATTCCCCAGCAAACACACAACGTCGCAGGAACGTCGTTACAACGTCGCTGCAACGTCTAGACGTTGCAGCGACGTTGTAACGACGTTGTTGCGATGTTGTGTGTTTGCTGGATGTTGACCTAAATGCAAACAGTGTAGACCCTGATCGGACGTCGCATAAGACGTCACTGTAAGACAAAAAATGATGATATATATTTTTATATATTTCCCCAAAGGAACCAATTTGCATTAAATGTCAAAACCTATTTTTTAGGAAAAAAAAAAGAAGAAAAAAAAATATTTCAAAATATCATCTGCTGAAAATTTTACCCAGCTTCTTAAGCGTTAAGGCATAATATATATTCCTTGATGGTTTTTAACAAATTCCAAGATTTTTGAAAATTTACATGAGGGTCTCAGATGAGGCATAACTGGCCAAAACCATCCAGTCTTGTTCAGATAATTTGACACTTTAGCTGTTTCAGTTTTGAGAGTCAGTAGTATAGACAGGCACTATGGGGACATTTTAGAATCTATTTAAATACCTCTCTGTTGGTCTGTTCCTAGTGGCGGTTAAATTCTCGGATTCACGGGTCTTTCTATGGTATGTAATCAATAGAGGGTCGGTGATATGCGTTTGTGCGCGTATAAATACAACCTTGCTTTTATGAAATCCCAGGAGGAATATCAGTCAATCAAGCTATGAATTAAATGGCTTTTAGATGTTACAAGCCATGCAATATCAGAACTCGTCCCCGCAAACGCTAAATCTGGTAAAATTAATTCTTCTGCACGATGCATAAGCACAACTCATACTAAGAGACATCGCCCAGGCAAACAAAATGCCCTTGCCACCCACTCAGCTTAAATTATAGAGCCTGACCAAAATATTCTTATGTAGCACCTAAATTCCTTAAGTATTTGGACTCCATTGTCCTAAATTTAGAAAAAAAGGATATAAGTAAAGATACCAAGGAAATGTACTTAATATTAACCCTTATTAACCAGTCAAAACAACTGTCGTCTGCTTTGTCATTTGTTTGTGATTTCAAAAGTCATTTTTGCAAACAGTGTGGACCCAGATCAGACTGCTCCTGTAGAAGCAGTCTGATCAGGGTCCACACTGTTTGGCTGTATGCTAAAAAGGTTTGAAAAGTTTGCAAGAGTATTCAGCAGACGACATAAACATACGACATTTTCAGATGCAGGTTTTCTTGGCATTTTACGGACTAAAAGTAAAATCAACTTTACAACCTGATGATATGTCTAAAACGGCTGGTTGAGTCGCAAACTATCCCTGACACCCCCACTAGCACTCCCCCGCACCCCAACCCTCCCACCCCGCGCGCGCGCACATACACACACGCATGCACGCACGCACACACAGACACACACACAGACATATTAGTAGATCAAACATAACTCAGTTTTTCGATATACCGTATTTACCATTTGTATTCAGACAGACAGGCCTGAGCAAACAGCGTAGTCACAGACCAGACTCTGCAAAGCACGGCGTCTCATCAGGGTCTACACTGTTTGCCAATCATCCATCATTTTCTAAACACAACTACGGGTAGTAAATTGTACTGGTTCACATTTTAGACCAAGTATGGTAAGGAGTGGTGGTGTACTTGGTATTACGGTAATGTAAGAGCTCAATAGGTCCAAAAGATTAATGGCATCAACACTCTATCGAAGAAGGGGTGATATTTTACGGCCTTCACACACGCCACACGCATTTTATGATGGCTTTTGTGATAAAACAAATACTCTGAATAAAGTGTCTAAGACTAAATGTCACCCGACATCTGAAACATTCAGAAATATAACCCTGTTCACCAATTTCCAAAAATCTCCTATTTCAGCAGTATAAACATTTTCCAGAGGAAACGAAGAAACCACAAGATAAAACAAGGAAAGATGCAATGCAGACAAGTAGCTATTCTGTAAATTCGCTAATTCATAACATTAATTAACTCTTTCACTGCCACAGGCGATAATAATAGGCTTTTGCAAACAGCATAGATCCAGATGAGACGGCTCAATGAGCTCAATGAGCCGTCTCATCTGGACCTACGCTGTTTGTCATTCAGTCTTTCAACTTTACATAAATAAAAAAAAGCAGACGACAAATATTTAGCTGGTAGGGCGATAGTAAAGGCCTGCTTCATTTGCAGCTTTAGGGGAAGGGGTGTATGTAAGTATTTCTTTCATCAATCGCTATTTTCCTCAAGTTTATCTCGTCAGTCACCTACTAGCTCTTTTATCCTTTCTCCCCTTTCTCCGAGAGATGACACAAAATTACAAACAAGAGCTTATGCGTGATTTACGCTTACTACTTTCTTGGCAAATTCAGCAGACGACAAATTGATATGTTTTTCATTTTTCCCGGAAAACAAGATTTGACATTTCACACCAATTGTCTCCATTTGGAGACAATTTGCATCAAATGTCAAAATCTGTTTTCTGAAAACAAATATAAGAAAAGAATATTGCATTGTGTCGTCTGCTGAAAATATTACCCGGAGTGCTAGGTGTTAAACATCAGCTCAAACCAACAAATAAAAGAATCTTACTAAAATAGATATACAGTCGACTCTCGTTATCTCGAATTCCAAGGGACTCGCTGAAACACTTAGAGATATCCGTACTTCGACATATCAGAGTTGAGAGAGTGAGGAAAACAATAAATTGAACAACCACATTTAATATATACGAGGGATGTTCGAATTGAATTGCTTTTTGTCCTCTAGCTCGATATCCACGTGGGGCACGATAAAAACCAATACATACCTGTATAGGGCTATTCAATATTGTAGTGGTGCGCCGATAGCGGCTAGATAGCAACAACAGCAGATCCGCGTGGGTCCACTGACAGGCGTTGCCGGTAGTTTAATAGCCACTGACGCCACCTGTGCGAACCAATATTTCGGCCTACTTCTACTTAGAGCACCCAGCTGTAAGGACGTGTTTGGAAGCTCTGAGGGATCCCGGAGCAGCACAATACAGGACTCAAAAAGGTAACCTTAGCGGGTTTACTTTAATATCTACACAATGGTGTATAAATGTACATGTTAGACTAAGTGTAAGACATAAAATTTGCCATTTGAATACACGCAGTCATTGACCACTGCAGTAAAAATGGTTGGTAGAAACGTCGACAAAAAAGATGAAATACGGGCTTATATCAAAGCTCGCTCAAAACTTGGTTGTTCTTTGAAGAAGCTGATGACTGAAATTTCTACTGCTTTTGTACCTTCTTGTGTGTCTTATGACACAGTTCGGCGGTGGAAAAAGAAATTTGAATCTGGTGTAGAGTCCATCAAAAATGCACCGAAATCAGGTAGGCCAAAATCTGCATCTCGTAAAGAAATCGTTTCCAAAATAAAGGAAATCATTGAATGATATGCCAGATTTACAGTTCATGATATTGCACGAAAGGTAGGCATATCACTATCAACGGTTCACCTTATTTTGAAGAAGCATTTGAAAGTCAGAAAGATTTCTGCTAGATGGGTGCCACATCTGTTGACTGACTAGCAAAAGAGGCAACGGGTTAAAGTGGCCAAAAAGCTGCTTCAAATGTTTCCAAAATATGACAAAAAGCAGTTTGCCAATGTCGTCACAGGTGATGAAACCTGGGTTCATTATTTTGAGCCCGTCAGAAAGGTTAGCAATAAGATCTAGGCCATTAAACACAGCAAACGCCCAATAATTGCCGAACGTTCTTTGAGTACAAAGAAGGTTTTGTATGCAATGTTCTTCTCTGGTGAAGGAGTCGCAATAAAAGTGCCAGTGAAAAAGGGCAAAAGCATCACCGGAAAGTACTACAAAGACGTAGTACTGAAGAAACTGAAAAAGTATTATCAGAAACGACGCCCTGCCACTTGTTTTAAACATGTCCGTCTTCTACATGACAATGCCCCAGATCATACCTCCGCAATTGTTTCTTTTTGTTTCCGAAATTGAAAGCATTCCTTGCTGGGCGGAAATACCAGTCCCGACAGGCACTTGGATCTGCCATTCATCAGTACCTTATTACTGTGCCCAAATCAGCGTACCGTGACGCCTTCAAGAAGTGGATACATCGGCTGAAACTTTGCATTTCTAGCCACGGGGAGTACTTCGAAGGCATGAAATGAGTACTTTTGGGCTAACTTGAAATTTGAAGTCTCCAGATAGAAATAAGCAATTCATTTCGAACATCCCTCGTATATATATATATATATATATATATATGTATATATATATATATATATATATATATATATATATATATATATATATATATATATATATATAATGTGAAAAAGAGGAGAAATTGCTCCTTAGGAGCAATTTCTCCTCTTTTCCACATTATTTTATTACCTGTTGTCATAGTTTCATGTTAAAACTGGGAGCAGATTTTCACTTCGAGATAAGCGGTAATTCGAAATAAGCGAGTTCGAGATAACGAGTGTCAACTGTATATCAATTTCCTCCCAAGATAAAAGGAATTTGTGGCAAATGTTATAAATCTGTCAAAAAAATATCACTATGTCACAAGAAAGCTATCTACATAATTTCAGACCAATCCGTCGTAAGGTCTAGGTCTAGTGCTGTGTAACGTAGGTTCAAATGTCCAACTCAAAGTGGACACCGCAGCGAAGTGGAAAAGGTCTTCCGTAAGTGTAAAATGGTAAAATAGTTAAAATAGCAAAACCGCAAATCAGAATGATGTACACATCTTTACATCACGGGTCTGCAATCTTCAGGATTTGAAGCGAATTTTGGAAAAGGGTCAGAGACATTACATAAACAAGTTTTGTGGTTGGACATTCTAAGTCACAAAGGGCAATGACATAGTAATGAAGCCGTCCATGAAGAGCAACACTCATCGAACATATCCTACCAATAATACAATCAAAGCACTGACAGCACTAGTGGGCCGACTGTCTCTGAATGTAGGCTGAGAAAATGACACGAACAAGGACTTAAGACTGTTTCATTCAACCCTTAATTTCCTGTAATTTAAGCAAACGGTGCAGACCCTGATCAGACGCCGCGTGCTGCGGCGTCTGATCTGGATCTGCACTGTTTGCCAATGTCCCAACACTAAGCCCAGTCCCGGTTTTACAAATAACCCTCTTAACATAGCACACTGACATCAAAGCGACAAGAATAACGCAGCTAACAATAATTGTTACCTGGATTCATTGGTTATTGATAAGCAACCTTAAAAAAATTTTGGTGTTGTATAATTTGGCTCGATTGTAAACAATCGACACAAAAAGAAAGAATAAACAAACCAAAACAGACATCAGCATGTTACATACAAATGAAAAGCTAACCAACAAGTTCCCTCTTCCCCATGGTACAAGACAGGGCCCAAACACACTTGTAAGACAATAAACAGGGCAAAACACGAATCCTGCCCCGTAGCGAGCAGCTTAAAGGCCCCGCAACGAACTAGCTACTATCAGAACTTTCGTTATCTCGACTTCGTTTATCTCGAGTAACCGCTCATTTCGAAGTGAAAATCTGGTCCCTGTTTAAACATGGACATCTAACAACAGGGAAATAAATATTGTGAAAAGGAGGAGAAATTACGCCTAAGGAGCGATTATTCCTCTTTTCCACAATATTTTCAATATATTTCTATTTCAGGAGTCAGCTCACATATTCATTTGCGAAATGTGGTTGTTCGATTTATTATGTTTTCCTAAGTTCTGCATATCTGATATGTCGAGGGACGGATATCTCGAAGTATTTCAGAGAGTTCCTTTGACCGAAGTAACGAGAGTCGCCTGTATTACTGGAGGCTTTAAATCGATTCTACTGGTACTAAATCTTCACTCTAGTCCACGGTACAAATCTTCACTCTAGTCCACGGTACATTTAAATAAAGCACAGACAGAAAGAAGCAGTAAAGTTTAAAGTAGATAGCTAGCAACTAAAGATGACAGCAATGCTGGCATCAGGGCAAGAAACCAAAGCACTGAGAGTGCTGATGGTGGCGGATGCCTGAAATTATTTAGGCCTCTAGAACTGATTGGATTTACGCTGAAATAAATAAATAAAACAAAAGCCACATGTATACGTTTATCCGGTACCCTAAAGACCCTTTACGCTGGAGAAGGTCCTTTTCGGCGTTTAGCAGGACCGCGACTCGGGTAACACTTTTTACCCAACGCTGTAGTTTTCGCGCGTTTAAATGGAGTGCTCATATTCGTTCGCTGGTATTGTATCCAGTTGAATTAAAACCTTATTTCTTCAAGAATTTGAAGTTTTCTTTGGTTTTGTTTATTTATTGGATATTTATTAGGATCAGAGTGTATAAGGCTAATATGTTTGAATGCATAATTTAGCGTTATCAGCGTTAGCAAAGAACTATTTGTTAGGTAGTTATTAGGTGATAGTAACAGGAAAACGGGTTGTCGAAATATGGTATGTCAAATCTGGTTGCGGTTTGGTAAGCGCCCCCAAAAAATGGCACATGAAAAGAAAACAGAAAAGAAAGTAGGCAGTTGTACAACAGGTGACAAAAATGTTAGAATTCAAACAGGACTTGATATGCAGCGAGCGACTACAAAGCCAGAGAAAGAAAGAACAAAGAAGAAACACAGCCTTAACTCTGTCAAAAATAGAGAATCAAAACTCCAAAACCACATGCACATCTTCACACCACAGGGAGAATATTGACTGCAAAATTTTTAATGAATCCTCTGAAACATATAACAGGCTTCGAAGTCACAGAAATTGGATTTACGCAAAAGATAACATTCTTTCGTGGAGATTGATCATGAAATATTTGCTAATGTCATTCTCTTCCTTCCGTTGCATCGAGAAGGGCAGTTGTCAGTTTCTGACGAAAGAATGTGCTTAAGGCTGGGTAACCGCTTAAAGAACTAAGCCTCGACATGACACCATTGGTTAGACTGGGCCGTAAAACCTCAACACAAATAAGAAAAACGCAAAAGATACAAAAGAGCAGACTCTTTAATCGTTAGCCTAAATATAATGAAAACAGCAAATCCCTCAAGTCCCCTAGCAGATAGAGTGATTCTCTTTTTTTTTCAGATATAGTTCTAAAGAACCAGAAACGATCATAATATCAGCACCACACAGTCCATTTTACTACTGATAATGTGTCTTAAAGTGCTTTCTAAATGGCAGACAGTACATACCCTGATCAAAAGACTTAAGTAGGTCTACACTGTTCGCTGAGCCTGTCCTTCGGCATATTTAGATTATACACATATCTGTTCGGTATCGAAAAGTGAGACCAAGATTTTCAGTGTTTGGCCAGTCTTAAGTGCATCGTCCGATGCACTTAAGATTGGCCAAACACTGAAAATCGAATGTGGTCTACCCTGCTCAGACTGCGCTGATTGGGGTCTCGTTTAGGCCTTCCTTTTCCAGCAGTTCATCAGCCATGTACATGTACATTGCACGGGCATGCCGCGCTTCAGGGATGTATAAAGTACTTGTCTCTGCCCACGCTTTGATAATATTTTGGGGATTTTCAAGTGAAACGAGCTTTCGCAGGCAAATACTCGCACGTGCAGAATGTAGTTGGCGCATGCGTAGCCTAATTTCTATTTACCCCGAGACAGGTTTCGTCGCGGGGCGGCTTGAACAAAATTTAAAAATTACCGCAAAATAGTTTCAACGTGTAAAGATTCAGGTATAAACAACAAACTGTTGATGCAAGAGAATTTAATAAATTGCACGACAGGTGCGAGGCATTTTTCAACGCAAGTATGAACAATTAGATCCACATTCACTATGACTTGATACAATTATTGGAGGCGTCATGTAAGAAAGACGAACTTACAGCACTAGCTCCTGTAGATTGATAAAGGAGAATCCATGCACTTGGCACAGAAAATCTTTTCTGAAATCGAGTTTATTCTAAAGGAAAAGAACTTGTTCCAATAGGTAGCAAATTCTTCCTTTCAGAGTAGACCCCTCTTTCTGGAGATGGCAATTAAATTCTGAAAGGATTAATCCTTGAGAGAAATGAACATACTCACATAACAGCTGAAGTATCAAGTTTTTAAGGCCAGACTACATGTAGCTACCTGCGGCCAATTAGGCCTAATCAGTACAAGTAACTCTCATATAAATTTTCAAAAATCCCAGAATGGGCGGAATGATCATTAACCCTTAAACAGCCAATCACAACAATTGTCGTCTGCTTTGTCATCTGCTTGTGATTTTAAAAGTCATTTTTGCAAGCAGTGTGGACCCAGATCAGACTGCTCCTCTAGGAGCAGTCTGATCAGGGTCCACACTGTTTGCCTGTATGCAAAAATAGGTTTGAAAAGTTTGCAAGAATATTCAGCAAACGACATGAACAGACGACGTTTTCAGATGCAGGTTTTCTTGACATTTTAAAGGTTTAGGACAAGAAAATTTAAAGTACATAATAGTGAAGTACACCATAGTGAAGTACGGGGAGACGTTTCACGGCCGCCACACAGCACAAACGCCTTCTATAGTGAAGATAATCGAGGCAGCGCACGACAAAACCTACTATAACACTTGTGCGACCAGCGAATACTCAGATCAGCCTGCGCAGTCTGATCAGAGTCTTCGCTGATCACTTGTGCCTTCTACAGCCCCCAGGCTATCCAAAGAGGGATAAATGAAAACCCTTGCCATACTGGGTGGGCGTACAGGCTGATATGAGTTTTTTGCTGGTCTCATAGGTCTTATAGAAGCATAGCCACTAGGCGTTAAAATGAATAATACAGATACAAAATCATCTGTTTGCATTAAAATGAAAAGTATAATAATTGTATAGCTAGTCTACTCTCCTTCTCAATAAACACAAATGATCAAACTTTTATTATCAGACTCGCAGCTAGTCTAGTCTTATTTTAGGTTTTGTCATGCGCTGGATCACTTACACCAATTGTAGTGAAGATAAATAGATCCTAAAATGGTTGATCAATTTTGATAAGTGTTGCCTCCACTGAAACGTGTATCCATTAATCTGAACTAGGTGATTACTGTCTCTTTCGTTTTCGCTGAACAGGCCCTTTTACCGTATCTCCTTATTACTCAAACGGCCATTTCATTTGTGAATATTTTGTGTTTAAAAAATAATGATGTCATAAGACCCTTGAAAAAAATTATGTTCAGAACGTATAACAGTATGGAGTTGCCATTATGTAATTGCATTTTGATTGGACCCCGGAGAATAACCGATTGTACACAGGCGAATAACTGTACACGTTTCTGCTTTCGTTCTTATTCTAATGTTAATATGACTGACGATTGTATTAGTTTCTGAACCTACAAATAAATCTTGAAATAAAATGTGTAAACAAGACCCCATCACGAAAACTTGTCTATATAATTTTGACCCCTTTAAACCCCACTTTTATATAATAAAGGGGTATATATTATTTTTCTTATTTTCACTCGAAAACATAGATTGTGAATATTTTGTGTTTAAAAGATAATAATGATGTACTAAGACCCTTGAAGAAATTTGTGTTTAGAACGTACAACAGTATTGAGTTTGCCATTATGTAATTGCATTTTGATTGTACCAAGGGGAATAACTGATTGTACACAGGGGAATAACTATACACGCTTCTGCTTTCGTTCTTATTCTACGAGTAATGTTAATATAAATGACGGTTGTATTAGTTTCTGAACCTATAAATAAACCTTTAAATAAAATGTGTAAACCAGACTCCGTCTCGGAAACATGCCCATATAATTTTGACCCCCCTTAAACCCCACTTATATATATATATATATATATATATATATATATATATATATATATATATATATATATATATATATATATATATATATATATATATATAGTAAAACTGAGTATTACAGGGGAATACATCATTTTTCTAATTTTTGCTTGAAAAGACAGATTGTGGGTACTCGTTAGAACCGCCTCGGCGAGGCGATTCTAAAGAGTACCCACAATATATTTTTTGAGCAGAAATATGGAAAATATCAGAGATTTTTTTTTTTTTTTTTTTTTAATTTTCAGTTTTTGGAGGCGAAATTTTCTATATATTTGAATAGGCGTGTTTTCGTAATGCTTTAAAATGTGCGACTTTGCTGGTTGTTCTGGATTTTAAATGTTCGCATATGCCTGAGAACAAATATTCTGATCGCGTGGCGTCTATTCGTCGCTAGCAACATAAGGCCCACCTTCACATGTCACGTCCGTTTCTTTGTTGGTCGCATGATCGGCGAGGCGGTTCTAACGAGTACCCACAACCTATGTTTTTGAGCAAACATAATAAAAATAATGTATACCCCTGTTAACTCCAGTTTTACTGTATAAAAGTGGGATTTAAGGGGGTCAAAACTATATAGGCGTGTTTTCATGATGAATAAGGTTAGAATGAAATCAAAGAACAACACGCCAACGAATCAAAGCACTGATAGAACTGGTTGCTCGCTTTTCTCTGATAGTAGGCTGGGAAAATGATCCTGAATGGGGACTTAAGGCTGTTTCATTTAACCCTTATCTTCCTGTGATTTGACCAAGCGGTGTAGACGCTAATCAGACGCTGCGTTCTGTGGCGTCTGATCTGGGACTGCACTGTTTGCCAATGTTCAAAATGTCCCGGTCCAGGCTTTACAGATAACCCTCTGCCAACAGCCCTCTGCCGTCACAACGACAAGAACTGCGCGGCTATAAATAACCGTTACCAGGATGTCGTTTAACACGCGTTTTGATTACATTGGTCAACGATAATCACATGTAAAGCTTCCTTAAGGAAATTTGACGTTTTTAAATACTATTGCTCGATTGTAAACAATCGACATGAAAACTGAACAAACAAAGTTGAAAACAAAAAGGAACTGTAACCATGGTAACAGAAATACCGCATTGGAATGGTAAATAGTAAAACCGTGGTTACAATGGTTCCCATATCAGGACAAGTATGGGAAGGATTTTAAGGAGTGCCAATATTAAGGACAAATACAGTACTATTCGTTCTGTAAATGAGACGCGAAATACCTTATCAAGCAGCGCATATAATAAGGAGGTCCGTTTTCGTAAGGCAGAGCTTTTTGTTTGTGTTGATGTTTTACGACGCAGTCAATTCAACTGGGTCATGTCGAGCGCGGTCTGTTTACGAGGGCAAGTCAATAAGTAACAAGCCTATGCCATTTCCAATTAACCGAGACACCCAAGATTTTCAAGCCTTGTTTCAATACATGTTTTAGGTCTGAGGACAAAATTGCACCCTTATCGTGTCATTCACTCATAAGATATTGAATGTCAAACATGGCTAGCGATGCAAAAGCTTTTCGTCAAAAGTTGAGTACCGTACTGTAATTCGGTACTTGTATTTGAAAGGGAAAACAGGTCAGGAAATACATTGCGAGTTGACCAATGTTCATGGGTCTTCTGCACCATCATATGCACAAGTTAAATTCTGGGTTGGGGAATTCAAACGCAGTAGAACGTCTTTAGAAGACGAAACCAGGTCTGGTGTACTCTGATAGGCGAATTAAGGTGGAAGAAATAGCGAATGCATTACACTTTTCACATGGTAGCATTTCAACAACTTTACATGATAGCTTGAGTATGCACAAGCTAACAGCCCGTTGCGTCCCAAAATCCCTTAGCGACGAGCAAATGGCAACCAGAGCATCAGTATACAGCGCATTGTTGAAGCGGTTTAGGTCAAAGGAAGATGATTTTCTTTCACGTCTGGTCACTGTAGATGAGACCTGGGTCCATTATTATGAGCCAGAGAATAAAGCTCAAAGTCACTAGAGTGTAGGGCCGGGGTCTCCGAGGCCAAAGAAGTTCAAAACGCAACCCTCTGCTGGCAAGGTGATGGCAACTGTATTTTGGGATGCACAAGGCGTTATTATGTTGGACTTTCTAGCAAAGAAAAGCACAATAACAGGTGCGTATTATGCAAATTTGCTCGACTAACTGAGCATTGTGATCCGTGAAAAACGCCGAGGTAAACTCTCCAAAGGGATTCTGCTCCAACAGGACAATGCGAGAGTCCACACTTGCAAAATTGCAATGGATGCTGTTGAGCGGAATGGGTACAAGCTAATACCGCACCCTGCCTATTTTCCGGACTATTTCATATTCCCAAACTTGAAAAAGGATATCCGTGGACGTCATTTCCGGTCTAACGAAGAAGTCGTGGCGGCAGCTGAGGAGAGGGTCAGAGACAAGGACCCTGGCTTCTTCAGTTCTGGGCTGATGGCACTGGAATACCGTTGGTCCAAGTGCATCATTCTAGAGGGCAATTACATCGAAAAAGAAGAGATCGATCTCACCCAGAAATAGGTTAGGCTGTTTTTGTATTGACTCGCCCTCGTACCTAACCACACGTTTACTGGGCAGGCTTAGTCCTCTAATTGGTTAACCAGTATTGTGCACATTCTTTCGCCAGAAACTGACAACTGCCCTTCTTGAATCAGCGGAATGGAGAAAATGACCGTAGAAAATATTTCATGATCAATCTCCACGAAAGAATGTTGCCGACCTCGGTGGGGGTTGAACCCGCGACCTCCTGGTCTCCAGTCGGACGCCGCATCTTACTGCGCCACCGAGACCGGCTTTAGCCAGAGCTGCTTTTCATTATAGGATATATATGTTTTCCTCCCAATTTACCTGATTTCTGCAGCTATAGGAGTATTGTTGTTAAAAGCTATGCTCCAGGTATAAAAGAGAACCGTGTACATTTGCGTAATGCCATGTGCAATATTGATGTAACGCAAGACAAACAGGTGCCAACGACTGTAAACACATGATCGAGGTAGAAAAGAAAATCGTGTATATTTTTGTAACGCCATGTGCAACATTGCTGTAACGCAAGACAAACAGGTGCCAACGGATGTAAGCAAGTGCTGCTTGTATTGTTTACGCAAATTTGGACTCTACCTAATGAACATGTACAATATATTATTGGTTGTTCTGACCACCGTTAGGACTGTAGTTACACGTTTCAGTTAACCCATTATGCCTAGCATCCCATGAAAGAGACATTTGCAAACAGTGTAGACCCAGATCAGGCTTAACACTGTTTGCATTAAATATAGAAATTTCAATAAAATATGGCAAAAACAAAAACAAACCAGATAATCCTTCTTTTAGAAGATGGACCTGTCCAAATTTTTGAGTAGAGGTAGAAGATTCCACATCACGAAAACATACCTATATAATTTTGAACCCCCTTAAACGCCACTTTTATAAAGTAAAACTGGGGTTTACAGGGGTATACATTATTTTTCTTATTTCTGCTCAAAATCATAGATTATTGGTACTCGTTAGAACCGCCTCGCCGAGGCGGTTCTAACGAGTACCAACAATCTATGTTTTGAGCAGAAATATGAAAAATATCAGAGCTTTTTATCTGAAAATTTACAGTTTTTGGAGGTGAAATTTTCAATATATTTGAATAGGCGTGTTTTTGTAATAACTCGATATAAAGGAGTTAATGGCATTTCAGGGAAAGCTCCGTACAAATCGTATCTCAAGGTTCCACCACTGACCAAGGGCCACGACCAGCTCACATGAGTGAAAAAGGCATTGCTTATATGTAATGACAAATGTGTCAGACACGTAAAAAATAGTCACTGAGATCAAACAGACCATTCTGATATCTTGGACAATCGTGTTCCGCTCGAGCCATTTCCAGAAATATGCAGCCCTGCAAACTACATTGATGAATATAAATAAAATCTGTAAATATTGTGATCGGAAGCACGGAACACATAAAACACGAAATCGGAGGTCTCGGTTTTATTGAGACTCTTCATCTGGCAGCCAGATAGTTGCAGGGCTTAAGCGGAGCTTGCTTTTACAAGATAACAATCGGTGAACTACTTTCAAAGGTTTCGTTACCCTCATCCCATTTAAAATTTCTACGATTACATGCAAAATCATCTTTTTTTTTTTTAATTTATAGTCATCTCGACTTTATCACTAACAATCATTAGAAATGTGGACAGCTATGGACTGGCTACTGTACTATAGTTGCTAGTGCTCAGATTGCACATGTTGCTAATTTCCAGAAGTCAATATACCATGTAAATGGACGACGTGCAGCAGAAATGTGTCTACGAACACGTACTCAGGATAACCCCATCCTGCACATTCACTTAGTCGGATCACATTACGAAAACACGCCTATATATTTTTGATCCCCTTAAACCCCATTTTTGTATAGTAAAACTGGGGTTTACAGGGGTATACATTATTTTTCTTATTTTTGCTCAAAAACATAGCTTCTGGGTACTCGTTAGAACCACCTCGCCGAGGCGGTTCTGAGTACCAACAATCTATGTTTTGAGCAGAAATATGAAAAATATCAGAGCTTTTTATCTGAAAATTTACAGTTTTTGGAGGTTAAATTTTCTATATATTTGAATAGGCGTGTTTTCGTAATGAGGGACTTTGCTGCACATCACTCTAGTCTACAGTTACTGTCTAATTATGCATGTATCTCATACTATTCCACTTTTACTGCTTTCACTTTTGTTAACAAAATTATGTGAAGATACCCAGGAAATGCCACAATCACGTACAGCCCTCCCGAGGCACCAAAAGGAGAGAAGAGGAACAAAATAAAGACAAAACAAACGCCACATATGAAATCACCGACGCACAAACAAATAAGATTTGCAACAGAGAAATCGCTTTGGAACAGTCAGTAGAAAAAATTACCTTGGGGCTTAAACAAGGTACATGTATACATCATCACGCAAACACACCTATATAATTTTGACCCCATTAAACCCTACTTTTATATAGTAAAACTGGGGTTTACAGGGGTATACATTTTTTTTTCTTATTTCTGCTCAAAACATATATTGTGGGTACTCATTAGAACAGCCATGGCGAGGCGGTTCCAACGAGTACCCATAATCTATGCTTTGAACAGAAATATGAAAAATATCAGAGTTTTTGTATATGAAAATTTTCAGTTTTTTGCGGTGAAATTTTCTATATATTTGAATAGGCATGTTTTTGTAATGAGCTACATGTATACATGCGCGAAAACTCACTCTTAATTCTGATGCATCTCCACATTACAAATATAAGTTCGGGCCTCTACTTCACTGATATGTGAAACGTGACACTAAAACACATATAATCACAACTATTGTGATGAAACAAAGCAGAGGGCTCAATGGCGATCTGAAACAAGAAGGACATGATGGCCTTGTAACGCTCACTTGAATATCAGAGCACTTAGAGAATCTGACCCATAAATGATTAAGGCAAACATTCTGACCAAGAATCATGATGATTATATAAAAAATAGATTTTCAACATGGCTGCAAGAGCGACCATCTTGGACTTCCGATAGAATGATTTTAGCTATTTTTGATCTACAAGTCACCCCGATACTTCCTATCAAGTTGCGACTCAACTGTCCTTCTATTCAGGAGAAGAAGTTCAAAATAGCTTTTCAAGATGGCAACTGTGGCAGCCATCTTGTATTTCTGATTGGAACGATTTTAGTTATTTTGATCTAAGTCACCTCGACGATTCTTACCAAGTTTCAAGTCAAATGGCCTTTTGGTTCAGGAGAAGAAGCGAAAAAATAGATTATCAAGATGGCGGCCATCTTGGATTTCCAATCGGAACAATTTTAGCTTTTTTTTGATCTACCAGTCACCTCTATGCTTCCTACCAAGTTCGAGTGAATTGGCCCTTCGGTTCAGGAGGAGAACCAATAAATAGATTTTCAAGATGGCCGCCATGGTGGCCATCATGGATTTCCGATCGGAAAAAATTTAGCTATTTATAATCTACAAATCACTCCAAAGCTTCCTAGTTAGGTTTGAATCAACTGACATTTCGATTCAGGAAAAGAAGTGAAAAATAGATTTTCAAGATGGCCGCCATGGCGGCCATTTTCGATTTTCGATCAGAAAAATAAAATATTTTTTATTATCTACAAGTTACCCCGATGCTTCCTACCAAGTTTCGAGTCAACTGGCCTTTTGTTTCAGGAGAAGAAGCGAAAAATAGATTTTCAAGATGGCGGCCATGGCGGCCATCTTGGATTTCCGATTGGGACGATTTCAGCTACTTGTGATCTAGAAGTCATCCCGATGCTTCTTGCCAAGATTCAAGTCAATTAGCCTTTCGGTTCAGGAGAAGAAGCGAAAAATAGATTTTCAAGATGGCCGCCATTACGGCCATCATGGATTCCCCTAGGAACGATTTTAGCTATTTTGATCTACAAGTCACCCCGATGCTTTCTACCAAGTTTCGAGTCAATTGGCCTTTTGGTTCAGGAGAAGAAGCGAAAAATAGATTTTAAAGATGGCCGCCATGGCGGCCATGTTGGATTTCTCATATGAATGATTTTAGCTATTTTGATCTACAAGTCACCCCGATGCTTCCTACCAAGTTTCGAGTCAATTGGCTTTTTGGTTCAGGAGAAGAAGCGAAAAATAGATTTTCAAGATGGCCGCCATGGCGGCCATCTTGGATTTCCTATAGGAACGATTTTAGCTATTTTTGATCTACAAGTCCCCCCGATGCTTCCTACCAAGTTTCGAGTCCATTGGCCCAGGGGTGTAGGAGGAGTAGGCTTTAAAAGCAGTTGTTGACGCCGCACGACGTACGACGGACATTGACCGATCACAATAGCTCACCATGAGCACTTCGTGCTCAAGTGAGCTAAAAAAGGTAAAAGAAAAGTCCAGGGAGTGCCACAATGACAAGCCGCAGCCCTTCCGAGACACCAAGAGGAAGAGGAAACCGACAAATCCAACGTAGTATTCTATTTAAGTTAATGAATAAATTATATTAAAATTTTATTCGACTGTTTTATTAGCTTTCTAACCATACTGTTTGCTAGGATTCGGTACACAGAATATCTTTTTGCACACCTACTAAGATATATAAACATGAGAAGATTTTTAACCGGTGTTCATTTTTCCACATTCTAATACATAATTATGCATATAAGGAGGTTTTTAACCGGATGACACTCTTTGGTCCAACTGACACACACACACACACACACACACACACACACACACACACAGCTCAGTTCTAGTAATTTTTTTAAGTGTCCGAATTTTCATTCAGTCGGGATATTCAAATCTGGTGTCGAAAGCTATTACAATAGCGGTTGGCGTAGAAAATGTCGTTTAAATTGCTACCAAGCTGACTATGTATCCCGTAGAACGTCTTTCTAACAGGCACTAGTTTATATTCTAAATTCTTCTGACATAAGCTGTGAAGCAAGTAGTCGCAGTCTAACAAAACAGCAAAACAGGTACAAGATTTGTTCCCACTGGAATGTAGATCGTTTGCTTGCATATCTGTCCATCAAACACCACGACTATGTTGTTTATCAGAAATTCCAGTATTCTATCTCAGCTCTCAAACGTTTCATCACACTCCCTAGTCCCTAGTATATTATACCATAGAGACAGCGTATGGTTATTAAATTGTTCGTTTTGATAATATTTTCATAACCTTTAAACATTACCCAGCTAGCATTTTTTATAAATCTATAGCGGGCCATTATCGGCCCGTCAGCTACCCTGACGGGCCGATAACGGCCCGCTATAGATTTATAAAGAATGCTTGCTGGGTAGATACAAAGTAGCCGGGACATACATTTTTTACAAGATTACTCGTGCGCCCAGCGAAGATTCGGATTGCGTGGATGCGTTGGATCCTTGGCTACTGACAGAGCACTGCGAAGACTGATGAGACTGAATGCGCAGTCTGATATGAGTCTTCGCTAGGCGCACATGCAACCCTGTAGGAAATGCTGTGCCTGGCTCGAATGCATATTCCGAATACTAACTTCATAATATAGGTAAGTATTCATTATAATAAAGCATTTTACGGTTTAGCTAGTTTCGGTCAATTAAGCCTCATCAGTAATACAAATATAAATTTTCAAAACTCCCAGAATGGGATTATTGATAACAATAGACCACAAATAGAAAAAAAAAACTACACTATAGCAAAAAGTAACAAACAAATAGAATTGAGCTTGGTGGACAAGAGGGGAAAAAGGAGACAATTTGCCTGATTATATAAAAATACATATCACTATATATATCCTTGTATATCACAGGTTTCTCTATATAATACAGGAGAACAGCCGTTTTCGGATAACATAAAGTTGTAAACGTAATGTATAATTTAAATAATTCATTTAATCTTACCGTTTTACAAGAACAAATCCGGATGAAAACGATTGACAAGCACGAAAGGGTCACTAGAGCCTACGACATCAAATAATTATCTATATGCTACAATGTAGCATTATTTCATTCATACCTGGTTGCCACAGAAACCAAGCACTAGAATCTACAGACTAAAATTACGATTAATATTGGTATTCAATCAACTTAGAACAGGGATGACAATCAAGTAGATTGAGAGCGCCAAATCTGAGAATTTGTTCAGCAGGAAACCAATTAGCAGCCATCAACTGCTGCACAGTTGCTCAAGGTAATCTACTGCTATGGGAGAAACTCTTAAAACGCTAGCTTAACCTTACCACTCTCTTGGCTTATTCAGCAGACGACAAATTGATGATATTTTTCATATTTTTCTACAAAAACAGGATTTGACATTCCATGCAAATGGAGACCATTTGCATAGAATGTCAAATCATGTTTTCTAGGAAAAACTAAGAAAAAAAGTTAAAATGTCGTCTGCTGAAATTTTAACTCAGAGTGCTAAGCGTTAGAAACGCAATTTAAACAGGTGCTTTGAAAATTAGGCGTATTTTGTTGCATTCTTTTCGCAAAATGGGATTGGTCAGAAGTTATATAACATTTGATAATCCTCTCCCAAACGTTTACAAACTATTTCAAATGGTACAATGGTAAATATGAACCATTTTTTATAATAATCTTGAACGCAATATTGGAACAAAAGCGACTCATAGTTATTTTAGCTTTTCATCCTCTATATCTGCAGTCGACAGACAAGAAATTAGTTTAGTGAAATCAAACACGTAACGTGGCAATGCGAATCGATCAATTAGTTGATTGTTTTGTTCTTTCTAATCGAATGTTTACATTAACAGTCTGTCTGTGGTTGGGACCACCGTTGTGAGGGTAAGGGTTGGGATCCCGTAAAGCTAACTTGAGTCCCGCAGTAATTTATTACTGACCGTTCTACGCGGTACTTTCATTGTGGTACTCTTTGTGAAACATTTTTATTTTAATAATAATGTGAGTGCCGGCCTCGGTGGCTCAGTTGGATGCACCGTCCGACTGGAGACCAGGAGGTCGCGGGTTCAACCCCCGCCGAGGTCGGCAACATTCTTTCGTGGAGATTGATCATGAAATATTTTCTACGGTCATTCTCTCCCTTCCGCTGATTCAAGAAGGGCAGTTGTCAGTTTCTGGCGAAAGAATGTGCACAATACTGGTTAACAGCTTAGAGGGCTAAGCCTACCCAGTAAACGTGTGGTTAGGTAAACTGACCGCGCTCGACATGACCCCATTGGGTTGACTGGGCCGTAAAACCTCAATACAAACAAAATTATGTGAGTATGTGAGTTAAAGATATATTCAGTTAAATTTGGATAACAGAATTGCCACCTTTTTGGGAAAGAGCTGCCAACTTTGCTTGCCATCTGTTTTTTTTTTTTTTTTTTTTTTTTTTTGTTTTTGTTTGTTTGTTTTTTTGTTTTTTTTGGCTATTTATTTGTATTTTGTCTGTCTTTCCCTTTGATGTTGAGCACTTGGTGCGTGTCTGATTGTATCAGTTCCTGAGTTCACTTATTTACTTTGTTGTTTTCTTTTGTGTAGGCTTTCAACTGCCACTCAGCCCTCAACCTCGCTTCATCGCACGTTTGTGAATAGTTGTGTTTTATTCAGATGCTTCACTAATGTGACAACGGACCCTTCACGAGACGAACACATACAGTCGAATCTCCTTGTCTCGACGTCCATAAGACTCTCTGAAATACTTCGAGATATCCGTACTGCGACATACCGGATATGCAGAATTGAGGAAACAATAAATCGAACAACCACATTTCACAAACGAATAATGAAATTTGACCCCTGAAGTTAGAGATATATTGAAAATATTGTAGAAAAGAGGAGAAATTGCTCTAGGAGCAATTTCTCCTCTTTTCCACATTATTTTGTTACCTGCTGTAAGATTTTCACTTTAAAACAGGGACCAGATATTCATTTCGAGGTAAAGGGTTATTCGAAATACGCGAAGTCAGATAACGAGTCTCAGCTGTATATGTAATTGTGATTTTGAGCTGCAGCAGAATTAAGGAAGAGATTACAATCAACAAGTTTAAACCCTACCGTTCCAAGGTGGTTCCTCTTCTGCAGTTGTTCTTTGTTCGTATGTCGGCACTGCATTTGTGCCGCTGTTGCTGGTCAAAGCTTGACGATTGGAAACACAAGCGTTTCGAGAGGTCTCCCGTAGCAGAACACTTCTGTTCACCAGAACATGATTTCCTCAACTACGCCGCGCTTTGTTGCTTAGATCAACAGATGCCCGGAGTGGACAGATCAAACCAGGAAAGCGAGAGAGAGAGAGAGAGAGAGAGAGAGAGAGAGAGAGAGAGAGAGAGAGAGAGAGAGAGAGAGAGAGAGAGAGAAAGCTATTGGATCCGACGTCTGAACACTCTACGGTCATATGGTATCAACAAGGGCGACCAGTAGAGAGAATCATCGTTCCTTAGTCAGGGCATGCGACAGCTTATGTGGAACGTTTTGTTCATGTGATTTTCCGGAATCACAGCGTACGTTGGGCCCATTTGCCTTGCGTATTGGTGAGAAACACTCAGTTTGGCGTATACCCCTTTCGGTGTAACGTTTATGTGCATTGTATACATGGCGTATATGTACACAGTGGTGTTGACAATAAAGATAACTAAGCCTTATGTTTTTTGCACGTTGTGTTTACGCGTATTGTTTACATTTCACATATATCCAAACACGATCAGTTATTGAGTCGCAGCGGGCCAGATAACATGGGCCCGAAAAGGGCGTAATCTGTTTTTCAACTCATGCAACTTTTATTTGTGAATTATACATTTTTTATTTTTTTTTTATAGAAAACCTCTGAAGAAGGCGAAAGCCGAGAGGCCTCAGGTAAACAAATCATTTGCACTGTTAATGATTAACTCTCAGCATATATATATATATATATATATATATATATATATATATATATATATATATATATATATATATATATATATATATATATATATATTATGTGTGTGTGTGTGTGTGTGTGTGTGTGTGTGTGTGTGTGTGTGTGTGTGTGTAAAGGATTGTTGTAATTTTAGCCCTCAGCCAAGCCCCAGAGATAAATAGAGGCACGTCTTGAATATACAATTCCAATGACGTATATAGTCTCATATTTAACTCTAATATGTGTAGTGAAAGACAACCCTTCATACATAAACCAGCAAAAATGATCCAGATAAGTCTACGCAGATGGGCCTTCCCTGTTCACTTAGAAAAAGTTACAGCGTAGAAAAGGTTGGTAAGGAAAAAAAAGCTCACGTCGGACTTCTAAGATAAGTAGATAGATTGGGTCGTTCTTTGTTCGCATATGCTTAATGCTCCATTTTGCTAGACGTAGACTTCGCGATATTTTGACCAGAAAAATTATACCATTTGACACTAACAGAAGTGTATGGTTCATGTTATTGAAATAAGACACTTGAAGTGCAATGTTTCGTTTACATGCTTAGAAAAAGGGCGTACCAAGTTTACTCTACGTAGAGGGATACCTTAACTCATAATATTTGTGCTTAATATAGGGATCAAACATGGTTTTTCATGCATTAACATTCGTCAGGCCCCGAGGGAGGTGTTGAAAACCGAGGCCGGAGGCCGCGGTTTTCATCACCTTCTAAGGGACCTGACGAATGTAAATGCATTGAAAAATAGTGTTCGATTGCTATTATTGCATAAAAACTGAAAACATTTGCTACATTTCGCGTTATTTCTCGCACTATTTTGTTTCGCCTTTTCACCGATGTCTCGCGAACGCAATTTCCACGGACTAAGCTCGTTCTAGGGCCGGGCAGTACACATCTCGTGACGGCAGCAAATCTGTGGCCCCGGTACGAACATATTGAAAGTTGCGTAGCCGTGCCTTAACAGCGCTTGAATTGCCTTGTTAATACGCGGCTTTTCGCCGGTTAATGTACGGCTGTTAATAACGTGCGACATTGTTTTTTTATGCAATAAATTTGAATAAAATATAGTGAAGATACCCAGGAAATGTTACAATCACGACGCAGAGCTTTTCTGAGGCAACAAGAGGAGGAACGAGTACAAATAACACAAAACAAACATTCTATCTGAAACCACCAACGCATGAACAAAGAAACAGAAAAGTTCATTCTACTACTTGTTTATGTGTATATATTGCTCGGTGAGTAATAATCAGTAAAGACCAAGATCAGACGCCGCGTTCTGCGCGTCTGATATTGCTCTGCACAGTTTGCTAAGTCTTTCTATTCCCCATATTTACGTTTATTACGGTAAAAGCATTGTATAACATTAAAAAGATAGATGTCTTATTACACAAGAAAACAGATCTCTACATAATGACGTGAATCAATATATTTACCAAAATGAATTCAAAGATGTTTTTGTTAAGACATAAATCGACTGAACTATTGGCATTCGGGCGAGTAAACATAACATTGCGCGTCATAATAATCCATAGATGTATAAATTATTGCGAATGAAAGCATCTTTGACGAGCGAGGAAGACAACAGTAATTTATGAATTAATAATGGTGCATTGAGATTGTTTCCGTCGTGACGCCGGTAGCACAACAGCTTAATATAAATGATAAAAAAAAAAAAAAAAAAAAAAAACAACTAGCAATGTGTCAGTATGACACAGATGCCCCCACCCAGGGCCATCCTCACCCACACGCAAGCATTTTGCAAAAACATGAAGTTGAAAAAAAGGGCCATAACTCTTATAATAATTGGCAGATTTTACCCTAAATCGAACTTGACCATATTTTATGATTATAAACCTATGTATAAAATATGAATCCAATACACAAATCAATCTTTTTTAAAAAATATCGGAAGGAAAACATCTTTTGAAGGTGAAAAAGGGCCGTAACTCCAAAAATGATTGGTGCAATTTACCCTAAATCAAACTTGACCTACATTTTATAATTATATGCTTGTGTATAAAATATGAATCCAATTCACGAATCTTTTCAAAAGTTATGGAACGAAAAGCATTTTCCGAAGTTGAAAAAGGGCCATAACTCCCAAAATATTTGGTGGATTTTACCCTAAATCGAACTTGACCTACATTTTATGATGGTATACCTATGTATAAAATTTGAATCCAATACACTAATTTTTTCAAAAGATATCGAACGGAAACCATTTTCAACTATTTTTCAACATTGAAAAAGGGCCGTCTCCAAACATAATTGGTTGATTTTACCCTAAATCGAACTTTACCTATATTGTATAATTATATGCTTGTGTGTAAAATATAAATCCAATACATTAATCTTTTCAAAAGTTATTTTTCATTTTTTAAAGTTTAAATAGTAAGTGGATTCTACTCTAAATCGAAGTTGACCTACAGTTAAGATTATATACCTGTGTATAAAATTTCAATCCAATATACCAATCCTTTCAGCCCAGGCTGATCAGAGTTTTCGCTATGTGCTCAAGCGGTAGCTAAGGACTCAAGGTTTCTTCATGCGGACAGGCGGATGCCCAGGCTGATCTGAGTCTTCGCTGGGCACACATGTCATTTTGTTGGTTTTAATCATGAGAAGTCTCAATTTTTCTTCTTAATGTACTCTATATGAACAGCGCAGTCTGATCAGTCATCTCTGATCGTTGATATTTTCTTCAGTATCCATTTATGTCATTACGAAAACACGCCTATTCAAATATACGGAAAATTTCACCTCCAAAAACTGAAAAATTTCAGATGAAAAACTCTGATATTTTTCTTATTTCTGCTCAAAACTTAGATTGTGGGTACTCGTTAGAAACGCCTCGGCGAGGCGGTTCTAACGAGTACCCACAATCTATGTTTTTGGGCAGAAATAAGAAAAATAATGTATACCCCTGTAAACCCCAGTTTTACTTTATAAAAGTGGGGTTTACGGGAGTCAAAGTTTTATAGGTATGTTTTCGTGACGTAAACAATCAATGAAGATCCTTATCTGACTGCGCACAATTACCCAGATGTTCACTGTTCGCTAATGCGATCTTAGTGGGCACACAACGTTGAAATAATATCTTTTTTAATACTGATATTACGTCAAGGACGTTGAAACAATGTTGAAACGTGGTTGTTTCAATGTTGAAATAACATTGTTTTAACGTTGATACAATTTCAAAGATTGAATCAACATTGAAACGACATTATTTCCACGTTTTGTGTCACTCTCATGAGTTGGTTCATTTGTACTTAAGCAGCGCTTTACTTAATAAAGCTGTAGACAGAAACACTAAGAAAACTTGTTTTGCCTAGTCTGTGATTTATACCTCATAAAGTACACTTAACAAAGCTTAATTTGAATTTATATCTTCCTTATTTCTAACCTTCTCTTTTCATCAGGGGCTAATAATGTAAAAAAGCGAGAAACAATTCACTCGATAACAATTAGCCTTGTCTGGTAACAGTCTCTGAAATAAGACGACGTCATCGTCTAGTAATGAACGTCTGCAGTCGAACTTCAATGGCTCGAACATCTTTGGGGCCATGGAAATTTGTTCTGAACACGGAAAGTTCGAGCCACTCAGAGTTAAACACAGCGTCAGGTCAAGCGGCAAATGGGGATGTTTTAGGGATGTCTTTTCATTTCGATCTTCTGTAAAATTATTATATGTTGAGTGTGCTCAAAAGAATCGTATCGATGAGGCGGTTCTAATGAGTACGAGGATGAACCAGAATTAACTGACCTGCGACTGCAACTTCCTTATAAGACATATAAAATTTGTAGAATTTATAAATTGAGATGTTCAATCTTCATGGCACAGATCCTGAAATTTTCATGACAGTAGTACTTCAAATATTGAACACACCTTCAAAAACACACAACAAGTATCATGTAAACGGGGCACGTCGCAGAACAATAAATGACGTCGCCGACGTCGTGTAGCATCAGTCAACAAGACCACAAAACTGTCACTTTTCCAAGTAATCGATCTGTCAAGAAACGCATTTCTCATGTCTAGCAATCCACTAATCGAACATATCAGTATAAAAATTTACAGTCTAAACTGGACATTACACGATGCACAGCGTGGGGCAGTTCCAAAAACGAATCAAACCTGTAGCCCTTCAGAGCTGACTTGACAACGGGAAACACCTGAAAATCGTTCACACAACATTCATGTTCTTGATACCACAAGAGAATGTCCCTTTCCCTAAAACGTTGTTGCGTTGAGCGATCGATAGAATGTCATACTGTTTCTAAAACGAGTTCGATTCTGCCACGGTAAACGAGCCATCGAATGGCTCGTTTACCGTGGCAGAATCGAACTCGTTTTTTAACTAATATCGAACTAATATCCAAGGTATGACATTGCTCCATCAATTTGTCATCGAGATATAAGATGTAATCACTGGACCATGAAATATGGGTCACATTGACCTATATATATATATTAAGGTCACTCTTCCTGTCACATGGAACTAATATCTAAGGTATGACATTTCTCTATCAAATAGTCTTCGAGTTATATGGCATAATCACTGGTCCAGGAAATATACGTCAAACTGACCTACATATATTTTGAGGTCACTCTTCGTGTTACATGAAACTAATATCCAAGGTATGGCAATTCTCTATCAAGAATTCTCTGTCTTCGAGATATAAGGCATAATCACTGGACCATGAAATATAGGTCAAACTGACCTACATATATTTTGAGGTTACTCTTAGTGTCACATGAAACTTATATCCAATGTATGACATTTT
Organism: Anodontia alba; assembly: GCA_964016985.1. Lineage (NCBI taxonomy): Eukaryota > Metazoa > Mollusca > Bivalvia > Lucinida > Lucinidae > Anodontia > Anodontia alba. The sequence continues at coordinate 1,180,540 of OZ024835.1, read as the reverse complement.
TCTATCAATTAGTCTTCGAGATATGAGGCATAATCACTGGACCATGAAATATAGGTCACACTGACCTAATCATATTTTGAGGTCACTCTTCGAGTCACATGGAACTAATATCCAAGGTATGCATTTCTTCATTAAATAGTCTTGGAGATATAAGGCAAAATCACTGGACCATGAAATAAAGGTCACTAGACTGTGAAATGTCGGTCTCCATGACCTTCACCCAGTGACACTTAAAGCAATGTCACAAGACTGACTGAGGTATTACCTAGCATAACAGAAGTGCACAAAACATTTTACAAGAGGTGTACCATAGCCCCTTCCCAGGGCACGAACCCAGGGGCTGATACCTATGGACACTTAGACGACCCTTCCAGGCACCCGTGTTCCGAATATGTTTGCTTGTTGACAACTGACTACTAAGATATAAGCAAATGTAAGAACTTAAACTCATCAAAAGAGCATTTTACAAAGGTGTCCTATATTTTGACCTCTAGCCCCATCACAAGGCATGAACCCAGAGATTTGTTCTTATGAAATCGCAGATGACCCTCCCAAGCACCCATGTTTCAAATATGAATGGTCTGTGATAAGTGGCTGTTGAGATATAAGCATTTGAAAAACTTTAACACAGTGTGACGAGAACAGGAACGGGAACGCAAACGCGCAAGCGGACGATCGGGGTGACCACTACAGCTCTCCTTGTACTTCGTACAGGAGAGCTAAACATAAAAAGTAAAATAAATAAATAAATAAATAAACTACGCTGTCACCATGCGAGAGCAATGGTTATTTTAATGGGTTAAACTACTGTTTATGTGCCATTCTTAACTCCCTTGCTTTAATTCTGTTATGGCTTTCATTGTCAGATCGTGCTGTCATATGCAACCTTGCTCATGCCTTTTAGCACCTGCTTAAGGAATATTCTTTTATTTCCTGGACTACTCAAAATTATCTCTGTGATCCAGAAACCCGGCAAATATAAATTACATTAAATTGACTTACGAACGCCACAGAGCACTTAACACAAGCTGTTATATGATAAAGCATTTAAGGTCTTTAACCGTTTTCTTAAAGTATCCTCATGATGCAATTTAATGCCAAAAGGGTCTTTACCCCATACGTTAACAGTTGCGGTCCCCATGTCAACCTGCACTTTCGTATTCTGGTCGAGGCCTGCCTTTCTCGTCGATATATTCTACAATAGCCACTGATAGTGCCCACGGAAAATCCTACAGTGTGCAGATCATCGCAGACTGTTCTGGGCGGGCCTTCCAGTCTGCATATGGTATAAGAGGCAGTTTCCTTTATGTAACTCCAATGGTTTTTATTCTATTCGTTTCTATCCTATTTATAATTAAAACGACTGCCCTTGGGAATAAAAATTATATTGGAAATAGAAGCATTAGCACATAGTCAATTGACAATTCCATCGTCAGTTCGGAATTTAAGGGTCTATTAGATTGCTTCTCTTCAGCTTTTATTGACTGGTAATATCATGGCTATTCGGACAACTTAACTCTTTACCACACATATCCTAAATATGAACAAGTGAATTCACTACCTGTTACTGCGTCTGAAATACGTCTGGGATGATGTGAACAGTATAGACCCTGATCATAATCGGGTGTCTAATCTGCGCCTGCACTATTTGCTCAGGCATGTCTACTCGTATCTAAATATATGAGAGAAATACGGTAGCCAGTTGTTTATTTGTTGTTGTTTTGTGGTCGATTGTTTACAATCGAGCCATGGTATAGAAACACCAACATTTGCCAAAGGTAGTTGTCCACGTGATAATCATTGACCAATGTAATCAAAACATCCAGGTAACGGTTATTTATAGCCGGGCTAGTCTTGTCGATGTGACGTCAGAGTGCAGTGTAAAGAAGGTTATCTGTAAAACTTGGACTGGGACATTTGGGGCATTAGCATACAGTGCCGACCCGGATCAGACGCCGCGTTCTGCGGGGTCTGATCTGCGTCTGCACTGTTTGCTTAAATAATATGAAGTTAAAGATTAAATGAAACAGCCTTACGTCTCCTTTCAGGACCATCTTCCCAGCTAACCCTCAGAGACAATCCACCAACCAGTGTGGTCAGTACTTTGATTCTGTCAACCATGAAATTTTGTAAGACATACCTATCTTTATACCATAATAGGTAGTCATTATTAGTGGCGCACCTTTAGACATCACGAAAACACGCCTATTAAGTTTTGACCCCCTCCCCCTCTTAAACCCCATTTCTATACAGTAAAACTGGGACTTAATGGTGTATACATTATTGTTCTGATTTCTGCTCAAAAACATAGATTGTGAGTACTCGTTAGAACCGCCTCGGCGAGGCGGTTCTAACGAATATCCACAACCTATGTTTTTGAGCAGAAATATGAAAAAATATTAGATTTTTTCTAAAAACTTTCAGTTTTGGGTGGTGAAATTTTCAATATATTTGAATAGGCGTGTTTTCGTAAATAAAAGTGTTTTCATGATATATGCGAACAGAGAAATCCAGATCAGCCAGTGAAATCATACATGTACAATGATATCATGATATTTCCTATACATTGCTATATTCTACATTATCCAAACGTGGTCGTTCTCAGACAGCAGATACTGATTTGGGCATTCGCTATCAGAATGAGTTCCGAAGACACCTTTTCGGATAGGTTCTAAAATAGGTTTTGTTTGCAACTGACAAAGTCTAAGTTCGAAAACCATGCAAAGCGAAATACCATGATTCAGTACTGAGTTGCAGAACTTGCAGCTGGAAAGCCGGTGAAGAACGATATAGTGCATGCGTATATTCTAACCAAATTACTTTCCCTTAGACCTTGAGGATAGCTGAAATATTTGTCCTAACAATAGCATTTTGTCTCTAATCTTAATTCATTTATGCCTAGCGTCCCATTAAAGGGACATTGGGCAAACAGTGTAGACATGGATCAGACGCCGCAGAAAGCTGCGTCTAATCAGGGTCTACACTGTTTGCATTAGATACAGGAATTTCTATAAAACATGGTAACAATACAAACTAACCAGGCACCCCTTCTATAGGAAATTGATCGGTCCAAGCAGTTAAGCTATGAAAAGTTTTAATTTAACCCATTTATGCCGAAAGGACTCTTCTAATTTAACAGTTTGGACCGATCCATTTCCAATAGAAGGTACATGTATGCCTGGTTAGTTTTAACTTAGATTAAAAGGAATATGGTAACAATAATTAAAACTTCCCTATATTGGAAATGAACTGGTCCCAGGAGTGAAGGTAGAAGAGTCAATTCAGCAAAAATGGGTTAAATTTGCACATAAAGGGATTGGATGCACTTGGTAGTTTTACCGCTATTTTATTTACAAGAAACCCAGGTTTTATGACTTATTGTTTGATTTCTAGTCTGAAAAGGGGTCTACCCTAAAAGAAACTAATTTGCTCCAAAGGTGAGTTATTCCCTGCCTTTTAGAGTAGACCCTATAACTCTATATGTAGCGTCTGTTTTGTCCTTATTTGTTCCTCATAGCTAATTATTTTCCTATGTTTTGTCCTTTTTATGTCCTTATATCTATATTTCTACTTCCTTTGGTGCCTCGGGAGGTTGTGCTTCTATCACGAAAACAAGCCTACACATGTATATCATTTTGACCCCCCTTAAATCCCACTTTTATATAGTGAAACTGGGGTTTACAGGGGTACATGTATACATTATTTTTGTTATTTCTGCTCAAAAACATAGATTGTGGTACTCGTTAGAACCGCCTCGCCGAGGTGGTTCTAACGAGTACCCACAATCTATATTTAGAGCAGAAATATGAAAAAATATCAGAATTTTTATCTGAAAATTTTCAGTTTTTAGTGGTGAAATGTTCAATATATTTGAATAGGCGTCTTTTCGTAATGGTGATTGTACCATTTCCTAGGTATCTTCACTAACAACTTTGTCTAAGTACCTGTATTTGTATTTGTTCTGCATTGTATCTTTCTGGGCAAATTTTGTAACAGCCCTTTCAGTTTTTATCTCTAAATGTTAATTTGAGTATTTTCAGTTATGGGTTTTGATTATATTGTCCTGTTTTACTAATTTATTTATTTATTTTTCTCTATTTTTAGTAGATATAATAAAAGGAAAACAATGAATAGACATGGCATTGGCGTGGCGCTCATGACGCACATTACGCATGCGCGTAAAATACGCAAGAAAAATATTTAAAGTAAAGTGTCATTTACATAAAATATTTCACTTCTTTACCCTAGGGACTTCTCTTAAAGGAAAGAATTTGCTCCCTGTGGGAGCAAATTCTTCCCTTTAAGAGTAGTCCCTATTTTGGAAGCAATTCTTGGCGTAGGTTTCAAGAATTTTCCTGAGTATCCGTAAACATAATTCCGTTCTGGCTACGCCATTTCTTGGGTATGTCTAAAATAGACCCCTTTTCTGAAGGGTGGATAAATAAATTTGATAGAGTTACCTCCGCTGAAATTGTATTAGTTCCTTTAAATCTAAGTTAAAATTTTTAAAACCATTCATGCCGAATGTACTCTTCTATCTTACCTGTATCGCTCGATCCATTTACAATATAAGGGGTGCTTGGTTAGTTTTTATTGTTACCATCTTTTATAGAAATTCCTGTATTTAATGCAAACAGTGTAGACCCTAATCAGACGCCGCGTTCTGCGGCGTCTGATCAGTGTCTATACTGTTTGCAAATGTCCCTTTTATGGGACTCTAGACATAGTGGTTAAGATAAGAAATTAAATGCTATTTTGAGAGCAAGTGTTCAACGATATTGTAGCAATCTGAACGAAAGTAAATAAAGAGAAAATAGGGTGTCCAACTGCATATTGTCACACTGTTTGCAGTCCGTCTTTCACAATTAAATAATCATTGAAATATATATATTCGTCTCTTTCATATGTTGACCCAATACATCCAAGAAGAACATTGACAACTAGAAATGTTTCAGTGGTATATGCACGCACCTCTCATCTCGCAACTATAATTAAATGATCGACGCGAATCAAGTGCCAAGGAACGGACAAGGCAAAACAGAATATTCCGGCAGTGTCGGTGGGCACCATACCGTAGAGCTAAAACATCCAACTAACTAAACTACTTATCATATAGTTAAAAGATATCTTGAAAATGTCGTGTTCACTACCAATTGTCTAAATTGTTGTAATGGACTATCAAACAGTGTAGACACGTATAAAACGGCTTATTGTGATATGGATCTAGGCTTCCACTACATGTAGTATGCATTACGAAAACACTTCTATTCAAATATATAGAAAATTTCACCTCCAAAAACTGAAAATTTTTAGGTACAAAAACTCCGATATTTTTCATATTTCTGCTCAAAACATAGATTGTGGGTACTCGTTAGAACCGCCTCGGTGAGGCGGTTCTAACGAGTACCCACAATCTATGTTTTTGAGCAGAAATAAGAAAAATAATGTATACCCCTGTAAACCCCAGTTTTACTATATAAAAGTGGGGTTTAAGGGGGTCAGATTTATATAGGTATGTTTTCGTGATGTGAGCGATATACTTCCCGCTTAAATCATCTCGGGACTTCTAAAGAATAATTGCGAGGAGCCAGAAGTTCTTGTGGATGAGATATGTATGGCAAGAAACAATTTTTAATAATTTATTGTTGAAATGATTATATGGCAAAATAGATGTATATGTCACCAATTTTGATGGATTGGATATTAAATGACAAACGAGGAAAATTGATTTTCGTTTCCGTTTCAGCCTTAAAATCGAATTAAGGAGTTTTAAGAAGCTAAACGAATTTTATGTCAGTGAATTAAGTAAACATGCAGAAATACATGTAGTCGACAGCGTTTAACTCGGGTAAACAGTTGGTAAACACTGAATTCCATTCTCATCTAAAATTTAAAAAAAAAATCAAAGCACTGACAGCACTGATGATGGGTGGATTGTCTCGGAGTGTAGGCTGGGAAATGGTCCTGAACAGGGACTTAAGACTTTTTCATTTTACCCTAAACTTCCCGTATTTTAAGAAAACTGATCTGGGTCTGCACTGTCTGCCAAATTTCTAACTGCCCCAGTCCAGGTTTTACAGATAACTCTCTATTAATAGCACTCTGACGTCAGAGCGACAAGAATAGCGCGACTATAAATAACCATTACCTGGATTTCCTTCAACGCGCGGTTTGATTACAATGGTCAGTGATAATCACGAGTGACGTTTTTATCCTATGGCTCTATTGTAAACCATCGAATTAGAAATAAATATACCTTTATTTCTTTCTAATTCCCTGTCCAAAGTCAGAAAATCGTCAAACTATTTTTAAATGGCATCTAAAGTTCTAGTCTTTTTGGCAACCATTTGTTTTTTTTTCGAAGAACCTCACGTTAGCCTAACGATAATGACGTCATATGTCGACAGTGACATTCATTGCAAATATTTGATTAGTATTACGATACAACGGGATTTTCTCGCTAATCTATATAGCTCCAGATAAGAATGGGTACATGTATCTGAATACGATTTTTCTTATTTCTCCACAAAAATATGTTGTGTTACTCATTTGAAGAGCCTCGACGAGGCGCTTCGAATGAGTACAACAACATTTTTTTTTGTTTGTAGAAATAAGAAAAATATCAGTACTTTTTGGTTGAAAAAAATCACCTTATCTGGAGCTATGTTCTACATTAGATATTAAGACCGCTCCACTAATAAGACCACTTTTAGGCAGTACCAAAGATGGTCTTAATAGTGAATTTTTACTGTATTTCACACAAGAGTGCTAGCAAGCATGTTATGGTATAAAGATGGTTTACTCCAGGGCAATACAAGTCTTTCCTTGAAACGTGGAATTATAGGATCCACAACGTCAGAAAACGTACTTCCGGTCATGTGCGCCAAGCGAATATTCAGATCAGGCTGCGCATTTGCGCAGTCTGATCAGAATCTTCACTGTGCATATTTTTGATAGCGAAGGCTGCAAAATATCTTCATGCGGAAAATGAAGGTTCTAATCCGACTGCGCGGATGCGCAGGCTGATTTTAGTCTTAGTTGAGCGCAAATGTCAGACGGTTCGTTTTTTTTTCAAGTTGCGGTTCCTAAGATTAAAGCAATTTAGGAGAATTTGACTTTTATATTATGTAATACAGTCAGCTTAGAAGACGCATCATTTAAAAAATGTCGATTGGAGTTTATAGCGTGATTAAATACAAACATTTCAAAGCGGTTTTGACAGAATGAACTGAAAATGCCATTTTATGACAGAATATTTAACAACTGCGTACGATAGGATCCAAAAATGCAGATTCTATCTGGTTTTAAACTGCGTGAATGATAAAATTGAATTTGTCTGGTCTGGGTTCGTAAGCAACAAAACAGTCCAACAAAGGTAACCTTCACCACGCACAGGGCTAATTCAGCAGACAAAAGTTGATTATCTTCTCTATTATGTTTTTTTTTTTTATATATATATATATAGAAAAGAGAAGGCTATGACATTTTATCCGCATGGCATGCTAATATGCATTCATTACGAAAACAAGCCGTCTCAAATATACTGAAAATTTTACCACCAAAAATGAAAAAAAATCAGATAAAAATTCTGATATTTTTTAAATTTCTGTTCAGAAACATAGATCGTGAGTACTAGTTAAAACCGCCTCGGTGAAGCGGTTCTAACGAGTACCCACAATCTATGTTTTTGAGCAGAAATGAGAATAATAACGTAAACCCCAGTTTTACTATATAAAAGTGGGGTTGAAGGGGGTCAAAACTATATAGGCGTGTTTCCGTGATTTTCCCATAAAACAGGCATTGTCATTTCAAGCAAATTGTCTCTAGACAGTTTGCATGAAATGACAAAGCCTTTTGTTTTCTGTTAACAAAACATAATTCTTATTATCGTTTTCTTAAATTTTACCTGTATAATATGATAATAACATGAGCTTCACTATTCATCACGAAAACATGCCTATATAATTTTGACCCCCTTAAACCCACATTTACATAGTAAAACTGGGGTTTACAGGGGTATACATTATTTTTCTTATTTTTGCCCAAAAACATAGATTGTGGGTACTCGTTAGAACCGCCTCGACGAGGCGGTTCTAATGAGTACCCACAGTCTATGTTTTGAGCAGAAATAGGAAAAATATCAGAATTGTTAATCTGATTTTTTTCATTTTTTGGTGGTTAAATTTTCAGTATACTTGAATAGGCTTGTTTTCGTACTTGTCTCGGCTAATTCAGCAGATGACAAACTAATGATATCGTCCTAATTTTGACAAGAAAATAGGCTTTGACATTTCATGCAAATTTTGTCTTAAGTCAAATCCTATTTTCTGGGGAAAAAAAAAAAAACGAAATAATTTTAAAATGTCACCAGCATGATAAGCATCAAATTATGACATTTTGCGGGGTGACAAATATTGGTGAGATACGAGGGTCCTGCAAAAAGTTTTGTCACTGGGTTCGAATTACTTCAGTGCTACGTTTTATCAAACATATTTTCATTACAAACCTTCAAAATATTCCCCCTTTACTGAAACACATTTTTGTAACCTTTTTACCCAGTCGCGAAAAGCAGATAAATAGTCTTCTTTTGGTATCTGTTGGAGACACTGATAAAAAGCGCTGCTTAGAGAACTTCTAGACGTATACTTATTTCCAGAAAGCATTTTCTTAAGCCTTGGAAATAAAAAGAAGTCACAGGGACTCAGATCAGGTGAATAAGGGGGATGATTTAAAAATTTCACCTTTTCAGAAGCCAAAAAAAAACAAACTTAACAATCTCACACTTATGAGAGGTGACGTTGTCATGTAAAAGGTGGACTCCTGACCATCCTTTGCTTGGTCCATGTTCCAATGTAACAAGTAAATTGGTCAGTGTATATGACTGCATCTATTTCAATTTGAAATAACTCGGTCAGTTGGAAAGCAATTTGCACGAAATAAACAGGTATCGTTAGCTATTCAACACACTATTCAAGTGCAGTGAAGCATTTTAAAATATACCTGGGATAGAATTTAGGAAGCGTATTAGTGATAGAACTTTTTGCAGGACCCTCGTATGTAGTTTTGTTACTGATCGTTCCATGGCAGTTCGTCTGTTTCAGTTGTTTTTTGTTCTTATTTCGGTTATTATATTTGTTAAAAGTTAAAATGAAAAGCCAGGGATTTCCACAATCATACATGTAAGTCTCAGCCAATCCCTGACACCAAGAGGAAGAGGAAAGAGACACAAAACAACACGCGCAAAACAAACAAATGCACGAAAAGCACACAGGCCAGCTCTTTCATTCCCAAGTGAGGTGATCGCAGTGCTAAAAGAATTGAAAAAAAAAACAAAACAAAAAAAAAAAAAAAAACAACAACAACAAAAAACACGAGGACAAAACGCAATGCAAGCCTTATTATAAATCGATAAATCGCCTCATAGAGTTAACCACAAAGCAACACCGGGACGACCGCCTTATATCCCTTATATCAGTCAGTAGTATAAACTACAGGGGGGTTTAAGCACTTTTACAGCCGACTAACTTCCTCCTGGGTCCCGATGCTACTCTTAATACAGAAATGCATCAAAATTCGGTTCACATAATGGCTCCAATTTCAGTCGATGCATCATAGCGAAAACATAAAAGTCATCACGAAAACATACCTATATAATTTTGACCCCCTTAAACCCCACTTTTATATAGTAAAACTGGGGTATACAGGGGTATACATTATTTTTCTTATTTCTGCTCAAAACATAGATTGTGGTACTCGTTAGAACCGCCTCATCGAGGCGGTTCTAACGAGTACCCACAATCTATGTTTTAAGCAGAAATATGAAAAATATCGGAGTTTTTTATCTGAAATTTTTCAGTTTTTGGAGATGAAATGTTCTATATATTTGAATAGGCGTGTTTTCGTAATGCAAATAAATCACTATGATAAACAAAGACGAATGCTCTTGGCTAATTCTACACCCACTACGATCCAGAGTTGAAGAAAACCAATAGTTGAACCACGGCGGGCCAAGCCAAAGACATATCATTAAGCCCCAGCCCACTTGTTAAAGCTTCACGAAGAGGCCGTCATTGAGTCAGAGGCCAGAACCGCCGTCCTGAAATTCAGGAGCAAAGCATAGGCATCAGAAGTGATTGGCTGACTCTAGAAGATTCTGTTTTGTGCTTGTGGACATTGCTAGATTCTATTTTTGGTTTTGGTTATAACAATATTTATTCAATAGTCAAAACAATATACACGAGAATGCAAGACAATGGAAACAGGATCTGACAGTAAACGAGGAAGGTTATTTTAGTCGTCTCCCGAAAGGCGCTGTGGTTTGCAGTTTATTTAAATGGCAGTGCAGAGGACTTGTTAAGGAGGAGTATTTGGTGATAATTCAAGATTTTTCTTCTTATTTCTCCGGGGCGCTTCAGATGAGTACCTAAAACATATGCTTTTATGTAGAACTGGCAAAAAATATCCCAGAATTAACATTAAATACTCTTCCTTAATAAGTCCTCTGGTACATGTAGCGAGTCTTACACACATATCACAAATTATAAATATAACAACAAGAGAGAGAGAGAGGAGACGCACACACAGAGAGAGAGAGAGAGAGAGAGAGAGAGAGAGAGAGAGAGAGAGAGCGTCCTTAGATTGGTATCCAAGAGTACAACTGTGTCACCCCATCGTCGCCTCCGCAGCATCGAGACGCTGTGATCACCGACGCCGAAGCGGCTCTACCATCATGTAGAGCGTACCAATGGGATATAACATGTACATGTATGCCATTTACGTCGAGTGGAGTAGTCTAACACAAAACTTTGGACCGGTCTATTTACAATAGCAGAGTTTCTGTTTAGTTTATTTTTACCATGTTTTATAGAGATTCCTGTATTGAATGCAAACAGTGTAGAACCTAATTAGACGCCGCGTTCTGCGGCGTCTAATCTGGGTCTACACTGTTTGCCATTTATTCTTTAGTGGGTCTGCAGACTAAAATGGGTTATAGGCACTGGTCAGAGCATAATCAAATTACGTCTGACTGTCGACTTATTTTACAGTGCATATATGCCAAAAGGTCTGAGTACAGAAAAGTGACTTAGCTAATAGGATCGCGTCAGAATTGATCTTATTCCCATGGCTAAGATGCAATTTTAATTTTGAAGTTAAACTGAATGTCGAGCATGTTTTCAAAAACATCCCGGTTAACAATAAAATCTTGCACTCGTAGAAAGCGATCCGTTCTCTTGCACCGTTGCGTTTTCTCTGTCAAAATAGAGCGCGTTTAATACACAATTTTTTTAATCATCAGGCAGATAGATACCTTGCTCTAACATCGGCTAGTGAGGACAGATGAAGTAAAGGTGGACAACACTTTAAACACTACTACATTAGAATGAGAGACTCAAAACTGCATTTTCCGTAAATGTCGGAATTCAAAGCGCTACATTGCATTCTGAGTCTAGCATGAAGAATTTGACCAATAGGTGTGCCAGCATTGAGATACTTCGGTGTGCATCACGGAAACATGCCTATATAATTTTGACCCCCTTAAACTCCACTTTTGTGTAGTAAACTAGGGTTAAAATGGGTATACATTGTTTTTCTGATTTCTACTAAAAAATTTAGATTGTGGGTATTCTAACGAGTACCCACAATCTATGTTTTTGAGCAGAAATATGAAAAATATCAGAATTTTCTATCTGAAAATTTTAATTTTTTGGCGGTAAAATTTTCAGTATATTTGAATAGGCGTGTTTTCGTAATGCCTGTAAACTACAATATACTACTGTATAAGTGAAGATGCCTGTTACGAAGCACAACCTTCGCGAGACACCAAAAGAAGGAGAAAGAAGGAACAAATAAGGACAAAACGAACGCCACATATGAAACCACTTACCCGCAAAAAAAGGCAAACTGCAACAGTAAGTTTCTAATCAGTCAGTTTTTTTAATTATGCCACAATGGAGCTTGTTTGATATCATTGTTGATGTTGTTCTATGCCTCTATAGTAGAGGATACATTACGAAAATATGCCTATTCAAATATATATATAAAATTTCACCTCCAAAAACTGAAAATTTTCAGATACAAAAACTCTGATATTTTTCATATTTCTGCTCAAAACATAGATTATGAGTACTCGTTAGAACCGCCTCGCCGAGGCGGTTCTAACGGGTACCCATAATCTATATTTTGAGCAGAAATATAAAAAATATCACTATTTTTATCTGAAAATTTTCATTTTTTGGTGGTAAAATTTTCGGTATATTTTAATAGGTTTTTTTTCGTAATGAAGGTTCATGTTTTCACATGGAGGCCCATTTAATAGTAAAATAAGGATTTGACTCAAGCTTGATTAATCAGATTTCACATTTCATGCCAGCCTAATGAGGTAGTTTGCATGTAATCGGAACTCAAACCTTTAGGGAAAATTAAGATTCAAAGTTAATGCAAATATGTCGTCTGTTGAAATTGACAAGATATGCTGCTGGTTAAATGATTGTTTGGACGGAGATCAGTCCAAGAACTGGTATCAGGGGCAGATTCAGTGGGGATTCGGAGGTTCAATCAATAGTTTGGACGGTGATCAGTCCAAGAACTAGCCTCAGGGTCGGATTCAGAGGGGTTCGGCGGGGGGGGGGGGGTTCAATCGAATCCCCACACTCCCTCCCTTTAGCTCAAAATTTCATTTTCATGGGAAATTTTTGATAAATTTGATAAATTTGGGATACCGTATTTACCCTAAATATTCACACCACTTATTCTCTACCTTATACTTCTCTTCAACATGTCCTTTTTATTATCTATGAATGTGTATAAAACTGGTGGATCTGTGGCAAACGGTGTAGACCCTGATCAGATACCGCGTTTAGCGGCATCTGATCTGGGTCTACACTGTTTGCTCAGACTGGTTTTTCCGAATACGTAGAGTAAGTACGCTAATTTAATCAAAAGGAACCTCCTCAGATATCATCCTAGATTCGACCCTGGGCCTCCAATACTCAGTAAGCAAATAAATCAAACGCGAGTTTTTGAAATCTCAACGGAACAAGTGAAAAATATTTTAATGGTAAATCGCAGTCGTGTTTTTATGCGAACAACAACATTTTCTGAAGGAAAGACCCTCAGTCCTGATACCATTTAAACGTTAACATGCTTCTCAACGGAAAAGACTCACTTTCTGATTTTGATAATGCTAAGCTTTTTCGCCACTTTCAAAATTACATACATGCCACGAGTAGATTTACCAGGTAACGTAATAAATATCTTTGATTCAATTAGGCTGTATATCGATACATGGGTGATGTATAAAGTTATATCCTACTTTTGCTCTTTATCTTTTCAGGTGTGACTATCAAGACATTTCACTGCAAACTGCAATTAACAATCGACCCCATGTCCATGTCACAGGCAAGCGGCACAGCTCAGGAGCTTCTTACAAGTTTATTATTATCATTTATTCTTTGAACTTTATTATTTATTTATATCCATTTTTCTCTCTTGTGTATTTATCTATTTACTTTTTATTTATTTATTTATTTATTTACTTACTCACTTCTTACTTATTTACTTACTCACTTACTTATTACTTACTTACATATCAATGTCTGTTGATCGTATTTTGTAAAATGTCTTCAATGGTGTTACTGTTGCCATGTTGACTACTGTAAATATGTTGTAGGGGGAGGGCTGTAACTAAGGTTGAGAGAACTTGTAGCCCAACCCTATTGCTTGTAATCATTTGCAATAAAATAGTATTAAATTTAAAAAAAATAAAAAGTCCTGATACACATAATTGTGCGAAGTGCGTGCGGGCTCTCTAATGCATTTAATCTTTCCTTGATATCTCTATATTTTTATTTGAGAAATTTAGCAGTTAAAAGGGTCGTATGTGAGCAGATGCTTTGAAAAAAATGAATTAATTAATATATTCTCACTGCAGTGAGGTTACGACACAAAACTGGGAAATTATAAGATCAAAACCCCATTCTTTCCATGACTGTTTTGCGTAATCAAATACGATTTAAAGCTAGACATGTTCTTCAAGATCGAAAGAACGCGCGCTATTTGCCCATTGATTGGGTTAAGTCAACCAGTCAACCCATTAGGGTCATATCGAGACGGTCAGTTTACTTAACCGCACTTTTACTGGACAGGCTTAGTCCCCTAAGCGGTTGACCAGTTTTTTGTGCACATTTTATCGCTAGAAACTGACAACTGCCCTTCTTGAATCAGCACAAGGGTGATAACGACCGTAGAAAATATTTCATGATCAATCTCCACGAACGAAAGTTGCAGGACACGGTGGGAATCGAATCCGCGACCTCCTGATCCCCTGTCGGACGCGCATCCGACGGAGCCACCGAGGCCGGCGCATTATTTGTCTAAAGTTCGATAATTTACAATATTAAATATAAATTTCAGATTATTTCATTACGAAAACACGCCTATTCAAGTATATAGAAAATTTCACCTCCAAAAACTGAAAATTTTCAGATAAAAAACTCTGATATTTTTCATATTTCTGCTCAAAACATAGATTGTGGGTGCTCGTTAGAACCGCCTCATTGAGGCGGTTCTAACGAGTACCCACAATCTATGTGTTTGAATAGAAGTAAGTAAAATAATGTATACCCCTGTAAACCCCAGTTTTACTATATAAAAGTGGGGTTTAAGGGGGGGCAAAATTATATAGGCATGTTTTCGGGATGGAAACAATTATTTTGTCAATTTGCACTGCATGCTCAGTGATATAGTAAGGGTCAATTACACACCATCTGAAAGTAATTATAGAAATCAATGCTGTTGGTCTAAAGGGCAAGACAAATTGATGCTAGTGCCTGCCCTTGTTAATCCAAACTGACATCGTAATAATCTCTTGTATTTCAAATGATTATACTGAAGCGATAAACGAAATTAGTCACCATGTGAGATATGTACCTCCGAACATGTCTTTGCTTCGGACATCTTCGGACATGTCCCGTCTTCGGACATGTCTTGTCTTCGGACATGTGCGTTCAGTGAAGACATGCATCTGATAAGTCGACTTTCGTTATCTCGACTTCGCTTATCTCAAATAACCGGTTATCTCGAAGTGAAAATCTGGTCCCTGTTTTTACATGGAAATCTAATAACAGGTAACAAATTATTTTGGAAAAGAGGAGTAATTGCTCCTAAAGAGCAATTTATCCTCTTTTCGACATTATTTTCTATATATCTTTAACTTCAGGAGCCAAATTATATATTCATTTGTGAAATATGGTTGTTTGATTTATTTTTATCCTGAATTCTGCAAATCTGATATGTCGAGGTACGGATATCATGAAATATTTCAGAGCCCCTTGGATTTCGAGATTGCGAGAGTCGACTGTATTTTGTGTTCGCTGAAGAAATCTTGGAAGTTTGGCTACTAGAAGAGCCCCCAGCAAAGACTTAGCAGACTGCGGGGATGAGCAGGTTGATCTGAGTCTTCGCTGAGCACATATGTCCGTTTTCATTTTCTACTCTTCGGCTCAAACTTGTAAGAGCGGCTGTTTTCTTGCAGACTGGAACAAACGAACCGATGCATTACGAAGTCATAGCGTGCTGGCTACCCACTATCCACAAGTCCGCGGACATATATGTCCGAGCAAAGTCTAGTACTGCTGCTAAGGTAGTTTGATAGGATCTGCTCTGTTTATTTGTTCAGAAGAAGGTAACTCTATCAAACTAGTTTGGCCCAGAAAACTTGACACTTCAGCTCTGTTTTCAGTTTTATGAGTATGGTCAGTTTTTAACCAATATCTCGTAGTAGAAAACGGTCTTATGACAAATTTGACCAAAGTAGACCTGATCAATCTGCTCACAGTCTAATCAGAATCTACGCAGCTTACTAACATAACGTATGAATATTCCATATTTTATCATCGATTAGTATAAACTTTGATCACACTGCTCGTGTGATCTGAGTCTACGTTGTTCGCATATGTCATAAGGATGTTTTCTTATTGGAGAACTCATATCAAGTTAGTTGTTGAAATATGTAAAAGCCATAGAAAACAGTGCAAAAACTGTTCAGATGTCGTTTTGATCTTCACTATATACATGTACAAATATGTACATGTACGCGCGTTACAAGAAAAGCTCCGTACCTGAGATTCATATTCCTATACAATAAAATTCCGCTATTAAGACCACGTTTGAGACTGTCTTAAAGTGGTCTTATTAGTGGGATGGTCTTAATATTGAATATAAAATATGGTAAATGTCCTAACATTTCGAACACTTTTTTCCCATTTTTTTTTTTTTTTTTTTTTTTTTTTTTTTTTTTTTTTTTTGCCTATTTTTTATGCAGCTGTTTCGTAAAATACTTAGTGCGAAGGCAAACAGTGTAGGCCCAGATCAGACTGCTCCTCAAGGAGCAGTCTGATCTGGGCCTACACTGTTGGAGATGCCTTTCGCATAAGCAATTTTGTCAGGAACAGAAAGCTCTGGCTTTCCGCTGTGCACGTTTCTGCTCGGCTTCGCTGATTCTTTTTGCTTCGTATTCATCAGCTCCCCTTCTTATGAGGCCTCGCCACTTTGTTCGATCCTGTGCAATCAGTTCCCTCGACTCTGTTGGTATGTTGAAGTCTTTAAGGGAGGCTTTGAGAGTGTCCTTGTATCGCTTCTTCTGACCACCATGGGAGCGTTTTCCAACTTGTAGTTCTCCATAGAGGATTTTCTTTGGCAAACGGTCATCAGGCATTCTGGTAACATGGCCTGTCAATTTTAACTGTGCCAATTTTAGAAGAGTATGTATACTCTGCATCCCTGCCCTTTTCAGATCTTCTGTGTCTGGAATCCTGTCTTGCCACTTGATCTCTAGAACTTTTCTAAGACAGCTTGTATGGAAGCGGTTCAGTCTTTTGGCATACCGTTGGTAAACCGTCCAAGTTTCGCATGCGTATAATACTGTTGGCAGCACCACCGATCTATATACTTTCAGCTGGATACACGATAATACATGGCCTTGTTAACCTAATGTGTTATTCAGAACACACGTCTTGTTTGATATTCAATCTGATTGTCTGATTGGCAGATAACAACATTCCTGATACTGCTTTGGCGTTCATCCAGTTGACAACGGAATTGATATCCGAGCAAGAAATATTGTCCATATCAACTCTTGTTGTTTCTTTTTTTGTTTCTCATATTTTTCGTTTAAGTTCAAATTTTATCTCAGTGATATACTTTATAGCTGAAACATATTTTCTAGCTGGATACATGTAACAAACGATTTATATGTGGCTTTTGTTTTCCTTATTTGTTTTTTCATCTCTTCGTCTTTTAGTGCCTTGGAAGGTCTTTGCTTCGTGACAATGGCATTTTCTTGGTATCTTCACTTATATTTTTGTCCATAATCAGTTACGGTGAACTAATGTATTAGATCAATATTTTCTTGCCGTAATAGCGCTCACTGCTTCCTTTAATTACTTCCAAGGTGCAGTCGAACCTGTAGGGAATAGGGTGTGAACGGACCTCCAAATTCAGACTATTTCAAAAGTGTATAGTTTTATTTATCTACTGCTCACAGTAAAAATTACGCTCCTTAGTTTTCCTCAGATCTGAATTTTCCTTTCCAAACACTAATTTACCTATATCAGACCTCGTTGAAAATCTGGTTACTGGGCAGCAAAAAGCTACGTTTTTTGACTTGCTCGGTCAGCCTTATAGTCTCCACAAGGCTAAGAATTTACATTTGGCTTTTTCTCATGGCATGCAAAAATAATGTCAGGTGATTTACTATGTAATAAATAACTAGAAAATTAATGCTACAAGCGAAATATGCATTTCTAACTAAGACTTTCTCACCAGTTTCCCACAGAAATAGCTTGGCAAATTTTTGGCTAGTATTCCATAGAATTAGCTTAACAAATACAACGTACATGAACACTTTAATGACATCTAACAAATGCAACGCTGAATACATTAAGATACCACGCCCACTTCAAATAATCAGCCAATCATATTACTTGATCCAGGTTGTTGATACAAATTCACGTATTTAATGACAAACAGTGCGGATCCAGATCAATTAACCAACTGATCAGGATCAACACTGTTTGCATAGGAAGGGCATATCCGGGATCAGCAGGACCAGGGTTTAGGTTCATTTCCCCAAAACAAGAAAAACTTAATTAGCACCATTTACGACATAAAATGTAATTTTTAAGCGATATTCAAGGCTTTCAACGACGAGTCCCGTCAAGATGTTTTGATGTAAACACAAATATAGCTTTTGAGCGTTTCCACCCTTCTAAAGCAATGGCAGTATGTATTCTCCATGCAGGAAATATATTTTTAGAGTTTTGTTATTGGTATATGGAGCATAGGCGTAGTGCTCACTACGCACATTACGCATGTGCGTAACATGCGTAAGAAAAATATTTATAGAACAGTGGAAGTAACATAAAATATTTTGATTCTTTACCATAGGGGTTGCTCTTAAAGGAAAGAATTTGCTCCCTCTGGGAGCAAATTCTTTCCTTTAAGGGTAGCCCCTATTTTGAAAGCGATTTTAGGCATAGTTTTCAAGATTTTTTCCTGGGTGTGCGTAAAAAAATGATTCCATTCTGGCTCCGCCACTGTGAAGGAATGATGACAGAGTAAGGAAATAAATAATTCACACCACATTTAAATAAGTTTATGTTTCAAATAAAATCAATCATCTTTTATTACGTTTTCAAATAAAGAATTTTCTCTTGAACATTTACAGAGCCTTCATTGTCAGAAATTATAAAGGATTTCCCCGAAGACCACGCAAATTTTCGTTTCCTTATTTCGTTCCTTTTGACTGGAGTGACAATAACCGTGAAAACAGATAGTAATGCATTGTTCGCATCTGACATAAAACGGGATTTCTGTTATTATGTTTGCAATCGAACAATAAACTGCACCATGTTATTATCTCGTATTGTGTATAAACTGCAGCCTGCCCCAGAAAACTCGACTTTACTTGTTTTCAGTTTTGTGCATGTGTTCATTGCTCTTAAGGGTACCTCCTCTTAGGATATATTTACCTTCACTACAGTTGGTGTTAGTGCCATTCGACGCCGTTAAACGTCTTTCTGTACTTCACTATTATATACATGTACATTATATTTTCCGGTCCTTTATGATCACTGAGTCCATTCCGGGATTTTCGAAAAGTTATATGAAGGTCACTAATGAGGTCTAATTGACCGAAAACTAGATAGTCCGGCACTGCAAAAATGACGCTTTACCTACTTTGCGGTTTGCTAATGTGGTCATTTTTCTCAAGGTTCAGTCCGTTTAGAATCTATTTATTATTGGTAGATGATGGGTAAGCACTTTTTAACCATAACTTCATACTGGTTAGCAATAATACAACAACATCACAAAAAAAAAAAAACAACAAAAAAAAAAAAAAAAAAAAAACAAAAAAAAAAACAACAAAAGAACTCCGTAAATCCCTATTTATTTATGACTAACATACAGTCGAACTTCAATGGCTCGAACACCTTTGGGACCATGGAAATTCGTTCGAGACATGGGTAGTTCGAGCCACTGAGGGTTAATCATGGCACCAGCTCAGGAAGCAAATAGCGTTAACTTAGGGAAATCTTTTCGATTTTCTACACAATGATTGTATGTTGAGTGTACTCATTAGAATCGCCTCGATGAGGCGATTCTAATGAGTACACACAACATACAATTCCATGATAAAATAAGAAAAAAATCCCTAAATATTTGTTTTCTTGAGCTATTGGAAGAATGTTGTAGGGACTGAAAAAAGAGTTCGAATCATCCACGGTAAACGAGTCATCCGTGTTCGAGCCATTGAGATTATACTGTATTGCTAGATCCTTTCAGGGGACCTGGTAGATGTTCCGCCATATTTCTGTGACGTCCTGTTTGCCTTCCTGCATACAAATTATCTGAAAATACTCTAAAAAGAAAGAATTCAACCCTCAAGGGAAGAAAATTATTTGTTTTTAGAGTAACTCCTTTTCAAAATGGAAGCAGAAGAATCTCCTATGGGGAGCAAATTCTTTCTTTTTAGAGTAACCCCTTTTAAAAAAAAAAAAGCAAAAGAATTTCCCAAGAAGAGCAAATTCTTTCTTGTTTGTGTAACCCTTTTCAAAACGGAAGCAAAAGAATCTCCCAAGGGGAGCAAATTCTTTATTTTTAGAGCAGCTCCTTCTCAGAAAATAAGCAAACTAATATTGACAGAGTTGTCTCCCTTGAAATCTTCCAATCGTCTTTAAAACTTTTATAGAACGAATACCGCTGCTTTTATATATTTCTACATATTTCTGTATATTACAGTAATATTTTAGAAATCTTATTTACTATTTGTCGTGTGGATAAGACAGATTATGACTTGATGAAGTTTTGGCCCAAACACGCGATATAACGTTATTTGTAAGGATTACAGATATCAATTATTAAATTTTATTTTGGTTATATTACTCTTGTAAGTTTCCTTTTATTTAGCTGTCTCTTGTCGACAATAAAAGAAATCAATTCTATTGTGATAAAAAAAGAGGGCTTAATTAATAGAGCCATCTTTTTTTCTACTTATTGTTCAAGTGCGGTCCTCTGTAGCAGTTTGTGTTTCATTACGCATATTCAAATATATTTAAAATTTCACCAAAAAAAAAAAAAAAAATGATTTTTTCCAGATAAAAAAAATTTCTTATCATTACGAAAACATGCCTATTCAAACATACAGAAAATTTCACATCCAAAAACTGAAAAAAAAATGTCTGATAAAAAAAAACTGATATTTTTCATATATCTGCTCAAAACATAAATTGTGGGTACTCATTAGAACTGCCTCACTGCCTCACTGAGGCAGTTCTAATGAGTACCCACAATTTATGTTTTGAGCAGATATATGAAAAATTACTGAGGCAGTTCTAATGAGTACCCACAATTTATGTTTTGAGCAGATATATGAAAAATAATGTATACCCCTGTACACCCCAGTTTTACTATATGAAAGTGGAGTTTAAGGGGGTCAAAATTATATGGGCATGTTTTCGTGATGATTTTACATATTTCTGCTCAAACATAGATTGTGGGTACTCATTAGGACTACATCAGCGAGGCGGTTCTAACGAGTACCCACAATCTATGGTTTTGAGCAGAAATAAGAAAAAAAATGTAAATCCCTGTAAACCCCAGTTTTACTATATAAAAATGGGGTTCAAGAGGGTTAAAATTATATTGGTATATTTTCATGATGTTATTATGTGTTCTGTGGCGTCTGAGCTAGTTCTACACTATTTGCTCGGGCCTGTCAGTCCCATTATTTAGGATTATTACGGTAAATTTGTAGCGTGGGCCAGGCATTGTAGATTTTATATTTCCACCCTTGTTGTTTCTTCTCTAATTCGTTTTCTTATTAATTTGTTTATTTCATACTTTCAAAATAACATGTTGGTTTGGAACTTTGATGATTTGAAATAGCTATTAAACGTTATGTTTCTCTTGGCGACAATAAAGCACAACTGTTTTCGGTATATTTGAGCTAGCGCACAACAAAACCTACAATAAGACTTGAGCGACCAGTGAAGACTCAGATCAGCCTGCGCATCCGCGCAGTCTAATCAGAGTCTTCGCTGATCACACGTGCATTCTACAGCCTCTGGGCTATCCAAAGAGGGCTGAACAAGAACCCTTGCCATACTGGGTGGATAAACAGGCTGATCTGAGTCTTTTCTGGTCACACATCTCTTATTATAGGTTTTGTCGTGCGCTGGCTCATTTTTCGTTAGGATTCAATGAAGTCTGTTGCAGTTCTTCTTTTTTTGTTTGTCTGTCATTGTAACTGTTCCGTTAATTCTTGTCATTGTTTCATCTCTTCTGTTTCAGTGCACCGGGAAGTGTGTGCTTCGTGAAATGACCTTTCCTGGGTCCAGTTGTTCAAAGCTAACGATGTCGTTAGTTAACGATTCGTTAAAATTTACATCGACTGATACGCAAACATGCTGAAATTTTTGCTGAAAAAATGTGAGTAGCTTTTGCAGTGCAAAAACTACTCACATTTTTTCAGTAAAAAATATCAGAATATTGTATTTTGACTCTGCTAAAACAGTTAACGAAATGACCCTTAACGAGCTCGTTAAGCTAACGACGCTTTGAACAACTGGGCCCAGGTTAATTTGATTTACATTTTTGGTGGACGCTTTCGCCAAACTCGCGATATAGCAATATGTTTAAGGATTATAGATATCAGTAATTAAGTTTTATTTTTATCATGCTACTCTTGTAGTTGTATCTTGACAACAATAAAGTAAATTATTGCTGTTTAGATGCAAGATAGGGCTTGACTAATAGACCGTAGTAATTTTTTTTCTGCTTGGAAGTTTAATGCTGTTTAATTCTCCTGATGCAATTCTTTGTATGTGTTTATTGCAATTGTTCTATTTTGTCATTGTCCTTGTTTGTTCTTATTTTTTCGGTGCTTTGGAAATGTTGCACTCCGTGAGTTTGACCCTTTGACCTTTCCTGGATATATATCAGGATCAGTAAAACAATACAATATATCATTTGGTACACATCTCAAAAGTCTTAAGAACAATTAATTCAAACCTCAGATGCCTCAGGTCATGCATACGGAATTAAGGCAGAGAAATGCTACTAATGCCAGAAATGTTATGATAAAATAACCTCTTTCAAGCACAAATTGGGGATTACCATTTTTACCCCTTGGTATTGGGACAGACAAGCTTGAGCAGACGGTCTAGCCATAGATCAAACGCCACAGTCAAAGTTAAGACCAGTATGGTTTTGAAGGCGAGTACGGTACTTAAGATCCGAGCAATGGGCGTCCAAGTCCTACCCATATAGGCAAGCACTCTGAGAGGAATATTTGTGTCGCGCCATGCAAAAATGTGTCTTCCGGCAAATGCGGACATCGAAGACCCTGATCAGGCCCCAAGGTTACGAAACATTTTTCATGCTCAACTCAGCATGAAATTTGTCATTCTAATAACTCTCATATTACTAATAATATCAAATTCTTTCTTGCTAAACATAGCTCAGGATGAAAATTTCTCTGCTGATGAATATGAAAATGCCAACTACCGTTGGCATTTTCATATTTATTAGCAGAGAAAATTTCATGCTCAGCTGAATTGAGCATGAAAAATGCTTTATAACCACAGGGCCACCTAATGCATCTTCTAGCCAAACTATGTAGTTTCAAATAATCCTGCACATCTATACAATCTAAACAGTCCGCTCAGTGCGTTGACTCTACAATGGCCAACGATTCTGTATGCGGACGAAGTTGTCCCTAATAAACACGCGCGGATATGCAGGATGAGTTGTGCTTTCATTATCTGAATATGTCCCGCAAACAGATTTTCGCAAAGCGTATTTTTTTCTGTGAATGGTTAAAGTAAAAATCCTGATGACTGCTTAAGTATTCATTTATTAATTAATCAATGTATAAAGACATGAATTTTAAAAAAAAAAGCTTATAAATAAATAATTGCATGAATGAATCATAACTAATTCATTCACGTATTTATTTATTTAAAAGCTACGCAATGAGAATAGGTACGTAACATAATGTGATGTGGTATGAGTAATCGAGTAATATTAATTTCATTTGTATTTGTACATTCCAAAAAAAATAAATTAATTCGGAAACCCGAGTCCTGCTCGAAATATCTTAAGTAATGGTCAAAAGTGACGACCAAAACACTATGCGGCTTACTAGGAAGTGGATAAAAAAGATCAATGAAGTTTACTCCTTAGAAGGAACAGTCCTCGAAAATGTGGATAATATTAAATACCTTGGTGTAACAATTTCAAAGAATTGGAAATGAAATACTCATGTAAGCAATGGTTGCACAAAAGCAAACAGAACTCTTGGATTCTTAAGACGTAACCTATCGTTATGGCCCCCAAAAATTAATGAAATGGCATACAAGGGGTTGTTGCGACCAATCCTGGAGTCACACGGAGTAGCAGCCCAGGAAGAATGAGAAAAAGGTTCAGAATCGTACAGCTAGGTGACTGGAAACTACAACTTTGAAACTGGAAGTATGACGAACATTCTTGAACAGTTAGGGTGGGAGTCTCTTCACAAGAGACGAAATGGTTGTAAACTCATATTGGTATTTAAAGGCCTGAAAGCTAGAGCTAGTATACCTTGTGACGATCTTCAACACCCAAATAGGCGTAGTAAGAATCGGCATACAATGGCATTTCAAGTGCCATATGCTAGAACTGACATTTACAAAAAGTACAGTTTCTTCCCAGACACCAGGGATTGGAAAGCACTCCCTGCATCTATAATATCCTCTGCTGAAAGTTCTGAGGACCCTGTCGCTAGATTTACATCACTTGTGAGATCTAGTCTTCGCAATCATTATCCCTGGTGAATGAATGTCTTTGATGTATCACCAGTAAAATATTCTGATTCTGGCCAAAATGGGTGTCGTCTTAAAGGATAGCAATCAAAATTCACTGCGGTATCATTATGCTAGGTTACCCGCCTTAAGTAGCGTAGTCGAGACGAAATGGTATTCGATAATCTTACAAGCCCGCTCTACAGATTGTGTGTCAAACTGTTTAATTGTTTGCTCGGCTTCAATAGTTTTTTCTCTGCTGTCAAAGCAAACTAAATAGTTTGTACAAAATGACCTGAGAGCAATTACGCAGAGCGATTAGAGAGATACTGGCTTTAGTTTGGTCAATAGGCATTTGTTTCGATACGACGTACAGTGAGACTGGAAATCATATATCATTTTAGCCTGAGTATTTAGATAGACAAACAATATAGAGCCAGAACAGCTGCCGCTTTCTGTATACAGTATTTAAAAAACAAAAAGAACACATCAATAATTAGTAAATTGGACATCCCTACTATTGCCAAAAGTTTTGGACCAGTATGGTAAGAAAGAATGCACTAAATTAGGATATACACTAACGTAAAAGGTCTTTTTCATTATTCAGTTTCGTTTGTTCTGCAAGTGTAATTACACGCCATGTAGGTTCTTTTCCAAGGCGGTCCTTCCATGTCCATTCATTTGCGATTGTCTATACATTGCTTGCGTTTAAGGCTCGCATGTCCACTCGTTTGGTAATTCCTTTATATGACGTTCTACAGAAGCGTGTTTGGAACGGTCCCATTTTGCAGACACGTTTCAACTTCATTGATATTGAAGAATAAATTCATTGCCCAATTGTAGGTGTATAAATACCTTATTCTGAAAACAGTAATTTTAGGAATGGGCCATTTAGTTCGAATGGGAAAAACAAATGAAAATGTGCCTTTTTTATCAAGAAAAAACATAAACGAGAACATATTTCTGCAAATCATGTTACAGTTTATAAAACTGTATTTTACTTGTCACAATAACCTTTTATTCCTGCAGATCAATACACATTCGTACCTTTGCAAACAGTGCGTCTCATCTGGATCGGCACTGCTTGCCATTCTGTCATTGAATTTTGACAGAAGCGCCTATTTCAAAAAAATGGATGTGACCAAATTCGAAGGAAGAGTCAGTTTCATAAACTCAGGGATGAAAGGTTTAAATTGGAGCATGGCTGAGTTTCAGCTGACATCATACGACTATGAGTCAAACTACAATTTGACATGAACAGGTCTATATATGGACCGGGTTTCAAGTTTTAAATGCGTTTTTATACCAATATAATATAAAACTACTCTTACCCCAACCACCATCCACAAACTCATCTCATATTTTCTTCTTTCGGCATGCTTTGTTGTAATGCTGTTTTCTGTATGCTTCACTCCTATTTCTGAATTGCCTTAGAATATTATAGCCATATTGCAACAAAGCCGGAACCGCGTCGTGAAGTGCAAAATCTTGCGCACGTTTAGCCCTTGATTCCTGTTCCGTAGGAGGTTATCACTATGTATGGGCATCAATAACATAACTCTTAGAATAGTGCGTTAGAACGCAGACAGGTTTTCAGTCAGGTACAGGTCTAGCAGGATAAGTAAATTTCTCTAAATGCATTTTCAGACAATGAAGTTTATGAAAATAGAACAGCGCAATTCGCACAGACCAAACAACGATTAAGGATACTAGATACATTTGGTAGATTTTCCACAATTTCTACAAAGGAGACAACGTTTTTAGACTTCTTGTTTCATTTCTGGCACTTCAAATCCCTTCTGAAAATGCGCGTGTTCTAATGGGAAAGCATTTTCTCCCATCGGTATTTTAACCTTTACCACTCGATCGACTAATTCAACAGATGACCGACAGATTCATGATAGTGTTCTTATTTTTCCCCAGAAAACAGTATTTGATATTTCATGCAAATTGTCTCCACTGGGGGCAATTTGCATTATTTGCCAAATAGAGTTTTATGGGAAAAATAGTATTTGACATTTCATGCAAGCTGTATCCAATGGAGACAATATGCATGAATTGTCAAATACTGTGTTATAGGAAAATAAGAAAATATATTTCAGTATGTCAATTTTACCCAGATTGCTAAATGTTAGGTAGAGCATTTTCGGATCGTTTCCTCACTTAAAAATGTCTCAGTTTCGCTTAAATATTGACGCACCTTGTCCTTGTTCATTCATTTTTTAGAAACGAAGATTGGGCATGAGAAACATATTTCGAACTGAGACAGGGCACATATGTAGGATATAGACAAATCTAGTTTGCATTGAGACAGGTTAGATATGTGGGATACGCACGAATCTAGTTTGCACTGAGACAGGTCACATATGTAGGAAACAAATAAATCTAATTTGCATTCAGACCGGTCACACACATAGGATGCACAAAAATCTAGTTTGCACTGAGACTGTTTCGCAGTAAAGTTGTTGAACAAATAAAAAAGAAAAGAGAAAATTGCAGATTCGGTATAATCGAGTCGGTTCGTTAAGTAAATGAAAAAAAAAGCTCGCCCTACGCACTCAGCATCTCTCTCTGCAGAAATCTGTTTTCACATGTAATCTATGAGGTCATATGAGGTCAATAATACTAATATCATGCTATAAAGTTTCCTTTTTAGTTATATTACAGCTCTAATATTAGCAAAACAAAGTAATAATGTACTCACTATGTCTTCGTTCCTATCGTGCCATTCGGAACAACTACAGAATGGCATGTGGACACAGAAAATGTAACAAATATGCATAGCTATGGCCCTTAGATACATAAGATGGGTTCTTCCATGTTTTAGTTTGACTACTTTCTTTTTTTCAAGAGGATTGTTGATGTGGTTCCTCTGCGTTGTATATGTAATTAATATTTTGTACATAACGAAAACATGCCTATATAATTTTGAACCCCTTAAACCCCACTTTTATATGGTAAAACAGGGGTTTAGAGGAATATAAATTATTTTTGTTATTTCTGCTTTAAAACATAGATTGTGGGTGCTCGTTAGAACCGCCTCGTCGAGGCGGTTTTAACGAGCACCCACAATCTATCTTTTGAGCAGAAATATGAAAAATAGACTTTTTTATCTGAAAATTTACATTTTTGGTGGTAAAAGTTTTCAGTATACTTGAATGGGAATGTTTTCGTAATTAGCATTGTGGTTGCCTACTGCTCGTTTGCCATCTGCTTTCCTTATGACTAGTTTGGTCGATTGTTTACAATCGAGCAAAAGTTTACATAAACCAATATTTCCTTATAAGGTTGTTGTCCACGTGATTGTCATTGACCAATGACATCAAACAGTGCGTTTGTACGAAAGCCAGATAACGGTTATTTATAGCCGCGCTATTCTTGTCACTGTGACGTCAGAGTGCCGTGAAAAGAGATTTGTCTGTAAAACTTGGACTGACACATTTGCAAACAGTGCAAACCCAGATCAGACGCCACAAAACGCGGAGTCTAATCAGGGTCTGTACTGTTTGCTGAAATTACAGGAAGTGACGGGTTAAATGAAACAATCTTAAGTCCTATTCAGGACAATTTTCCCAGCCTACACTCAGAAACAATCGACCCACCAGTGCTGGTCAGTGCTTGGATTTTTATTTCTTTATTGTTTGTTGCCGCATTGGAGTGATCGTTATCTTCCCAATACCTGCCCACATTGCTTTCTGATGTCTTCCTGTGTGTTTGTTCTGTATACTTGAGTTGCAACCTGAACCCGCCAGAAGACTATATTGAGGAAGAAGCTGCGTAAAACCATTGTACATGTAGCACCTCTATAAAGGGGTAACTGGCACTTTTCCAGGGGAAGAAACTCTGTTCCCTCGGGAGTTAATTCTTTCGTTTTAGTGTAGAACCCTTTTCAGAAGGGACTAAATGTTTGGGAAACCAAACAGGAAGTCATAAAAGTTGTCTTTCTTAAACACAATGACTATCAATCTACATCTACCAAGAGTATGGTTGTGTTCATTGCTTGCAAGTATCATTCCTTTCAGACTTTTTTATCCTCACTATATCTGGTGTATGTGCCATGTGTCGGCCGTAAAAGTCTCTCCAAACTTCACTGTAGTGTAGTTTATATTTTCTAGACCTTTGTGGTTACTGAACCCAGTCCGGAATTGATAGAAAGGTACATGAGGGTTATTGGTGAGGTCTAGTTTGCCGAAACTAGGTACTATGAAAAGAAATCATAGACGTCAGGATTTTTTTTTTCCGTTCTGTGACTGTTCATGGCCTCGAGGGTCATTCCTTTCAGAATCGAGAATTCTTGTACTAGGATCTATGCAAACTACTTAGTTACTACAAAAAGGACTTTTAGTGACAGCCGGCAGGTAAAACTTCTGATCAGACTGTACAAATAATTTGTTTACTGTTTCTTTTCCTAAAAGTTTTAAGAACCTCTGCTATCACAGTAATTTGCATCGTGGGATAGCTTGCTACTGATCTCAGTCTAAATTATTGTCTTCTAATCCATGGCATGTGGCGACCGTAAGACGACCCGAAGATCAGGCGTTAAGACGATCCTAAGATCAGGCCGAAAGGCATGAGATCAAGCAAACCTGATCTAACAGTGTAGACCAAGAACTGACGCGGCATATCATTTGTCACTACATTGTTTGTCACCCATACAGCAGTTTTTAGACACATCAAATGGACATGTTCACATTTAGGACAAGTATTATAAGCAGATAATGTGTCCAACAATTTAGGGAAGGTGCGATACGAAATATAGAGGGTGTTACATAGAGAGGTGAGCATTTGTTGATAATTCTGGGGTATTTTGCTTCTCCATAAAAACATATGTTGTGGGTACTCATTAGAAGGGCCTCGCAGGAGCATTTGTTGATAATTCTGGGATATTTTGCTTCTCCATAAAAACATATGTTGTGGGTACTCATTAGAAGCGCCTCGCAAAGGCGCTTCTAATGGGTACCAACAATATATATATTTCTTATCGAAGAGTAAGAAAAACATCATTAGATACTCTTCCTTAACAAGTCCTATACGTTGCAATACTGAATGCAAACTGAACGCTGACTCTTTGCACTCGGTTAACTTTGTGATTCCGAGATAGAATTGTTTAAAAATAAACACACCAGGGAAGTAATCAGGATTGAATTTTAATCTTTTTTTTTCTTGATAAAAACCTAATGACCTCGAACATTGTGAAGATCATTGTGTGATGTATATTGTTTCGTTGTTCTCATATTGTCTCCCTAGGGTCTCCACATTGTATTTTCTTAATGAAAACCTTGCGAAATTGAATTGTCCATTAACGGGATTAGTCGTATGTCGCACCAAAAGGCATTCGCCTCGATACAGACATCAATTTGATTTTGTAAACATGGAAGAACATTAATTCTATTTTAGACAACGGGTATCGTGTCTGTAAACACCTTTTCTGCTAGGAGTTGAAATAAATGGAGATGAGCGGACTGATCTGTTTGTGTCCTTCCCCATCTTGCTTTTCTTTTATTATCGTGAATATAACGATTGTACGAGTATCTACAAACGGTGTTTCAAATGCAAAACAGGCCATTTCGACATATTCGAACAACGAATGCCTAGATTAACATGCGAATTCAGTCAGTTCGTTTACTGATGTATTCTACAGTATCGAAATAAACTACAATACTGATGCGTTGTATAATACATGTATCGATATATTTTATTGTAGCGATATATTCTGCAGTATAGATGTATGCTTCATTATCGACGTATTCTACAATATTGAAGTTTTGTATAATTACGCTGTATTCTACAGCATCAATGTATTCTACATTATCGATGTATACTATAGTATCGATGTTTACTACAGTATCGATGTAATCTTCAATAGCGATTAATTCTACAGTATCGATGAATTCTACAATATTATTGTGTTGTATAGTAGCGATGTATTCTGTAGTAGCGATATAGTCTACAGCTGCGACGTATCCTACAATAGCGATTTATTTTACATAATCAATTCATTCTACAGTACCGCTGTATTCTACATTAGCCCGAGTACACTCTGATCTGTGTCTTTGTTACCGCTTGTGGATCTTTTCTTGCGTTTTTCAGAAAAAAAAGACGATTGGAATGAAAAAAAAAAGAAAAAAAGAAATATACATTTTAGTGTTGAAACAAGGTAGTGTGAATCATATAATATGAAGTGCTTTCGTTTTTTGTTACTAATATTATCACCAAAACATGCCTAAATAACTTTGACCCCCTTAAACCCCACTTTTATATAGTAAAACTGGGGTCAACAGGGGTATACATTATTTTTCTTATTTCTGCTCGAAAACATAGATTGTGGACACTCGTTAGAACCGCCTCGGCGAGGCGGTTCTAACGAGTACCCACAATGTATGTTTTTAGCAGAATTATGAAAAATATGAGAATTTTTATCTGATTTTTATTTTTATTTTTATTTTTGGTGGTAAAATTTTCTTTATATTTGAATAGGAATGTTTTCATAATGTGCGAGTGCTATCACGGAAGTGTAAGCTGCTGAAAGTGTTTCACTATGATCTTTCACAGATGAGGTTAGAGGACCCTTATGTGGATCGAACTTATATTAAACTTTGTAATTTGGTACTACGTGTGAATTAAAGGTGACGTTCCGTGCGAGTAGAACCGGTTATAGACCCTAATAGTTTTCCTACTGACCGTTACAAGGCGGTTGCAGTTCTTTTTTGTTCGTCTATATATATATATATATATATATATATATATATATATATATATATATATATATATATATATATATATATATATATATATATATACGTACCTTATGTTAACGAATGTATTACGTTAATCTTTACTTGTTTTTATGACTTTTGACGCTAAAAATAGCGAAACGCGTTTGTTAAAAACTTAAGAATAAACCATGGGTGACATGTGAAGTCGTCATTCTTTTTATGTAGATTTCACATCTTGTTCCGCGACTTTTTCTGTTTTATTGCTATATATTGTAAAAGGCAGAAACAATGAATACAGTCGACTCCCCTAAATACTTCGAAATATCCATACCTCGACATATCAGATTTGCAGAATTAAGGAAAAAATAAATCATACAACCATATTCCACAAATGAATATGTAATTAAACTCCTGAAGTTAAAGATTAATTGAAAATATTGTGGAAAAGAGGAGAAATTGCTCTTTAGGGGCAATTTATCCCCTTTTCCACAATATTATGTTACCTGTTGTTAGATTTCCATGTAAAAACAGGGATCAGATTTTCACTTCGAGATAAGCGGTCATTCGAGATAAGCGTAGTCGAGTTAACGAGAGTCGACTGTACGAACAAATAGGAACCACCTTGACAGGATCAGTGGAAAAACTACAGGTGGCATAAACGAGTTTTATTTGAGCGAAACCTCGCTCTTAATACTGATACCAGATTTTCACTTCGAGATAAGTGGTTATTCGAGGTAAGCGAAGTCGAGATAACGAGAGTCGACTGTATATAGATGTGTAAATGAATATAAACGAAGTTACCCAGGAAAGGGCAAACTCTCGAAGCACAGTCTTTCCGTTGCACCGAAAGAAGAAGTGACAAGGAACAAGCAATGGTTAAAACTATAATTGAAAAAACCTAGGAAATGCCACAATCACGAGTTGCAATCCTCCAGAGTCACAAATGAAGGAGAGATGAGGAACAAATAAGTACATGTACAACACAAACGCCACACTTGAATTCACAGACGCTCAAAGAAGAACTGCAACAGAAGAACTGCCTTAGAACTGTCAGTAGGAAAACTCCTGGGGGCTTAAGCCAGTTTTACTCGCACGGAACCTCGCCCTTATCCTCACAGTTACAGTAACCGACAACCTCGCCCTTATCCTCACAATTACAGTAACCGACAACCTCGCCCTTATCCTCACAGTTACAGTAACCGACAACCTCGCCCTTATCCTCACAGTTACAGTAACCGACAACCTCGCCCTTATCCTCACAATTACAGTAACCGACAACCTCGCCCTTATCCTCACAGTTACAGTAACCGACAACCTCGCCCTTATTCTCACAGTTACAGTAACCGACAACTTCACCCTTATCCTCACAGTTACAGTAACCAACAACCTCGCCCTTATTCTCACAGTTACAGTATTTGTTTGTGTTGAGGTTTTACGGCCCAGTCAATCCAATAGGGTCATGTCGAGCGCGGTCAGTTTACCTAACCACACGTTTACTGGGCAGGCTTAGTCCTCTAAGCGGTTAACCAGTATTGTGCACATTCTTTCACCAAAAACTGACAACTGCCCTTCTTGAATCAGCGGAAGGGAGAGAATGACCGTAGAAAATATTTCATGATCAATCTCCACGAAAGAATGTTGCCGACCTCGGCGGGGGTTGAACCCGCGACCTCCTGGTCTCCAGTCGGACGGCGCATCCAACTGAGCCACCGAGGCCGGCCACAGTTACAGTAGCCGACAGACTGTCGACTCTCGTTATCTGGACTCCAAGGGTCTCTTTGAAATGCTTCGAGATATCACATATCAGATTTGCAGAATTGAGGAAAAATAAATCGAACAACCACATTTCACAAATGAATTTTGACTCCTGAAGTTAGATATATTGAAAATGTTGATGAAAAAATGCTCCAGGAGCAATTTCTCCTCTTTTCCACAATAATTTGTTACCTTTTCTCAGATTTCCATGTTTAAACAGGGACCAGAGTTTCACTTTGAGATAAGCGGCTATTCGAGATGAGAAAAGTCGAGATAACGAGAGTCGGCTGTAGTAAACAAATAGGAACCACATTGACAGGGTCATCAGAAAAAAAACTACAGGGGGTGTGGGGAGCATAAACGAGTTTTATTTGATCGAAACCTCGCTCTTAATACTGATACAGCCTAAATTAAAAAAAATAATGTATCTGTTCAATCCACGTAGGGTTCTTTATCTCAGTGAAACATCACAATAAACATCATAAGGGACAAGATGTGATCTCTCCCAAGACGATATCAGTATATATCCGTCTACATTCTGTTCCGTTTGCGCATGTGTAGTAAAACATCACACGAACTGGAAGGAACTTATACGTTATACCGTAAATAATAAAACTTAACCCTTGTCCTGCTGAACCCGGATATACCCTGCCTTTGCAAACAGTGTAGATCCAGATCAGTTGGCTTCTGAAGAAGCCAACTGATCTGGATCTGCACTATTTGCCATTAAGTATGTGAACTTATAGCAACAATCTGGATTAAGCGATCTGACTAGCTGTCAGTTAGAAGTGGGTGTAGCATCTTAATTTATTCAGCAGGACAAGGGTTAAGATTTGGTTTATACATGAGAGCAGATTTAGGCAGTGCATTGATAAATATACCATTGTGATAGTTGCCTCGTGAACCACTGACCATGTACTTTGACTTTGTAAGACGACTTCGCTTGATATGAACATTCGGAATGCTGCTATACTCTTGTTTCTACTTTCATATGCGCCGTCTTGTCTTGGCATGCTCATGCCGTGTTTGGCTAGTCGGCCGAACAACGGTATCATCGCTATTTTGTCCTTGGTTACGCTCTGTAACGCGGCAATGATAGCATTTTTTTATTGGCATACTGAGTTCATAGATAATACTTCGTTTCCTATCAACCTTTAGCTCTCCCTAGGCAAATTCAACAGATTAAAGACAATTGTCTTAATTTTCCCGGAAAATAGAAGTACTTATTTCATGCAGAGTATCTCCCATTGGAACAGTTTGCATTAAGTATCGATTTTTCTGTCAAAAAAAACTAAAAAATAGTCTGCTGAAATTTTTATCCAACATACTAAGAATAAGTGGCAGAAATCTAAAGTAAACCAGATATTGCTTGGCGATACATCGTATTCAACAGCACACCAATCACTCAAACAAACAATGATTCTCCATTCAACCTGAAGAAACTGTGTTACACCGATGGCGTAGAGCTAAATTGGCCAGGGCCTGGGAAAACGTAAATCTGTACAGTAGCGTATTTGTGAGGAATATATATCAAGATCAGGCGAGTCAGCTCACACTGACAGCCTATTCAAGAATTTTCTTGCTCACTGTGTGCTTTAAGAAAAGTCCAGGAATTCGCTTCCGCATACACCAATGAGAAACCTCGTTGTTTTTGTTTGAAAACTTCGAAGTTTCTCATTGGCCTAAGAGAAGTGCATGTTGCCAGTCGTCGCGACCAAGCGCAAGTTAGTAAGATACCTTTTTGATGTCTGTGGACTGATTGCACATTGAAATATATAACCGTTAATTGATTGTTATAGACACAATAAGCATTACCCCTGATATAGATCTAGGTTATATTTTTATCTTCCCAATGAAGCTCTATAAAATGGAGCTTTAACTGATCTGTTACTGGTTTTAGTGATGATATTTTCTTGAATGAAACGAATACTTAACGAAGCGCAAAAAGTTACTTTTTTTGGTGAAAGAAAAACAATTTATAAAGAAAAATTACTCAAGTAAACAGCTTACCAGTCTGGCAGAGTAGATATGTTCTGTATAAAAATCAGCCGACTCTCGTTCGAGATGAAGTCCAAGGGACTCTCTGAACTACTTCGAGATATCTGTACATCGACATATCAGATTTGCAGAATTGAGAAAAAATAAATCGAACAACTTCATTACACAAATGAATATGTAGTTTGATGCTAGTGAAATACTAAACATGTGGAAAAGAGGAGACGTTGCTCTCTTTGAAGCAATTTCTTCTCTTTCTCATAATATTTTGTTACCTGTCGTTAAATTTTCATGTTTAAACAGACACCAGTTTTTCACTTCGAGATCAACGGTCACGCGAGATAAGCGAAGACGAGATAACGAGAATCGACTATAGTAAAGGTGTTTATGAAGCGTCAGAGAACATAAACTACCAATGGTACCCAACAGAAAGACAAGACAGACACATCCTCGCGTTGTCACCGGAAGGCAATGTTCTTTGACAGCGGCTCTTCCTACAAGTGGGAAGGTTCTATTAAAACATAAGTGTTGCATAGATACGGTACCGATTGTTCTGGTTTATTTTTGTTTGTTTGTTTTTGTTTTTGTTTTGTTTTTTGTTTGTTATTTATTTATTTATTTTTTGTTTTTCCTTTTCTTTGTGGAATTGCAAACGTACTGAGATGTCTGGTCTGGTCCCCAACTGTATAATTATTTTGATGTTAACAATTAACAGGTTAAACCACTAAAATCTACTTAAAACCCATCATAAAAATGTATTACTCCGCAATGGGAGCAAATGCACCTTCGGACATCAGGCCCCGAGGTTATAAAACGTTTTTCATGCTCAACTCAGCTGAACATGACAATTTTCCTGCTAATAATCTCAAATTACTAACAATTGCAAATTCTTTCTTGCTAAACATAGCTGAGCATGAAAATTTCTCTGCTAATAAATATGAAAATGCCAACTATTGTTGGAATTTTCATATTTATCAGCAGAGAAAATTTCATGCTCAGCTGAGTTGAGCATGAAAAAAAGTTTTATAAACTCGGAGCCTGCTTTTGGCGAACGTGTAGGTGAGGATACCGAGAAAATGCCACAATCACGAAGTATAGCCTTCTTAATTCAACAAAAGAAGGAGGGATGACTAACAAAATGAAAAGCTCCGCAAGCATAATACCCCGCCACAGCAATTATTTGTTTATGTATTAAAGTTATCAATGCGAAAATGTCTGGAAAGAAAATGACGGAGGGACAGATAACAATCCTAAACCAGATCTTGATAATATCAATGCATATAGCAAGTTTGGTTAAAAGGCCTTGTTATTTACTCAAGTTATTGTCCGGAAATGAAAATATGGGCGTGTCTCGGGCAGATAACTCCGTAAAAATTTGACGAAATTTGCCCATTAGAAATTCCACACCAGATCTCCTTAATGCCAATGCATAAAGCAAGTTTGGTTAAAATCCCTTGTTTTTACTCGCGTTACTGTCCGGTTAGCAATCCCAAACCAGATATCTACAATAACAATGCACATACTAAGTTTGGTGAAAATCCATTTATGTTTACTTAAGTTATCATCCGGAAACGAAAAATGGACGGACGCACGACTGACGGACGGACAGACAGACACACGGACGTCCAACGTGAAACCATAATACCCCGCCCTATTGTGTGGCGGGGTATAATGACAAAACAAACGTCATATATGCAACCACAAATGCACGAATAACGAACTGCAACAGAGGAACCGTCCCTGGAATGGTCAGTAGAAAAAACACTACTTGAAGGGGAGGCTTAAACCAGTTTAAGATTTAGATCAACAGGCTTAACCACACAGAGGGTTCAGGGCTCTGCTAGACTGTGAATAACCAGCGCCGAAAATTTATGAAGGCGAACAGGGAATACTCTTCTCGGACTGCTAAGATATACGAGATGATCTGAATCTCCACTGAGCGCATAATATTAAAAGGTACATTTTCTCATATTTTGACATTAACCCCATTTACGCCGAATGGATTCTTCCACCTTAAGAATTTGGACAGGTTCATTTCAAGAAGAAGGGGTGTATGAGAAGTTTGTATTATTATCATCTGTTATAGAAATTCCTGTATTTAATGCAAACAGTGTAGACCCTGATCAGACGCCGCGTTTTGCAGCGTCTAATCTGGGTCTACTCTGTTTGCGAATGTCCCTTCTATGGGACGCCAGGCATAAATTGGTTAATCCTATTTAGGTTACTTAAAGACGAAACCGGATATATCGCCTAATTAATCATTTTGCGTGCCATTTTAAGGACAGGTTTGGCAATCTGTCATCATTTAGAATAATTACACCAAGCAGGAAGCATTTTATATCATTTTTAAATGATCTTTTCAATGGAAATTCCTCGCCAGCAAATTACAAAATATATAGCCATGCAAACAGATCATTAGCAAACAGTGATAAATATTGTTCTTATCAGATTGAAGTCATTTTCCAGTGTTCATTCAGTCGAAGTTGAAACGTTCAGAGGACTGCTAATCCATATCTCTGTAGTGTTTCCAGAACATCGGACATACATTCCAATCGGGGCTAACCTGAGACCGTTGGGATTTTCAGAAATGAGCCAGCACACGACAAAATCTTCAATAAGACTTTTGCGACCAGCGAAGACTCAGATCAGCCTGCGCATCCGTATGTGCCTTCTATAATCTCCAGTCTATCCAAAGAGGGATATACGAGAACCCTTGCCATACCGGGTGGATGTACAGGCTGATCTGAGTCTTTGTTTGTCACACAGGTCTTATTGTAGGTTTCATCGTGCGCTGGCTCATCAGTACAAATTAATTGTCAGTTGTCCAGGACGACCACAATCACGAAACACAGCCTTCCCAGCGGCACTGACAGAAGAAGGGAAGGATAACAAGTCGTTGCGGTCATGGTACCAAAGCCGTAATGCAAACTCTTAAATCCATAAACGAATGACGAATCAGAATGTTCAGACCAACAGACATGGACCCCAGAACAGAGGTTGTAATCAGGCGTCCGCGGATAGTAAGCATTACTTAGTAAGC
This sequence comes from Anodontia alba, assembly GCA_964016985.1. NCBI lineage: Eukaryota > Metazoa > Mollusca > Bivalvia > Lucinida > Lucinidae > Anodontia > Anodontia alba. Next base: position 1,142,696 of record OZ024835.1, on the reverse strand, counting down.
AAGCTTCGCCCACCATGCCCGTAGGTCTGAACGAAGGAAATATCGGTAGAAGCGTATCGGTAGAAGCGTATGTCCGGGATTTGGGAAGTCTACTTATGGCGCGTCACTGGCAAAAACATCAGAAACAATTCTGGAAACAACAATAACATGAAACAGAGACACTGTTGCAATAACCGACATAGAGTCGACTCTCCTTATCTCGCAGTCAATAGGACTCTCTAAAAAACTTCGAGATATCTGTACCTTGACGTATCATATTTGCAGAACTGAGGAAAAATAAATCGAACAACCACATTTCACAAATGAGTATGTAATTTAACTCCTGAAATTAGAAGAGCAATTAGGAGCAATCTCTCATCTTTTCCCCAATATCTTGTTACCTGTTGTTAGATATCCGAGCTAAAACTGGGAACAGATTTTCACTTCAAGCTAAACGGTTTTTCGAGATAAGCGAAGCTGAGATAATGCGAGTCGACTGTACAAACAAAAACAAAGAAAAAAAAAAAAAAAGAAAAAAAAAGACTGAAACAGAGCTACCGCCTTGGACTTGTCAGTGGAAATAACTACTAGGGAAATTATTTTCTTGGAAATGATTAAATAACATTTATAATGAAAACCAAAATGTGACTGAGGCGGTTCTAACGAGTACCCACAATCTATGTTTTGAGCAGAAATAAGAAAAATATTGTATACCCTGTAAACCCTAGTTTTACTATATAAAAAGTGGGGTTTAAGGGGGTCAAAATTATATAGGCGTGTTATCGTGATGTAATTAACCACGAGACCAGCTCCCTCAAGTGAACAGATCACAGAGCTAGATAAGACAGAACAAACAAACACAAGCATAAGTCACCACTCAAATCGGAACAAATAACTACAACAAAATTTCAGACTTGGTGTGTCATTTTGTTCTTGTGTTTTTCTATCCTTTTAGTATTGCGATTAACTCGCTTGGGGAAGAGAGAGCTAATCTTAGTGCTTTTCGTACGTTTGTTCGATTTGTGCTTGTTTGGATTTGTCAGTTTTCTCTTCCTCTTGGGGTATGGAAAGGGCTTTGGTTTGTGATTGTGGCACTCCCTGGACTTTTCTCTTACCTTTTTTGGAACGGTCAGCAGAAAAACTGCTAGTAGAGAGGGGTAAGGCTTAAACCATTTTAGAATCGATTCCTGAGCATTGCCTTCCTTTCCATTTAGTAAATTGAAATCTCGCCTTAAATCCTGATGCAGTTACAAACGACAACTGAGTTGGCCTTCTGAAATACAACATATGGACCGTCAGTACGTGCGATGTACCTTCTGACATGGGCGCACGGTGAAAACTCAATATAAATGCTATGTTGTCTAATCTGAGTTTTTGGATAGCCAATTAGCCAATGCTATTCAGGTAAGCAAATGCTTTTATCCGACTATGAGGATACCGCATCATATTGGAGTAACTGTTTATCTCATATGAGTCATTTTAATAAGAGAGAGAGAGAGAGAGAGAGAGAGAGAGAGAGAGAGAGAGAGAGAGAGTTAAACTCTATAACGACTGTTTCTCCCGCTTGACAAGTTGGTTTTTATTGCACTGAATGATGAAAAACAGTATGCTTTCGCATTGTCTGTGAAGCCCGAAGAGATTCTCGGAGACATTAAAATAGCCTTATGTTTTTCATCTCCCAGGGCACGTTCAAAATCTGAATTTCAATTCTTATATTTATGTTATGTTATCAATTTATTATCAGTTCTTACCTAACATTTAAATTGGCTTGGTTTAATCGTGAGTTGCATCGGGATCCAGGGTGAAGTTGGTTGGCTGTAAAAGTGCTTTAAACCCCCGGTAGTTTATTCTACTGAACGTTCTCAGGCGGTGGTCCTGGTATTGTTCTTACTCTTTGTACTGTTTTTTTTCTATATGCGTTGTGATGCTAGCATTGTGGTCACCGTCTTCAATAGCTGCCCACTTTGCTTTCTGTTTTACTAGTTTACCAGTTCTTACCTAACAATTAAATTGGCTTGGTTTTATCGGGAGTTGCATCGGGACCCAGGATGAAGTTGGCTAGCTGTAAAAGTGCTTTAAAACCCCGGTAGTTTATTCTACTGAACGTTCTCAGGCGGTGGTCCTGGGATTGTTCTTACTCTTTGTACTGTTTTTTTTTTCTATATGCGTTGTGATGCTAGCATTTTGGTCCCCTTCAACAACTGCCCATTTTGCTTTCTGTTCTACTAGTTGTGATTAAGAGTGGCATCGGAACCCAGGGTGAAGTTGGCTAGCTGTAAAAGTGCTTTAACCTCCCCACCCCCACCCCCGTTGTGTACTCTACTGACCGTTCTAAGGCGGTCGTCCCGATAATACTCTTACTTTTTGTTGTTTATTCTACGAGGCAATTTGTTTTATGTCTTACCTTGTGTTATTTTGGTCTTGTGTTTTTCAGTCCTTTTAGCATTGCGATTACCTCGCTTGGGGAAGAGAGAGCTAATATTGGTGCTTTTCGTACGTTTTTTCGATTTGTGTTTGTTTGGTTTTGTCGGTTTCTTCTTCCTCTTGGTGTGTGTGTGTGTGTGTGTGTGTGTGTGTGTGTGTGTGTGTGTGTGTGTGTGTGTGTGTGTGTGTGTGTGTTGGGGGCGGGGGGTCGGGGGAGAGGGGGGGTGCGGTTTGTGATTGTGGCATTCCCTGGACTTTTCTCTTGCCCTTTTTTATAATATTTAGAAATAAATTTCACTTAAAGGAGGTCTTGGAACAGCCCTACGGCGGTTTTTTCGCGCTTAACGTCATGGAGACACGTGACCGACACCACGCAAAATGTGACTAACGTCACGCAAACGTATGTAAACAAAGACCATTACATGTGGACACACACATAGGCCGCCCTAATGCGCGGCATAGATCACATGCATGTTAGCTCAATGTTTTGCATAGAGCAATGAATAGCAACAAGAATGCCGGCTGCTTTATCGTAGACGATTAAACTTAAAATATAAATATAGAACGCTGCTTCCTATTTCATTTTTTTTATTTTCTCACCACAGTGTTAGTGATTGCATGTGTTCTACTATGATATTTCACTTATGAGATACAAAACCTCTACGCGGACCCGGTATCCCGGAAATGCCACAAACAGTCAGACTTCCAGAGGCACCAAAAGAAGAAGGGATGATGATAAAAAACAATGTTCTTAGTGCAATAGACTTTATAGTGCTCCTATCCCCGATGCCTCCGGATCGTCTTGCAAAGAGTTTATAGTATAGACACATCCATAGTCAAGGCGCAATAATATTTTTGTCTTCTTTTGCGGCAGTTCTTCTTTGTTTGTGCGTCTCTGTTTACTTATGTGGCGTTTGTTTTGGTATTATTTGTTCCTCATCTCTTCTTTGTTGTCTCGGGAGAACGCCACCTCATTTAACTTTAAGTAGTTACGTGCAGTATGATAATTTCATAATCTTCTTCAAAGCTATGCGACTGTATAAGTAAATCAATAAATGTCTTGGTGATAAATCACCAATGGCATTCACAGTCCGTCATTCTTAAAGAACTGCTATCTATGTCTAGATATCATAACTGAGTACGTGCTCAAAGGTGTATTTGTGAGACGTCACAATCGACATTTTGATGCCCATATTATCAAGTCAGGGATGTCCTTGAATACGAGGCCTTGTATAGCCCCATTCATACCGTAATAACTCTGTTTATTCGATCAAAAAAGCCTGCGGCGTCTGATCTCGGTCTACACTGATTGTTACTCATCCAGCATTCTTGGTTTAGGTCAGGTCACCATAATGGTCAGTGATCCACTAATAGGTACGCATAATAACTTAACTAGATGTAAACATACACCAAATTTTGTCAGCTGAGGCCAAACTGTTAGAAGACCTCAAAACGGACCGAACAAATGTATGTTTTACCACTATGGAAGCTGAGGGCAAGGGTTGGGATCCCGTAACGCAAGGTTAAGCACGCCTCCCTCCCCCCCCCCCCCCCCCACACACACACAGTAGTTCATTACTGACCGTTCCAAGGCGGTACATTTCCTATGGTATTGGGGGCGGGATGTGGATCCGATTGTATCAGTTCCAGAGTTCGCTTATCTACATTGCAGGTAATTAGCCAGAGAAAAGTTTTGTTTTTTGTTGGGTTTTTTTTCTGTAAAATAGGGCCAACATATAGGTCACAATAACTAATTCATGCTATACAATCCAAAAATACCACTAAATGTACCAAAAAACAAAATTGGTGAACCTAGGCCAAACAGTACATGAGTTTTGCACTGGACAAGTTTTTGTCTATGATGTCAGAAAAAAAAGGTAAAAGAAAAGTCCAGGGAGTGCCACAATTAAAACCGCAGCCCTTCCCAGACACCAAGAGTTAGGTCACAGTGTTATGCGCATGGTATGTGATGGCACCGGAATTTATCAGCTTAGGTCGTACACCACAGAATATCCATGTACCCTAATCAACACATTTTATGAGATCAACAGAGGTCATCGCCATTATGAAAGAAGTCTTCCGACACATATTTGTGTCTGTCTTTAGAAGTTCCGGTAAGCTATTACGAATCGGAATTAACGCAATTATAGTGTTGAAGTCCTATCTTTGAAAAGACATGTCTGGGATTCTCGAGAACAAATTGTAGACATCTGGTAAGAAAAAAGACATTTTCCAGTTTCTGAAAGCTGATTATTCAGACTATGTTCGAAAATGACCATACCAGGTTTAGCCTGAAGCTCCGCCTACTTAAAACATACGACAAACAAAGTTTGCTCCAATTGATTTCATAGAGAAGAAATGCACATGCATTTGTTTGTCTGAGTTTTGACAGTTAATTTTACAATACTGTACCATTTTCTTTGATCAGTAAAAATGGTCAATGCTAAGGTCAATTCCCTCAGTACATTCTGTACAATTCATTACGAAAACATGCCTATTCAAATGTACTGAATTTTTTTACCACCAAAAAATGAAAATTTTCAGAAAAAAAAACTTCTGATATTTTTCACATTTCTGCTCAAAACATAGACTGCGGGTACTCGTTAGAACCGCCTCGGCGAGGCGGTTCTAACGAGAACCCACAATCTATCTTTTGAGCAGAAATAAAAAACATAATGTATATCCCTATGAATCCTAGTTTTACTATATAAAAGTGGGGTTTAAGGGGGTCACAATTACATAGGCATGATTTCGTGGTCAACATATAATTCACAGGATTCTAAAACTGGTAAAGCGACAGGGAATAACCCGACGACACAGCGCCAATGCGAAAAAAGATCTTTGGATTCTGTGATTTCGGTCCTCCCAGAACATTTTGTTCATTATTGCTTGGTGTCTCGAAAAACACAACTGCTAGATGCCAGACAGTTTTTTTTTATTTGCACTTAGCTTCGTTAAATGATAGCAAAACATTATGTTAACAAGTTAAAAGCTATATAGTGTGTACCCGAAGTTATTATATATAATATAAAATGTTCAGATATGTTTCAGTTTTATCATTATATGCTGAAATAACTCATGGCATATATGGCTCTAGGAAAGGAGAGTATCTGGATCCATATTTGTTATCTCTGTATAAAAACATACGTTGTTGGTATTCATTAGAAGCGTCTCACATATGAGAAAATGTCATTTTTGGGATTAAAAGCAACGGCTTATTTAGTTTAAGACTTCTGGTTATACATTTCACACAGGTATGTTAATGTAATGAAGGAACAGCAATGTCTAATGTATAACACGAAAAGAAGAAAACCAATACACTCGCATGTGCGAAAAGTCATGACCAACTTGTTATCTATGCAGTAAAAAAATTCAAAATTGCCCAAGAAATACCACAATCACGAAGCACAGACTATCAGAGGTACATGAAGCAGGAGAGATGGGCAAACCATAGCAACATAAAGGCCAAATAATAAACCACCGAAGCACAAACAAAGACATACTGGAACAGAGGAACCGCCTTAAAACGGCCAGAAGAAATATAAATGAAAATATCCAGGAAATACCATACATCACGAAAACATGCCTATATAATTGTGACCCACTTAAACCCCACTTTTATATAGTAAAATTTGGGTTTACAGGGGTATGCATTAATTTTCTTATTTCTGGTCAAAAACATAGATTGTGGGTACTCGTTAGAACCGCCTCGACGAGGCGGTTCTAACAAGTACCACAATCTATGTTTTGAGCAGAATTATGTAAAATATCAGATTTTTTTTATCGGAAAATTTTCTTTTTTGGTGGTAAAATTTCCAGTATATTTGAATAGGTATGTTTTCGTAATGATCACGAAGCACACGCGTCCCTCCCGATGCACCAAAAGAAGGAGAGATTAGGAACAAATAATAACAACGAAAACGCCGCATATCATTACGAAAACACGCCTATTCAAATATACTGAACATTTTAACCACAAAAAAATGAAAAGTTTCAGATAAAAATTCGGATATTTCTCATACTTCTGGTCAAAACATAGATTATGGGTACTCGTAAGAACCACCTCGGCGAGGCGGTTCTAACGGGTACCCACAATCTATGTTTTTGGGCAGGAATACGAAAAATAATGTATACCCCTGTAAACCCCAGTTTTACTATATAAAAGAGGGGTTTAAGGGGGTCAAAATTATATAGGCATGTTTTCGTGATGTAAATCAAAAGACGCACAAACAAATAAGATACGCAAACTCCTGCTCACGTGAAAGACAACCCAGAGCCTTGCATCAATTTGACTCGCGAATTTGTGACACAATATGTGAGCAGTCTATAATAGTCAGATAATAATTAAAACCACTGCTGGCCTGTACTTAAGCACATGTTGGCCTGGTTCTTGGTGTCCTCGTATGGGAAAAGTAGGGATATCGATGCAAATAACTGGATCTCAAACAATGAAGGACTTGTTTAAAATGACAGCGATTAGCATCATCACAACAACTGGTGTCTATTAAACTACAATCTTGGAGAATAATGTCAAAGTTCTAATGATTTAAAAAAAAAAAAAAAAAAGGTAAGAGAAAAGTCCAGGGAGTGCCACAATCACAAACCGCAGCCCTTCCCAGACCCCAAGTCCCATCTACAGCATTAACCATGTATGTTCTGATCTAGCATTTTATATACTATATATTTTATTTATAACGTCAACGACTTATCATTTATATACATTTTGAATTATTACGGCGCAGTTGTTTTTACAAAGAAATGAATTTTGTTGTAACTTCCCTGTAGTTTCATTGCAGACTGTCCCAAGGCGGCTCCTCTCTTGTAGTTTTTTGTTTTCTTCTAAATATATTGTGATACCCTCATTTTCTGAGTATTTCGCGCAAGTTTGTCTTGGTAGAAACCAGTATTAAGCAACGTGGATAAAGTGTTTTGTTCCAAGACACAATACTGGTAAGTCGAAGTCTCTAACTTGCGATCTTGAAGCTGACTCTTTACAACACTGCATCACAGCGCTACAGGGGGTCAAAATTATAAGGTATGTTTTCGTAATGTCTTTCATGGTTAATTCCTTTTATGAAGGGATTATATACCAAGACAACTATCACATCCTGCTGGAGTAGTAATAGTGAAGAGGATAAAAATAACAGGTCAAACTTTATGATGTTGGTCTAAATTCAGATTAAAAACAAACGTGTCAGGATCAAGGGTCTGAAGTGTTGCAGCCTTCCAACCACATTTTGGAAGGATTAAGATATAGCAAGAGTATTTGTAGAAGCTCTTAAATGTATGGATCGGACTGGCCGTACCACGATAATCTAGTAGTTGTATGTATCCAGAGAGAGGTACTGCCATAGGCCCAGACACAATTTTATGAAAATGACATTGAAGCAAAGTTATAAGTCTTTGTTCAATGCTCCTCGTTCCTTGGTTTTATAACCTAGCTAGCAATCTTTATAAATCTATAGCGGGTCGTTATCGGCCCGTCAGGGTAGGGGCCGATAACGGCCCGCTATAGATTTATAAAGAATGCTTACTGGGAATGGCTTAGATTATTTGATAAGCCATTGACATGTTTTATAAAAGGTAAAACGTAAATACGCGAATCGCTGATACAGGATATACAGCGGAATAATCACTAATCGAAATTTAAAAATGAACACGGTCTTTTAAGCGCTTTGGAAAAGCGACGCAAATGAAGCGTTTATTTAAATAGCTTTTGTTCGATCACAATGATGTGATTTTAACTGATAGCGCATAAGATTGCGCAATTTTCTCCGTTAGGATTTCAAGGCTACTAAATTTACCACGAATACCTAGGCAAACAGTGTAGACAGACCAAACTGCTAGAACAGTATAGATTATGCACTGTTTGCCGTTCAACTATGACGTGTTGAAATTTCGACAAGTGAAATGAATTCGTTCAAGTTTTAGGATAAGTGTGCCAGGGTTTACGGTGCATGACGTGTTAATATTCTGCAAAGTTAAAGTTGATTTTACTACCACTTGGACTGCAGGTAGCATATCTGTAAATGTACTATATAATATAAAGTTAGTACATTTCGACAGAAATACTTTTGTCGACATAAAAACTAAAACTTTTTGATCCTTTGGGATCACTGACATCCATTTGATTTATTTAAAAATAGAAATAAAACCCACAACCTCTGGCTAGAATGTTGAAATATTTTGCACGTTGTATTTCTGTTTGTTAAATCATATTTATTGCAAAATTTATAATGCAAGGGGTCGGGCCACAAGTTCTCACAACATTAGTTACGGCCCTCGCCCTACAATGGAATCAAAGCATGTATATATCAGAAAAAAAATATGAGAAACGTCCAGGGAGTGCGACAATCACAAACCGCAGCTTCCCCCTCCCCCACCCCCAGAAACCAAGAGGAAACCGACAAAACTAAACAAGCACAGATCGAACAAACGCACAAAAAGCACCAAGACTAGCCCTCCCCTCCCCAAGCGAGGGAATCATAACGCCAAAAAGACTGAAAAACACAAGAACAAAATAACACAAGGTTAAGGCATAAAACAAATCGCCTCGTAGAATAAACCACAAAGCAACAAAAAAAAAACAAACAAAAAAAAAAACAAAAAAAAAAAAAAAAAAAAAACACCGGGACCACCGCCTTAGAACGGTCAGCAGAGTAAACCACTGGGGGGTTTAAAGCACTCTTACAGCAAGCTAACTTCACCCTGGGTCCCATTGCTATTCTTAATACAGAAACACATAAAAATGCGGTTCGCATAAAGGCTCCCAACTCAGTCAATGCATCAAAGCGAAAACACAAAAATCAAATTAATCACTATAATAAACAAAGACGAGTACTCATGGCTAATTCTACTGTATGCCAGAGTAAATGAAAACCCATAGTTGAAACACGGCCTACCAAGCCAAAGACGTATCGTCAAGCCCCAACCCACTGGTTTAAAGCACTTTTACAGCGAACTAACTTCACCCTGGGTCCCGATGCTACTCTTAATACAGAAATACATAAAAATTCGGTTCGCATAAAGGCTCCCAACTCAGTCAATGCATCAAAGCGAAAAATTAAAAATCAAATTAATCACTATAATAAACAAAGACGAGTACTCATGGCTAATTCTACTGTATGCCAGAGTAAATGAAAACCAATAGTTGAACCACGGCGGGCCAAGCCAAAGACATATCGTCGAGCCCCAACCCACTGGTTAAAGTTTTACGAAGAGGCCGTCATTGAGTCTGAGACCCGAACCGCCGTCGTGCAATTAAAGAGTGAAGCATAGCCATCAACAATGATTGGGTTGACAACTAGGCATGCAAACCTAAATGTTTGTGGTCTGAGACAAATTTAATTTGAATACCGTCAAGAATTATATGAGGCAAGTTAGTAAAATGCTTTAAAATAAACAGGATGGCTTTAGTTTTCAAAGCGTTGAAGGATATGAGCCATTGTTTTAGCCCAAGTAGACAGAATCTGTAAAGCATGATTAATTATACCATGTAAGTCTATAATTGATGACGCTGAGCAGAATAGAGAGCTATCGTCTGCAAATAGACATGTTAAACTAAGTAGTGACTCTGCAATGTCATTAAAATAAATCAAGAACAGCAGAGGCTCAAGGACTGAGGCTTGGGGTACTCCAGCATGCACTGGTTTTGGGGTTGAAGTGCAGGATCTGGTTACCATACGTTGAGACCTGTTACTTAAGTCAATAAGCCAGTCAAAATAGAACCACTTATGCCATGCTGTTTTAATTTAAACACAAGACCCTTGTGCCAGACTCTGTCAAAAGCCTTTGACACATCACAGAATACCATACATCATTATCAAACGTTTCACAAATATGATGATAGATAGCTTTTAATTGATAAGTTGTTGAGTGATTGGGTTAGAAGCCAGATTGATATTTGTACAGTAGGTGGTTATCATGCAGATGTTCTAAATGTTTCTGAAAACGATTCGTTCTTGTAGCTTGCCTAGGTTACTTAATAAAGAGATTGGTCTATAACTGGATGAAAACGACTTATCCCCCTTTTTATATAAAGGGAGAACATTTGATTCTTTCTCTGAAAGATCTGTTAAAAAGAATAGACAGTGGAATTGAATTTTCGTTTGCGACTGCAATTAACACCCTATTGCTAATGGCATTGGACACAGTAGCTTTATTTGGGTTCAGTAATTTATCAAGGTTTCTATTTCGCCTGCATTACAGGAAATATCAGAAAGAAGATTCTGTGTTTTCGCCTGCAAATGTGGGAGTTGAACGTTACTGTCATCGACATTTATGATTGGAGTAAAATAACTATTAAGAAATTCAACTTTTTTCTTCATCAGAAAAGCAGTAAGTGGTTTCGCCATTCTTTGATTCTGACAGTCGCGGTATGATGTTTGAGGCGTTGGTTTAGACTAAATGATGAATAACCTGCCAAACTTTTCCATGTTGTTTTTTGTGAAAATCGGAAATAGATAGTTCAAGATTGTTATAAAATCTTTCTTTTGCATACTTTATTACTTTATGAGGTTATTTACTTTATGCATGTATGTTTTTTTTTTTTGTTTTTTTTTTTGTATTTATTCCAATCGTTTGCATTGCCTGTTCTAAGTGATTTTTTAAGTCTGTCTCGTATCCTTGGAAAGCATCATATTTCAGAGTCGAACCAAGATTTGTGTGCATGTTTGTTCATGTACACGCAAGTTGAACAATGTCTGCTAGTAGTACTTTATTTGATGTATTAGTTGCTCCCAAAAGACCACTATCTCCATTTCAGAAAGTATTTCATCTAAAATGTTTACATATAAAATAAAACGTATTCTAATAAATGCCCAATGTTTGTTTTATTTTTTACCATAAAGACATGCCATGTAAACATGTGGATTGAAACTGAAATTTTATTTATGAAAAGGTAGTTCATACAGTTAAAACTTTAACATAAATTCCACGTATTGAAATACAGAAACATGTCTAAAACCGCAGCCTTTCCAATCTTTTAAGCAACTGACAGTAGATTATTATTGTTGAATCTCCTTGGAGTATTGAACTGCAAACTACAAATATAAGCATTGCGTTTAAAGCCAGCAGATTATCAAATAACACACTCACAAAACCTTTAAAAAACTGAAGTGCAAAGTTTTCTGGGCTAGACTAGTATATGAATAATAACCTACTTAGGGCAGACAAACCGGGGGCTGTCATCCTTTGCATGGACTTCCGTTCGCGTTTCTTCTTTTTATAGATGATAAAATGTGTTTATATTATATAAGAAATAAACGTTTAAACTAGAGGGTGACGACTTTTGTAATTGAACACCTTAAGTTGGCTGTATGGTGATGTATTTAAAATGTTGACTGAATGGCAACAGTGCAAACACAGATCAAACGCCGTGTTCTGTGGCGTCTGATCTGTGTCTACACTGTTTAATCAGACCTGTGTGTCTTAACACTCTAGGAATGAATCTGGGAGTCTCTAATTTCAGGAGTCAAATTACATATTCATTTGTTGAATGTGGTTGTTTGATTTATTTTTTCCTGAATTCTGCAAATCTGTTATGTCGAGGTATGGATATCTCGAAGTATATCAGAAAGTCCCTTGGACTTCGAGATGACGAGAGTCGACTGTATTTTATTTGATTATATAAAACTGATACGAAGGATGATGACAAGTCTGTTAACGCCGGACCTTGCATATGGGGTTAATATTACAGGCTCGCACGTACTGTCTGGACATTGCTTCTAATATAATTGAGTCAGCAGCGCTTGACAAAACCTACAATAAGACCTATGTGACCAGGAAAGACCTAGATCAGCATGTAAATCCACCCACTACGGCAAGGGTTCTCGTTTATCCCTCTTTGGATAGCCCGGAGGCGGTAGAGGGCACATGTGATCAGCAAAGACTCTGATCAGACTGCGCGGATGCGCAGGCTGATCTGAGTCTTCGCTGCTCGCACAAGTCTTGTTGTAGGATTAGTCGTGCGCTGGCTAATATGTTTGACAAGGTACAGTTGATGCTGCTAGAATTTGGTCAACAACAACCGTTCAGCTGTGCTCTATCATATTTTATAACACTTTCATCTTCATCGCATACTTATATGCAAAACGTTTCCATGATCACTGTTATGAAATCTGTTTTCATGTATTACAAGCAAGCCTTTATTTCCTCATTAATCCTGGCATATGCCACCCAATAAATTGTTTCATATCATCTTAAGTTTTAAAGCCTGCAGGAAATTTTAAACAAATTATATTCATTTCTGTTTCATCCTTTCTTATTCTATTCAGTGCGATACTTCTTTTAATATAAAACTGTTTATAATACTCCTGAGCTAATACTTTAATGCATGCGTTCTTTTCATGTTCTCATTGTGCAAGACATAGCGGATGTATTCTATAAAGATTGTTAGAATATTTGGTTTTATAATAAGACGATATAATGTAAAAAATTCTAATGAAATTTTCCTGCGATTATTACCTTAATAACCATAAATATTCAGACAGATTGGTCTGAACAACATTAGTAGACCCTGATCAGACGCGGCGTCTGATCAGGATCTGCACTGTTTGCCATTCATCGAGCGTTTTTGACGCATAAATACGTATTAAAAAGACATACAAATTTTAAGAAAAATGAATAGGGTCCGGAGGTAAGGTATCACAATATTTAGGGTAAATACGTTATGTGCCAAGCACGCCAAGCACTTATGTAATACTATTTTTCCAGAAACGAGAGTGAACAAACGCTGCACTCAGTGAATCTATGAATCTGAATGAATTTGCGAAATTAAGCACTATGTTGACTTTAAATCAAAGACGTTTGTCAAATTCGTCATGTGCAAATACCTGATAGGAAATTCACGTCAGTAAAAATCAAGAGTGCATGACACAACAGATTTCACACATACATAGGTCTGACTGCTATACGGAAATAACTGTCGCAGTCTCATGCGTGTTTAAGGTTTAGTGCTTTTGGATGGTCCAGGAACTAAAGTTTTTTTAGACGAACTGAAAAGATATTATTGCATAAAAAGCAGTGTCGCACGTTATTAACAGCCGCCATGCATTAGTCGGCGAAAAGCTGTGTATTAACAAGGCAATTCACACGCTGTGAATGCACGGCTACGCAACTTTCAATATGATCGTACCGGGGCCACAGATTTGCTTCCATTACGAGATGTGTACTGCCCGGCCCTAGAACGAGCATAGTTCGTGGAAATGACGTTAGCAAGAAATCGGTGAAAAGGCGAAACAAAATAGTGCAAGAAATAACGCAAAATGTAGCAAATGTTTTCAGTTTTTATGCAATAATAGCGATCGAACATGCTTTTTCAATGCATTAACATTCGCCAGGTCCCTTGGGAGGTGTTGAAAACCGCGGCCTTCGGCCTCGGTTTTCAACACCTCCGACGGGACCTGGCGAATGTTAATGCATGAAAAACCATGTTTGATCACTATAATGAAGATATCCAGGAAAGGGGCCTGACTCACAATGTACACAAAGAAAAAGAACGAGAACAAAGACAAGGTTAGCAGCACAGTTGCTTTAACCGACATACACAGAAGAACTGCAACAGAGGAACCGCCTTGGAACGGTCAGGAGAAACAACTACTATAGGCACCAACACCCACCACCCCAGTCAGCATTCTACGTAAATCTATATCGGGCCGTCACCGATGTAGATTTACGTAGAATGCTAGCTGGTCACTTCAAATACAGTCGACTCTCGTTATCTCGAGGTCCAAATGACTCTCTGAAATACTGATATCCGTACTTCGACACATCAGATTTGCAGACTTGAGGAATAAATAAATCGAAAAACTGTAATTGAACTCCTGGTTAGAGATATATTGAAAATATTATGGAAAAAAAAAGGAGTAATTGCTCAAAAAAAAGGAAAATCTCCTCTTTTCCACAATATTTTGTTACCTGTTGTTAGATTTTTATGTTAAAACTGGGACCAGATCTTCACTTCGAGGCAAGCGGTTATTCGAGATATTCGAAGTCGAGTTAACGAGATTCTACTGCACATTTTCTCATGAAACAGGAAAACCGCAGACATCAGGTATCGTATTTACCCTTAATATCAATACAGGAAGACCTGAGCAAACAGTGTAGATCCAGATTATACGCGACAGAGCACAGTGACTGATCAGGGTCAAAAAGGAATTGATAAAAAATTAGAACAATAAAATAAAGACTGCCACTGGAAAAAAAGACTACAAAAGAAAAAAAGACTATAAAAGAAAAAAAAAAAAAGACTACAAAAGAAAGAAAATCCGAGTCTCGGTTTCATTGTAACTCTTCATACGACGACAGCATTGCAGTTTGCATGGCTGCAAAGTTATCTGGTGTTAGTGCCCTGTAGCGGCCATAAAACGCCTCCCCATGATTAAATCCCAGCAAACACACAACGTCCTAACAACGTCGTTGCGACGTCATTGTGACGTTGCAGCGACGTTGTAACGACGTTGTTGCGACGTTGTGTGTTTGCTGGGCTGTTGTGTAGCTGGTATTTTCTGGTCCTTTGTGAACACTGACCCCCTTCCAGGAGTTATGAAAATTGATTAGGGCGTGGGGGTCACTGATGATTAGCCAAAACTAGCCTAGTCTGGCCCAGATAATACCTTTTTCTTTAAAGGCTCCATATTCTGAACTGAATCAAAAATGAAATGATTTTTATCATATTTCTGAATTAATGTTGGCAAATTAATTCAGAGATATGATAAAAAATCATTTTATTTTTGATCCAGTTCAAAAACGCGAGACTAATTGAATTTTAACAGGCTGTCAGATGCCACATTTTAGGATTGTACTTATATTTTTAAACCTTTCTTGGATAATAAAATGTCTATTTTTGATGAATATGGAGCCTTTAAATTTGTGCGTGTGAGTTCATTACTCTCGAAGGTATTCCATTTAGAATCGTATTATGACAGCATTGTAAGTTGCAGGACTGTCGAGATACGAGAATGGATCCAAGGGAAATACGAATGAAGCTGCTTTAAGATGAAAAACGAGATACTTTTACGCCGGTATAACAAAGATTTTAAGATATCCCATTACAGTCGACTTTCGTTATCTCCGTCCAGGGGACTCTCTGAAATACTTCGAAATATCCGTACCTTGACACATCAGATTAGCAGAATTGAGGACAAATAAATTGAACTAGCACATTTCACAAATGATTATGTAATATTTGACTCCTGAAGTTAGAGAAAGATTGAAAAGATTTTGGAAAAAAGAGGAGAAATTGCTCCTGAGGATCAATTTCTCCTCTTTTCCACAAGATGTTGTTTCCTGTTGTTAGATTTTCGTGTTTAAACAATGATCAGATTTTCATTTCTAGATTAGCGGTTATTCGAGATAAGCGAAGTAGAGATAACAAGAGTCGACTATATTGAGATTAAATAGGAAAATAAATAGCGTACTTTCCAATTCTCACAATGGACGTGTTTCCTGAAGCTGTCAGGTATAAATGGGTTCAGTAAGCCCCACGTGTCTCAGCTGATCTATCTAATGGTACGAGCGATAAACAT
This sequence comes from Anodontia alba, assembly GCA_964016985.1. Taxonomy (NCBI): domain Eukaryota; kingdom Metazoa; phylum Mollusca; class Bivalvia; order Lucinida; family Lucinidae; genus Anodontia; species Anodontia alba. The sequence goes on along the minus strand of OZ024835.1, from coordinate 1,126,767 downwards.
TAAGCGGCTGGCTTGTATTTAATTAATTGTGGGGTCAATAAAGGGCGTCAACTGTAAAATAAATCTTAAAACACTGTCTGTCGTCAAGTGATTACCTTGTTTACCTTAAAAATCTCCGCGGCTTAACTTTTAACCGTATTTATAAAATTAAACACTTCAAGTTGGCTTCCTGGTGATGCATCTAAAATGGTGATTGAATGGCAAACAGTGTAGACGCAAATCAGAAGCCGCGTTCTGTGGCGTCTGATCTGTGCTCATCATGAAAACATGCCTATATAATGTTGACCCCCCTTGAACCCCACTTTTATACAGTAAAACTGGGGTTTACAGAGGTATACATTATTTTTATTATTTCTGCTCAAAACCACAGATTGTGGTACTCGTTAGAACCGCCTCGCCGAGGCGGTTCTAACGAGTACCCACAATCTATGTTTTGAGCAGAAATATGAAAAATATCAGAGTTTTTTACCTGAAAATTTTCATTTTTCGAGGTGAAATTTTCTATATATTTGAATAGGCGTGTTTTCGTAATGTTAAACTGTTTGTTCAGACCTATATGTCATAATACTTAGGGAATATACGGTAACTGAAGCATAGTAAGAGATATTTAAGTAAATTAGACTCATGCTGAAAAAGATATATCAGTCTGCTGATCAGGCAGTTGAAAACCGTGCAATGAGAAAATATACTCATGACTTCAGAAAACAACAAAGGGCGCCCACGCAGTCAGTTCAGGGCATTGTCTCTTTATTTCAGAATACTCAAAAAAGTACAGAAGATGTTCAGGAAGAGATATAATCAAAGGATATAGCTTGCCAATGACACTAATATAGCCTGCCAATGACACTTAGAAGGAGAGCAAACAAACCAGGACATACCAAAACTGTAGAAAGCAAGGCCTACGTTAGGAAATGTTCAAATTTAGGAAAGTAAAATTGCTGCAGGCAACCTGACAAGTTTCTGTTTTAAAAAAAAAAACATATTTCGTGCAAGTCACAGAGAATAAGACTTTGTATTTGATGTGACCCGTCTGCTAGGCAGTCGATTCACATGACATGTCAGAATATAAGTGAATATATCCAGGAAATGCCACAATCACGAAGCAAACCTTCCCAAGGCACCAAAAGGAGATACACTCGAACCTCGATAGCTCGAACACCAATGGCTCGTTTACGATGGCTAATTCGAACTCGTTTTTGAGTCCCTACGAAGTTCTTCCGATAGCTCAAGAAAACAAATATTTAGGGAAATTTTCTTATTTTATCATAAAATTGTATGTTGTGTGTAATCATTAGAATCGCCTCATCGAGGCGATTCTAATGAGTACACTTAACATACAATTATTGTGTAGAAAATCGAAAAAAAAATCCTTAAATTATCGACATTTGCTTCCTGACTTGGCACCATAATTAACCCTCAGTGGCTCAAACTACCCATGTCTCGAACAATTTTCTGTGGTCCCAAAGATGTTCGAGTCATCGAAGTTCGACTGTATGTGGAACAAATAATGACAACACACACGCCACCTATGAAACCACCGACGCCCAAAGACAAACTGCAATGTAGGAGCCGCCTTGAACGGTCAGTAGAAAAAGTACTAGCATAGGGGTGCTTAAACCAGTTCCAATCCTTATATTATCTGTAAAATACAACAAGAGAGCTAAGATAGCCCTGTATTGCTAACTTGAGTACAAGACAAGTGAACCTCAGGGCTGTAATTTGAACAAGTCAATTTGATACTTCCAAGTAAGTTTCGAGTCAACTGACCGACCTTTCTGTTCAAGAGAAGTGGTTGAAATAGATTTTCAAGATGGCAACCGTGGCAGCCATCTTGGATTTTCGATCGAAATTATTTTAGCTTTTTTTTATCAACAAGTCATCCCGAATCTTCCTATCACGTTTCAGGTCAGTTGACCTTTCCGTAAAGGAGAAGTACTTCAAATTACACTTTCAAGATGACTGCCATGGCGGCCATCTTGGATGTCCGATCGGAACAATTTTAAGTATTTTTGATCTGCAAGTTAGCTTGATATTTCCCACAAAGTTTCGAGTCAATTAAGCTTTCGGTTCAGTGCAAGCGCAGAATAGATTTTCACAACAGCGGCCATGGCTGCCATTTTGGATTTCCAATCGGAATGCTTTTAGCTATGTTTTATCTCCAAGTTGCCCCGATATTTCCTACCAAGTATGGAGTCAATTGCCTCCCGGTTCAGGAGGAGGAAAGCAAAATAGATTTTCAAGATGGCCGCATCTTGAATTTCCGATCGGAAAGAACTACGCTATTTTTTATCTACATGTTGCCTCGATACTTCCTACCAAGTTTTGAGTTGGCCGTTCGGTTCAGGAGAAGAAGTCCAAAATAGATCTTTAGGATAGCGGACATGGAAGCCAGTTTGGATTTCCAATCGAAACGATTTTAGCTGTTTTTGATCTACTAGTTGCCCCGAATCTTCCTACCAAGTTTCGAGTCAATTGGCCTTTTGGTTCAGGAGAATAAGCGCAAAATATATTTTCAGGATTGCCGACACTGGCCGTTCATCATTCATATGAACTGAAGTCTGAAGTCTTCAGATGTTGTGTGCCAAAGTCCAAGGCGATCCGACTTGTAGTTCTGGAGAAGATGATTTTAAAGGGTTTTACTATATATGGGCATGGTGGCAATCTTAGTAATATGACCAGGACCAATTATATGAACTTTTGTTTATATTTGCCATAGATGTTCCACATGAAACTTGACCATTCAGCTCAGTAGTGTCTGAGAAAACAATGATCGAAAGTGTGGATGTACGATAGCCTGAATGCAAGGCAGAAAATCTATGTGGAAAAACATGATGCCAACAAAAAGGCCTTACCACTTTATCCAGTTGTTGTAAGTTTCAAAAACATCTGTTTTAACTTTGACTACGTATATATTTTTTTTTCAAGATTTTCCAGTGTAAAAAAAGGTAATAGAAAAGTCCAGGGAGTGCCAATGAAAAGCCTTAACGAACAAAATTGACCTTGTTATAAAATAGGTCAAGGTCATACCTGGGTCAAAATTTATTTAAACTTTGTAGGGCTCAAGTCATTTTTGCTGTGTACCAAGTTTCATCTGACTTAAAGTTCTGGAGAAGAAGATTTTAAAGGTTTTTCACCATATATGGGCATGGCAGCCACCTTGGTCACGTGATCAGGACCAATTATATAAACTTTACTTCACAGTACTTCAGCATAGTGCAGATTATATTTAATTTCCTTTGGGATCATTGGGCCCATTGTGGTATATTTGAAAATGGAGTTCTGCTCATGTATACGCTAGAGGGCGTAAGCAGTGTTGCAAACTTCATTGCTGCTTATGAAGAATCTCAATAAAACCGAGACTCCCATTTTCTAGTCTGTAGTGTGTTCTTTGTTTCCAAAGGCAATCTTTTTGAGGTTTATTTTGTTCCCTTGAGGCTTGGATTGTTCCATATAAAATTGATAAAATGGATTTTGAGAAGATGTTTGAAAGTGTGGACGAGTTTTCCAATGTTAAATTCTAAATGAAAGTTGCCTTATTGTAAAATAAATCGAACAACCATATTTCACAAAGAATATGTAATTTGACTCTTGAAGTTAGAGATTTACTGGCAATATTGTGGAAAAGAGGAGAAATTGCTCTTTAGGAGCAAGTTTTCCTTTTTTTAAACAATATTCTGTTACCTTTTGTTAGGTTTTCACTTCGAGATAAGCGGTTAGTCGAGATATGCGAAGTCGAGATAACGAGAGTCGACTGCAATTCTGAAATCGCACAGTAAAGACTCTCAGTCCGCACGAATGCTGCTCTGGCCTTCACTGTCCGCATGTGCCCAAAAGTCAGCTTGCCTGTCGTAGTTTGTTAATTTTATCTGTTAGTGTCAGTGAAAGACTATGCTCTGTGAAAGTGGCTCTCCTCTATTAATTTATCTAACGGCATAACTAAAATGTACTTTTACAAACTGAATATGTCAAGCTCTTTCTTACGTTTGTGCGTGTTTTCTTATTTATTTTATTCATTTTATTTTATTCTTTTTGGTCACATTACGAAAACACGCCTATTCAAATATATAGAAAATTTTATCTCCAAAAACTGAAAATTTTCAGATAAAAAAATCAGATATTTTTCATATTTCTGCACACAACATAGATTGTGGGTACTCGTTAGAACCGCCTCGCCGAGGCGGTTCTAACGAGTACCCACAATCTATATTTTGAGTAGAAATAAGAAAAATAATGTATACCCCTGTAAACCCCAGTTTTACTATATAAAAGTGGGGTTTAAGGGGGTCAAAATTATATAGGTAAGTTTTCGTGATGAATTTTGTGACCCGTAAACATGCAAAACAAAACACAAACACAGACGTATTTGTGGATTTCTTTTCGAAAAGATAGAAGAGAATATTTTAAATAAGTTCAGGGAACCATCTCACTACTTAAATGTTATTAACTGTTACTTCAATAGGGCATTGGCATGCAATTTAACAAGCTTGATTGCATTCAACAAGAGAGCAAATATCTCAATTCTAAACGTTATTACATCATACCCAATTTCAAGCAACTTGCATGCAGTTCTTCAAAAGACACGTTCGTCATGAAGATTATTAGATGTTTTAGAACCAAGTTAAGGATGGAATTTCAAGATTGCATGCCTTGTATACGGTCCCACTTCGATTTAATGGAAACATTTCCAGAACGAAATTGTTTATTTGCGTGTTGTGTATCCTGTCGAAATGCAGTAATGAAACTGGTGTTCTTTGCTCTTATATAAGATGACATCGATTGTAAAGAGAATAGCCAAACCTCGGTTTACTGACATGAAATTTGTAAGCTGCAATACCTGTCGCTGCAGCGGCAGGTATTGCAGTTTGTAAATAGCATGTCTGTAATGTCACGTAGAAGTACTTCTCTAAGATTACCAATCTCCCTGTATTTCTGAGATACAATTTCGTCTTATATTTTGGTCATGTCTCTTGTTTTAAATTGAGTGTTAATTAATTTATTTACTTATTCATTTATTTATTTATAAAATAAAATAACAAAAGAAAATATAAGTCCTGATTGTATGACTCAAAAAGAACCACTTAATAAAGAAAAATTACCTCCCCATTTAAGAAGGGATTCATTTATTAGCACAGCAAATTTTTTTCTACTGGTCTGGCCTTTTGTTTTTTTGAGAAGAAAGACATACGCTTTCCTCTTCATGTGTCTGGGCTCTATTTTAATTTTCCTTCTATTATCGACGAAGTAATATGCATTGCCTCCCAAAAATAAAAGTCAAAAAGGATTGCCTTTGGAAACAAAGAACATACTAAATCACGAAAATCACTGACTCGGTTTGACTGAGTCTCTTCATATGCAACACTGTAGTTTGCGAGGCTGCATACGCACCCCCATCCCCCCACCCCTCCCACTAGCGCCGGCTTAAGCGGTATTCGATTTTCAAAATAATCAGGATGGGCTCAATGATCCCAAAGGAAATAATATATATAACTTGCACTATGATGATGTACGCGGAAACTTTTTTACGGCCGCCACACGGCACAACATCAACCTTTATGCCCAAGCAAGGCTGTATTTAATGATAATGACCTTCCTGGGTATCTCCATTTTATTTCATTTTAGAGGATTCTCTTTTTGAGGTTAATACATGCACCTTCCATTATGAAAACGTTTTAGCCAAGGAGTAAATCAAAGATGGTATTTTTAATAAACACAATCAATAACCATTAAATTGCCTTTGCTTATAAGATTACCAATGCAAATGGTATATAATAAAATATATCGGTGTTATCATCACGAAAATACGCCTATATAATTTTGACCCCTTTAAACCCCACTTTTATATAGTAAATCTGGGGTTTATAGGGGTATGCATTATTTTTCATATTTCTGCTCGAAAACATAGACTGAGGCGGTTCTAAAGAGTACCCAAAATCTATGTTTTGAGCAGAAATATGAAAAATATCAGAGTTTTTTATCTGAAAATTTTCAGTTTTTGGAGGTGAAATTTTCTATATATTTGAATAGGCATGTTTTCGTAATGTCTGGCCGCAATAAGAGAGTATTGCTTTTAATAATACGGTATGAAGTGCAATTGTACAGGGGTTTTTATTTTTCGGTTGAATGTTCAGAGGTTTTGCAGTTTACGAACCAGTTTTTTTTTTTTTTTTTTTTTTTTTCAATATGACTGTTACTTCTAACAACTGCTGTTTGCTGCATACATCTGTATTAATATGCTTAATAATTAAAATCGTCATTTCCAAGATTATATGAAGGAACATGCCATGGCTTACACATCTCTAGATGAGACAACTATTTTTTTTTTTTTTTTTTTTTTGCTTTCTAAAAAAAACAAAAAACAAACAAACAAAAAAAAACTTAAGTTGTTGGGACTCATTAGAAGCTCCTCAATGTTATTTATTAACCCATTTATGTCTAGTGTCCCATGAAAGGGACATTGGCAAACAGTGAAGACAGAGCACGGCGTCTGATCAGGGCCTGCACTGTTTGCATTTACTACAGGAATTTCTATAAACAATCGATCCAGAGTATATTTACATCAAAATTTTCTTAAGGCTGTTGTCCACGTGATTATCATTGACCAATGAAATCAAACCGCACGTTTGTACGTTATGCAGGTAACGGTTATTTATAGCCGCGCTAGTCTTGTCGCTGTGACGTTAAAGTGCAGTGTCAAGAGGGTTATCTGTAAAATCTGAACTGGGACATTGGCAAAAAAAGTCATTACGAAAACACACCTATTCAAATACACTGAAACTTTTACCACCAAAAAATAAAAAAAAATTCAGATAAAAAAATTCTGATATTTTTCATATTTCTACTTAAAACATAGATTGTGGGTACTCGTTAGAACCGCCTTAGCGAGGCAGTTCTAACGTGTAGCCACAATCTACGTTTGGAGCAGAAATAAGAAAAATATTGTATACCCCTGTAAACCCCAGTTTTACTATATAAAAGTGGGGTTTAAGGGGGTCAACATTATATAGGTATGTTTTCGTGATGTACAGACCCAGATCAGACGCGGCAGAACGCGGCATCTGATAAGGGTCTGCACTGTTTGCTCAAATTACATTAGGGTTAAATGAAACAGTCTTAAGTCCCCGTTCATTACCGTTTACCAGCTTGTACTCAGAGACAATCGGCCAACTAGTGCTGTCACTGCTTCGATAAATAAATGTATTAACGTAATGGAGTAAGTAAAATACACATACCGTAATCGCCCTAATTACCGCACATACCCCTATAAGCGCACAGTCGAGCAATTCCGTAGTTTTCAGATTACAGCCAGAGTACTTTTTGTCTACTTCTGTATAGAGACATATGTTGTGGGTACCCAATAGAATTGCATCGACTTGTCGATGCAATTAAAATAAGTACCCACAATATATGCTTTTATAAAGAAAATCAGGAAAAAAATCGCATAAACATTATCAAATTGAGTCATTTTCTGATCCTTTCAAAAGTGTATCCTTAGTAGGTATATACATATTTTACCATAAGTTTTCCCAGTAATTTTGAAAAACCTAAGCGCACAGTGCGGTTATTAGATCGAATACGGTACTTACTTCAATATTTATGGCCACGACTTTATCTCTGTTTAATGACACTAGATGATTCCAATGTAATGTAATATGTTTGTGGACGTTCTGTCGGTATTTTCTTTGTTGGCTTTAAAATGTAGCATTTTTCTGAATAGCTGTTGAATGATTTGAATAAAAATACCGAATTGTGTCTGAACTGCTGTAACACGCTTTACATACCTGTAGTTTGAGAATTATATTTTTGTCTCAGTTTTACTGTTGTCTTTCCAACAGTAAGGAAGGCAATGATCAGGAATCGATACAATTACCTAACACCTTCCTTCCAAGACACCAAAGGGAAAGAAGGACGCACATAAAGCAACGACAGCACAATGAAAACTATACAAACAGAAAGCCAAAAGGACAGTTTCTTTCCCAAACATTGGTCAAACGGCTATCCAAAAGTAAACATTTCACCAGGACATACATGCAAAGACATACAGTGACAGAAATAGTAAACCACAGCAGTAGCACTATCTTGGAACGGTCATTTTTTTTCTTTTACTTGGGGGCTTAAATCAATTTTACGTGGCCGCAACCCTCGTCCTTAGTTCTGCCGTGTACAAAAAGTAATACCATAAAATGTTGAGTGTTAAAAAGGAACAGCCAACTGTCCTGTAAACATTCTATAACAGTCATTTGAACAGTTAACCTTAGTTGCATTCATGTACAGTTAGTTATGGACGTGTACAACAGCAAGTATGTATATATTTCAACCAAACATCATGGATGTGCAGGCTAGTCTGGGTCTTCACTATTGGCATTAATACTAAACATTTTCGCATTATAAAACATATCCGCTTACGCCAATGTAATGTTTAAGGCTATATCCAAATAAGACTGCAACTTTGTTTATCAGTTTATTATAATAATACTTCATGCAATATACATACACACTCTGAGCATAAAATAGTCAATTGTTATCCATTTTCAATAATTGTTGCCTTGTAAGTGGTCTCTGAGTGTGGAATTCAAAACAAAAATTGACAGTAGCATCAATCTAACTATTATGATTTTCTAATAGGTTGTCGTATAGTCTGTTATCAGACAACATAACCATATATCATAGCTATCCCTTGTGAAATGCTTTGCCTCTGCCAGAAGGACACTGATTTCTTGGTAAATTACTGAACACCAGTGAAGCTTGACAAGATTCTTAGCTGATCTGAGCTGTTCGTATATTTTTGTGCTTTATTATTCCGGTAAAAGACGGACAGCGGTGAACCTGCTCAGCATGAGTGCAAAGTTGGAGCTAATGCACTGGAAGATGCATTAGCTCCAGTTTCGCACACATGCTGAATATCCAGTGCAATAGTTCCAAATTCGCACATATGCTGAGCATCCACTGCATGGCTCCCAATATCGTACACATGCTGAGCATCCAGTACAATAGCTCCAGTTTAGTACATATGCTGAGCATCCAGTGCAATAGCTCCAATTTGGCACTAATGCTGAGCATCCAGAGCAATAGCTCCAGTTTGGCATTCATGCTGAGCATCCAGTGCAATAGCTCCAATATGGCACTAATGCTGAGCATCCAGTGCAATAGCTCCAGTATGGCACTCATGCTGAGCATTCAGTGCAATAGCTCCAGTTTGGCACTAATGCTGAGCATCCAGTGCAATACCTCCAGTATGGCACTCGTGCTGAGCATCCAGTGCAATAGCTCCAGTTTGGCACTAATACTGAGCATCCAGAGCAATAGCTCCAGTTTAGAACTTATGCTGAGCATCCAGAGCAATAGCTCCAGTTTGGCACTCATGCTGAGCGTCCAGTGCAATAGCTCCAATTTGGCACTAATGCTGAGCATCCAGAGCAATAGCTCCAGTTTGGCACTAATGCTGAGCATCTAGTGCAATAGCTCCAGTTTGGCACTAATGCTGAGCATCCAGTGCAATAGCTCCAATTTTGCACTAATGCTGAGCATCCAGTGCAATAGCTCCAGTTTGGCACTAATGCTGAGCATCCAGAGCAATAGCTCAAGTTTGGCACTCATGCTGAGCATCCAGTGCAATAGCTCCAGTTTGGCACTAATGCTGAGCATCCAGAGCAATAGCTCCAGTTTGGCACTCATGCTGAGAATCCAGTGCAATAGCTCAAATTTGGCACTAATGCTGAGCATCTAGTGCAATAGCTCCAGTTTGGCACTAATGCTGAGCATCCAGTGCAATAGCTCCAATTTTGCACTAATGCTGAGCATCCAGTGCAATAGCTCCAGTTTGGCACTAATGCTGAGCATCCAGAGCAATAGCTCAAGTTTGGCACTCATGCTGAGCATCCAGTGCAATAGCTCCAGTTTGGCACTAATGCTGAGCATCCAGAGCAATAGCTCCAGTTTGGCACTCATGCTGAGAATCCAGTGCAATAGCTCAAATTTGGCACTAATGCTGAGCATCCAGTGCAATAGCTCTAGTATGGCACTCATGCTGAGCATCTAGTGCAATACCTCCAGTTTGGCACTAATGCTGAGCATCCATTGCAATAGCTCTAGTATGGCACTCATGCTGAGCATGCAGTGCAATAGCTCCAGTTTGGCACTAATGCTGAGCATCCAGTGCAATAGCTCCAGTTTGGCACTATGCTGAGCATCCATTGCAATAGCTCTAGTATGGCACTCATGCTGAGCATGCAGTGCAATAGCTCCAGTTTGGCACTAATGCTGAGCATCCAGTGCAATAGCTCCAGTTTGGCACTAATGCTGAACATCCAGAGCAATAGCTCCAGTTTGGCACTAATGCTGAGCATCCAGAGCAATAGCTCCAATTTGGCACTCATGCTGAGCATCCTGTGCAATAGCTCCAGTTTGGCACACATGCTGAGCATCCAGTGCAATAGCTCTAGTATGGCACTCATGCTGAGCATCTAGTGCAATAGCTCCAGTTTGGCACTAATGCTGAGCATCCAGTGCAATAGCTCTAGTATGGCACTCATGCTGAGCATGCAGTGCAATAGCTCCAGTTTGGCACTAATGCTGAGCATCCAGTGCAATAGCTCCAGTTTGGCACTAATGCTGAGCATCCAGAGCAATAGCTCCAGTTTGGCACTCATGATGAGCATCCAGTGCAATAGCTCCAATTTTGCACTAATGCTGAGCATCCAGTGCAATAGCTCTAGTATGGCACTCATACTGAGCATCCAGTGCAATAGCTCCAGTTTGGCACTCATGCTGAGCATCTAGTGCAATAGCTCCAGTTTTCGCACTAATGCTGAGCATCCAGTGCAATAGCTCTAGTATGGCACTCATGCTGAGCATGCAGTGCAATAGCTCCAGTTTGGCACTAATGCTGAGCATCCAGTGCAATAGCTCTAGTATGGCACTCATGCTGAGCATGCAGTGCAATAGCTCCAGTTTGGCACTAATGCTGAGCATCCAGTGCAATAGCTCCAGTTTGGCACTAATGCTGAGCATCCAGAGCAATAGCTCCAGTTTAGAACTTATGCTGAGCATCCAGAGCAATAGCTCCAGTTTGGCACTCATGCTGAGCGTCCAGTGCAATAGCTCCAATTTGGCACTAATGCTGAGCATCCAGAGCAATAGCTCCAGTTTGGCACTAATGCTGAGCATCTAGTGCAATAGCTCCAGTTTGGCACTAATGCTGAGCATCCAGTGCAATAGCTCCAATTTTGCACTAATGCTGAGCATCCAGTGCAATAGCTCCAGTTTGGCACTAATGCTGAGCATCCAGTGCAATAGCTCCAGTTTGGCACTAATGCTGAGCATCCAGAGCAATAGCTCCAGTTTGGCACTCATGATGAGCATCCAGTGCAATAGCTCCAATTTTGCACTAATGCTGAGCATCCAGTGCAATAGCTCTAGTATGGCACTCATACTGAGCATCCAGTGCAATAGCTCCAGTTTGGCACTCATGCTGAGCATCCAGAGCAATAGCTCCAATTTGGCTTTAATGCTGAGCATCCAGTGCAATAGCTCTAGTATGGCACTCATGCTGAGCATCCAGTGCAATAGCTCCAGTATGGAACTCATGCTGAGCATCTAGTGCAATAGCTCCAGTTTGGCACTACTGCAGAGAATCCAGTGCAATAGCTCCAGTTTGGCATTCATGCTGAGCATCCAGTGCAATAGCTCCAACTGGCACTCATGCTGAACATCCAGTGCAATAGCTCCAGTTTGGCACTCATGCTGAGCATCCAGTGCAATAGCTCCAGTTTGGCACTCATGCTGAGCATCCAGTGCAACAGCTCCAGTTTGGCACTAATGCTGAGCATCCAGTGCAATAGCTCCAGTTTGGCCTAAATGCTGAGCATCCAGTGCAATAGCTCCAGTTTGGCACTAATGCTGAGCATCCAGTGCAATAGCTCCAGTTTGGCACTCATGCTCAGCATCCAGTGCAATAGCTCCAGTTTGGCACTCATGCTGAGCATCCGGTGCAACAGCTCCAGTTTGGCACTAATGCTGAGCATCCAGTGCAATAGCTCCAGTTTGGCATTCATGCTGAGCATCCAGTACAGCAGCTCAAATCTGGCACTCATGCTGAGTACTAGTGCAATAGCTCCAATTTCGCACACATGCTGATCATCCAGTGCAATAGATCCGATTTCGCATACATGCTGAGCATCCTGTGCAATAGCTCCAATTTGGCACTCATGCTGAGCAGACAGGGCAATAGCTCGAATTTGACACTCATGCTGATCATCCAGTGCAATAGCTCCAATTTCGCACACATGCTGAGCATCAAGGGCAATAGCTCCAATTTTGCACACATCCTGACCATACAGGGCAATAGCTCCAACTTGGCACACATGCTGAGCATCCAGTGCAATAGCTCCAATTTCCCACACATGCTTAGCAACCAATGCAATAGCTCCAATTTGGCACTCATGCTGAGCATCCAGTGCAATAGCTCCAATTTCGCACACATGCTGAGAATCCAGAGCAATAGCTCCAATTTCGCACACATGCTGAGCATCAAGTGCAATAGCTCCAATTTTTCACACATGCTGAGCATTAAGTGCAGTAGCTCCAATTTCCCACACATGCTGAGCAACCAGTGCAATAGCTCCAATTTGGCACTCATGCTGAGCATCCAGTGCAATTTCTCCAATTACACATATATGCTGAGCATTAAGTGCAATAGCTCCAATTTTCCACACATGCTGAGAATTAAGTGCAATAGCTCCAATTTGGCACTCATGCTGAGCAACCAATGCAATAGCTCTAATTTGGCACTCATGCTAAGCATCCAGTGCAATTGCTCCCATTTCGCACTTATGCTGAGCAACCAGTGCAATAGCTCCAATTTGGCACTCATGCTGAGCATGAAGTGCAATTGCTCCAATTTCTCACATGCTGAGCATTAAGTGCAACAGCTCTAATTTCCCACACATGCTGAGAAACCAGTGCAATAGCTCCAATTCGGCACTCATGCTGAGCATCCGGTGCAATAGCTCAAACTTCGCACACATGCTGAGAATCCAGAGAAATAGCTCCAATTTCGCACACATGCTGAGCAACAAGTGCAATAGCTCCAATTTAGCACACATGCTGAGCATTAAGTGCAATAGCTCCAATTTCCCACACATGCTGAGAATTAAGTTAAATAGCTCCGATTTGGCACTCATGCTGAGCAACCAGTGCAATAGCTCAAATTTGGCACTCATAATGAGCATCCAGTGCAATTGCTCCAATTTCGCACACAAGCTGAGCATTAAGTGCAATAGCTCTAATTTCGCTGAGCAGGGTTATTCTTGTTCGTCTATATCCCGGATGATTACGCACAAAATATACGTTATCTTGGTATAACTTTAAGGGATTGGATACGCTTGGTATAAGTTCCTACATTTTTACAAAGAAGACTACATTTGTTACTTCCTATTGTTTTCTTACACACCAACTGTCTCTTTATCAGACGGAAAACAAAACATTTTTTTTCTAGATTTACCTCCATTGACTGCGAAAGTAGCTACACCAAAAAGGCCGAAATCATGAAGCACAGCCTTCTCAAGGCACCAGAAGAAGAAACAAAGGATATGGGACAAACAAGGCCTCATGGAAGATTAGCTGTTGTATGCTAAATGTAGTTACCCTCTTTAAATAAAGTCTTTACTTACTTACTTACTTACTTACTTACTTACTTACAATGACAAAACAAAACGGTACAATTACAATAACCTACGTACAAACAAAGAAGAACAACAATAGAGGAACCATCTTGTAGGGTACAAGGAACTAATCTTTTTTTTTACAAATAGCTCCATAGTAGTTCCACCATTTTTGGTGGTTAAGAGTTCTTTTAAGGTATAGTTGGGCTTCCAAATTTTGTTTCAATTCAAGACCAGGCTTAGCACAGCAAAATAAATAAAGAAAAACACCACTGTCACCAGCACTTTCTGGAACTGTTTGGAAGCTGAATGTAGCAACACCTAAATTGGCAGGTATCAAAAATTGAAATTTTGAAATTCCACCACTTCTTTCTTTGGCTCAAGCAAACTTATACACAAACATTTATTTCTTTGCAACAGTCAGGAAATTACACACGAACATTTTTCTTCAAGTTAGAATGATAAATTTTAATTCATCTTTATTTTAAACCAACCACTTTAAACAACTTACATAAAATAACTACCCCTGGCTTCCCTGTACATTTTGCACCTGTCAGCAGTCCTGACACAATTGGTTCCTTGTGCCCTGGAACGGTCAGCAAACGATTTACTTGGGGTCTATAATTAGGTTGAGTCGCGCGATACATCGCCTTTAATTTTGAAGCATTTTCAAATCACAAACATGTTCTTGGTCCGCGTAGAGCCTTTTACCTCCTTTGTTTAGTGGAATATCACAGTAAAACACATTTAATCATAAACACTATGGTGCAACAAACCCAGTAAGCATTCTTTATAAATCTATAGCGGGCCGTTATCGGCCCGTCAGGGTAGCTGACGGGCCGATAACGACCCGCTATAGATTTATAAAGAATGCTTGCACGGAAGTAGAGAGCTCGATAACGATCAGCAGCCAGAGGAAATGAAAACCACAAACAAGAATACGTCAATGAAGAGGATTTGGCGATACACAGAGGGACTTCTATGACTCGAACACCGATGGTTCGTTTGCCATGGCTGTTTCGAACTTGTTCCTGAGTCTGTAGGATTTTTTTCGCACGTCTCAAGATAAGATATAGTTACGAATAATTTTTGGAGAAAATGTATGTTGTGTGTACTCATATGAGGCGATTCTAATGAGTGCACATAGCATTCCTTTACATCAGAAAATTAAAAAGATAATCCTAAATCGTCTCCATTATGCCTCCTGACTCGGTGCTCTGATTAACAGTGGCTCCAGCTACGCCTACGTTGAACAAATCTTCTTGATCCCAAAGGTGGTCGAGCCATTATAAATGTAAAGAGTACAGATCGAACTAAATCTACGGAGCCATACAACCTTATCAGGGTCTTTGCTGCCTGATCTAGAATTATGACTGATTCTGTAAGTGATCTCGACGACCTTGATCAGACTGTGCGGAAGCCTTGGCCTTCCATGATGTGGGCCTTCCATGTTCGCATATATCCCAAAGATATATTTTCGCATGACAACTCCCAAATCTTTAGCAACTAGCGAACAATAAAGGTAGCGAACAATAAAAGAAAATATAATATACTGCCATTATCTTCCCAGCCTTTTATAGTGTGTTGGCAATAAAGTACTAAATTGTCATTAAATTTGTAACCGAATAGGATTTGTTCTTGATATTTCAAGTACAGAAGAAACACAATTGCTCGATAATACCGTTTTTATCCTAAAAATTCGGACAGACAGACCTGAGCAAACAGTGTAGACACGGATCAGGTGCCGCAGAACGCGTCGTCTGATCCGTGTCTACATTGTTTGTCACTCATCCAGCAGTTTGTATACACATGAACAGGTACGAAAATTGACTTGTTACAAATATTAGGAGAAATATGATCAGCTGGTAAGGAGTAATGGTGTCCGAATTATTAGGGTAAATGGGGTACCCAAATTGTCGAAGTTGCGTAATTGGCATGGCAATAAAGCTGAGTGCACATTCGTTTATCCAAGCATAATTCTTTGAATGCACGTGAGTCGCTTATCAATACAAACATGCACATAAAGCATTTCTTGCATGTGATGGACCTTAATTGGATTTAATGACAAATGTTTGGCTAAATTAACTTTCTTGTTGTTCTGCGTCCTTGTATGATTGTAAATTGGAGCTGAATCAGACATTACGAAAACATGCTAATTTAAATATAAGGAAAATTTCACCTCCAAAAACTGAAATTTTTCAGATAAAACTGATATTTTTCATATTTCTCCTCAAAACATAGATTGTTGGTATTCGTTAGAACCGCCTCGGCAAGGCGGTTCTAACGAGTAGCCACAATCTATGTTTTTGAGCAGAATTAAGAAAAATAATGTATACCCCTGTATATTCCAGTTTTACTATACAAAAAGTGAGGTTTAAGGGGTCAATATTATATAGGCATGTTTACGAGACGATTAAGAGAGGGGATTCGCGCGAGTAAAACTGGTTTAAACACGAAGTATTTTTTTTCTACTGGTTGTTCCAAGGCGGTTCCTCTGTTGCTGTTTTGATTTATATATGCGTCGGTAATGTGGAGTTTGTTTTATCATTGTTTATTCTGTAATGCTAAAAGGACTGAAAAACATAAGAATAAAATAACACAAGGCAAGACTTAAAACAAATCGCCTCGTAAAATAAACTACAAAGCAATTAAGAGTAAGACTAACACCGGGACCACCGCCTCAGAACGCTCAGTAGAATAAACTACCGGCGGGGTGGGGGGGGGGGAGTTAAAGCACATTTACAGACGACTTACTTCACCCTGGGTCCCGATGCCAGTCTTCATCACAACTAGTAAAACAAAAAGCAAAATGGGTAGATGTTGAAGGTGACCAAACTGCAAAGACACGCTACCATAAAAAAGTTGTTAGATGGGCCTGTACGTATTTTAGGATAGATATGGTAGTTTTCATGTCTTGCTTTCACATGTAATACATGTACATCCGTCATAGAATTAAAAATAACACAAATTACCCAAGAAATACCATAATCACAGAACACAAAAAGAAGGTCGGATGAGATGGAAAAAATAAAGAACGAAACGTGATCAAACAAAACAGCAAGCTTTTGCATTATTTTGATCCCCGCCACGTGTAAACATGCCTTCGGGATATCTACGAGGAGACGACGCAGCTCAGTTTGCGTATACGCACATTTTGTTCGAGTTGGCGCTTTACAACCCAGTCAACATTGTTAAGGTAGTATTGAGTCGGTCAGTTAAATAACTCACATTTTCCTGGGCAGGCTTTGTTCTCTAAACGGTTAACCAGTACGTGTGCACATACTTTCGCCAGTAACTGACAGCTGCCCTTCTTGAATCAGCGGAAGCGATAGAATGACCAATATCAATCTCCACGACCGCAGAAATGATCATTATCCACCACCACGCTATACATCACGAAAACATGCCTATATAATTTTGACCCCCTTAAACCCCACTTTTATATAGTAAAACTGGGGTTTACAGGGGAATACATTATTTTCTAATTTCTGCTCTAAAACATAGATTGTGGGTACTCGTTAGAACCGCCTCGTCGAGGCGGTTCTAACGAGTACCCACAATCTATGTTTTGAGCAGAAATATGAAAAATATCAGAATTTTTCATCTGAAAATTTTCATTTTTAGGTGGTAAAATTTTCAGTGTATTTGAATAGGCGTGTTTTCGTAATGTCACGGTACGAGGCGACGTCTTACGGCCACCTCACAAGCGCCTAACTTCAAAACTCTTGGTTCGTATAAGTGATAGAGAATTTAGGAATTATCTATCTGGGCCCAGCTGTTCAAAACATCATGAGTTTACTAAGCTCATTAGTAGTCAAAATGTTAACTGTTCTAGTTAGTACAATATCTGATTCACAGGCATTTTAAAAATGCTGAAAAAATGCAGGTAACTTTTTGCAAATGCAAAAACTACTCACATTTTTTCAGCAATAAAATTAGGGTGTGTGGAATATTTGATGAGCAAAGTTTTAACGGCACGTTCACTAACGACATTGTTAGTTTTGAACAACTGGGCCATGGATATTATTCTTATCTGGAGTTCTGGCATACATTTAGAACTCTTATGAACTCTTCTATCATCACTGTTGGAAGGGTTCATCGTATATGCAATGGGGTGTACAACAGAAATAGCCTTCAGTGATTAAATTGTTGAAATTGTCTGATATTGAAGCAAACCACGCAGGCCCTGATCAGATGACTGATCTAATCTATACAGCCGACTCTCGTTATCTCGAGGTCCAAGGGACTCTCTGGAATACTTCGAGATATCTGTACCTCGACATATCAGATTAGCAGAATTGAGAAAAAATAAATCGACAAATGAATACGTAATTGGACTCCTGAAAGAGATTTATGGAAAATATTGTGGGAAAGACTCTGTGAGCAATGTCTCCATTTTTTAAACACTATTGTGTTACCTATTGTTACATTTTCATGTTTAAACAGGAAATAAATATTAACTTCGAAATAAGAGGTTATTCGATAAAAGCGAAGACGTGATAACGAGAGTCGACTGTAGTATTGTAAACTCCTTGTGGTGCAATATTCAATAACAGTAACAGAGATCAAGAAAATAACTGGTCGCGTAACAAACATGCAATTCCTGAAATTCAATAAAGAATCGACCATTCTAATGGAGTTAATCACTTTGTTTGGTGGAGTGTTCCTGATTTCATGCAAAATAGCATTAACATGGGTTACATTTGCAGTGCTGTCGATGAATGACAAAGCACTGTTTCTCTTCTACCTAGACTCCCAGGTAGCATTCTTTATAAATCTACAGCGGGCCGTTATCGGCCCGTCAGCTACCCTGACGGGCCGATAACGGCCCGCTATAGATTTATAAAGAATGCCGACGGGCTGATATTTTAGAGTTTTGTGCTATGGAAATACGTGGATCAGACAACACGTACTTGCACTAAACTATTGGAAGAAATTTCTTCAGACTATGTTCAGACAATAGCGCCTTTCTTCAACCTATTTATGCCGAATGGACTCATATACCTTCATTCTTTGGTCTGGTCCATTTCCTATATAGGAATGTCTGGTTAGTTTTTATTACTACCATGTTGTGTAGAAGTTTCTATAGGTAATGTAAACAGTGTAAACTCTGATCAGACGCAGTAGAACGCGAGCTAAACTGTTTGCCAATGTCCCTATTATGGGATGCTGGGTATATATGGATTAAATTTATAACTCACTTAGTATGCTCGGTGTATTTTGAGGGGGAATGCATACATTTTCTGAATTGTAACTTTTTAAATTTGTTTGTCTGCCGTCTGAAAAGGGTTGTAGTCCATAAGGAAATAATTCGCCCCACCACTTATTAAGAGAACGATCGTTTATTTTAGATAAGGCCCATTTATAGAAGGGCTTGCTATGAAGGAAATCAAACAGGAAGTGAAAAAAGACTTCTCCCATGCTTCCCCCACCCCCAACCCCCACCCCACGAAAAAAGATTTCTTCCATGCTTCCCCCAACCCCAACCCCCACACATCCAACGCTTATAGTATACAACTGAAAGTCAGAAAACCCTTATTTCAAATTATAAGCATTCCTTTTTTTTCAAACAGTCACAACTACTTGAAAAAAATCGAGGATTTTTAGATGACATTCTGTTCAACAAAAGCATGCTTCTCTTAAAAGAAAGAATTTACTCTCGAGTGAAAAATCTTTCAATTGTAAATAGCGCATCTGAGAAGGAAAGCGAATCTTTCAGACCAGGGCGATTTGTTGCTAACGTACTATCGCAGTGTAGGTCAACTGAAGTTAAGAGAAAAATCAGATATGGAGATACCCATAGAAAAAAATGGTAAGAGAGTCCAGGGAGTGCCACAATCAGATGCCACAGCCCTTCCTAGACACCAAGAGAAAGAGGAAACAGACAAAACCAAACAAGCGCAAATCGAACAAACGTACGGAAAGCACTAAGATTAGCGCTTTCTTCCCAAAGCGAGGTAATTGCAATGCTAAAAGGACTGAAAAACACAAGAACAACATAACACAAGGCAAGACTAAAAGCAAATCGCCTCGTAGAATGAACCACAAAGCAACAAAGAGTAAGACTAACACCGGGACCACCGCCTTAGAACGGTCAGTAGAATTAACCACCGGGGCGGGGTGGGGGGCGGGTGGTTAAAGCACTTTTACAGCTGGCCAACTTCATCCTGCGTCCCGATGCTACCCTTAATACAGAAATACATAAAAAAATCGGTTTGCATAAAGGCTCCCAACACAGTCAATACATCAAAGTGAAAACATTAAAATCAAATTAATCACTATGATAAACAAAGACGAGTACTCATGGCTAATTCTACTGTGTGCCAGAATAAATGAAAACCAATAGCTGAACCAATGCGAGCCACACAACAATACAATTTCATAATGAAATAAGAAAATTTCTCTAACTTTTTGTTTTCTTGAGCTGTCGGAAGAATTTAGTTGGGACTCAAAAGCAAAATCGAATAAGCCATGGTAAACAAGCCACTGGTGTTCGAGCTATTGACTGAGGTTCGACTGTAAAAGCAAACCAACCAGACCCCCCGCCCCTCCGCCCCTCCGCCACTCCCCTCCGTCCCCCCACCCCCGGTCCTAAAAAAAGGTGGTCAAAATGCTAGACATGATCCACTAAATGCAACAATAAGACAATGAACAGGACAAAACATGAGAATAAATAAATAAATGAATGAATAAATAAATAAAACGCACGAGTAGCCATACGCCATACAAAGAGCAAACAACACCGGAACCACTGCTTTACAAAGGTCAGTGGTAAAACATACCGGTGGAGGTGAGTGGTGGTGGTGGTGGGGAGGGGGTGATAAATAGATTTTAGTACTGGTCACCTAGGTCTTATATGGTAAACATGCAAAATCATTGCTGTCATATACAGTGATTTAGGAAAACCTGAGAATTTTTTTAACCTTGGTGTTATAAACTTTCACTGCATGCCTAATATGAAATAACATATGCGTATTGTATATTTGCAAAAAATAACAAAAAACGTTGTAACTGCTCCGTTCATAGAATCCTATTTGGCAACAACATTTATTACAGAAGTTCTTTAAAAAGTTGCATTAAAGTAGGCGAGCGCTTAACGTGCTCTTAAACATGTGGATAGCATGCCTCTGTCTTCTGATTGTAAAAAGTTTTATTGGTCCACCCAGATTTTTTTTTTATGCTAAATTCTAAATTTAGCCACCCACCCACCCACCTGAGATAATGATCAAAATTGATCGACTCAGTACCAGAAGATAGATAGATAGATAGTTCTGTAAACGTTCCCATGTGGTGTGTCAGTATTTAACCCAGTCAACATTATAAAGGTCATGTCGAACCGGTCAGTTTACCTGACCACACTTTTTTCCTGGCCAGGCTTTATCCACTAAGCGATTAATAAGTACTTGTTTATATTATTTCGCTAGAATTAGACAGTTGCCCTTCTTAAATCAGCGGAAGGTAGAGACCCAGTCAGCATTCTACGTAAATCTATATCGGGCCGTCATCGGCCCGTCAGGGTAGCTGACGGGCCGATGACGGCCCGATGTAGATTTACGTAGAATGCTAGCTGGGGAATGACATAGAAAATTTTTTACTGGACCCGGCGTGGATCGAACGCACAACCTCTTGATCTCCAGTCGGAAGCGCATCGGACTGAGCCACCGAAACCGGCGTTCCCGTGCGGAATTTCTGCTTAAATCCTCTGCCGTTTGTTCGTTCAGTTTTCCTTAGAGTGCTGTTTTGTGTCATTCAATCAATATCCGGTGCCTTGCGACGGCTGCTTTCCATGTCTGAGGTCTTTCCTGGGTATATCCGCATTTTGTATAAAGTTTATTTGAAATAAAAATCTAAACGGTTGCCTTTGGAAACAAAGAACATAAACGAGAAAAAAAAATCAGAGACTCGGTTTTATCATGTCTTTTTATGTTTTACGACCGCCACACGACACATAACACCAGCATTTAAAATTCCAATTTCTTCTTTGGGGACAGTTCAGAGATAAATTAAGTTTAGATAAATTAAGCATATTTTCTTGGGGAAAAGAGAAAGAAAAATCGTCATGTCGCACGCTTCACTTAACCTAAATTAATATTTAGACCCATAGGACTTTCAAATAATATCCATTTAAAACAAACCCCTCAAATCTTTTGTATCACAATAACAGCAGTCGTCGACAAAATGCTGTTGTGTGTTGTCATGTGGGCCATGCGAAAACGTTCTTGGGGCATATACGGACAGCGAAGGCCCAGATCAGCCTGCGCATCCGCACAGTCTGATCAAGGCCTTCACTGATTACAATATAATCTTTGAATGAAGAGCAAATGCCCGGATGAGATTGCGCATATGTAGGAGGATGCGAATCCGCACATTCTGCTCAAAGCCATTTCATGTAATAAAACCGTTTTACCGGTCTCTCGGGAGTGCTACGATGTTTCGTTTTATGGTATTTCCTGGATATCTCCACATTTAGTTTTTGGACCGGATTGTAGGCTCATAGCTCTGTCTTTACATAAGATGATTTCTAGATAAACAGATTGTCCTATTTCTTTATAGAATTATAACAGTTGCGTCAAGCGAAACAGTTATCTTCTAACATAGACAGAGAAGACCCTGATCAGACTGCGCCACTACCTGATCAGACTGCGCAGTAGCGCAGTCTGATCAGGGTCTTCGCTATCCGTTTAAAGTCATTTGAGTACTGAACAATGTATTAAGGGTAGGAAATTTATTGACAAAACTGTGTGGATGCGCAAGACGGTCTGAATGGTCGCAATTCGTGTCTTTCAAAATATTTTCGCTGGTGCTCATATATTTTCTAGGGAAAACCAGGGCGGTACTGTATTTGGCCCGATTATTTGATCACCATTAATCCTTATGATACTTGTACAAAAATGAACAAGTCTATTTGACCACATGTTTATATGTCTAAGAATTGTTACACAAGTGGCAAACAATGCAGATCCTGATCAGACGTCGCGTTCTGCGGCGTCTGATCTGGGTCTACACTGTTTGGTCAGGCCTGTCTGTCTACACATTTTGGGTTAGTATGGTAAATTATTTTCCATTTAAATTAATCCTGCTAACGGTTTAAATAACAAATTAATTTATTTTAGCATTGAAATGCTTGACTTTTGCTAAGAATAAATAGGACCTTTAGGAATAATTTCAAATAACACATATTTTACATAAATCCGTTAATTACGGGTTTCCTGAAAACGGAAGTGACAGGGACACAATTATTAGACTAGATCCATGTAAGAATGCTTCTAGATGAATATTTTCCCTATTGTGTCGTAGCATTATACTGGTCGCAACAGCCGAAATATATGCCGCCGGGTATATAAGGACAGCACAGGCCAACTTAGCCTGTGCATCCGCACAGACTGATCAGTGCCGTCGCTGTCCTCTTATGTGATTATTAGAGTATGCAGACCGTAACAACAGAGATATTTAAGATAAATCTTTGCATATTTTGTCATAACACTGCATTGGCCGCAACAACCGAAAATATACCGTCGGGCATATACGGCATTTCCACAGGCTAATCTGGGCCGTCACTGTCCTCTTATGTAATTATTAGAGTATGAAGACGGTAACAACAGAAATCTGAGGCGGACAGGCTCAGATTGTTCTATTGATAAAGTGTGTGTTTAGTACGTCGCTAAGTGCATTTTTGAGGGCGGTTGCGAACCGCCACCAGATTTAACATACAGTCGACTCTCGTTACCTCGACATATCAGATTTATAGAACAGAGGAAAAACAAACAGAACAACCACATTTCACAAACTATAACTTGTTTTTCTACAAAAACATAGATGTCTCCCCTCTCTTTGGTGTCATATTGTATTGTACATTCAGGGAACATTTATATTAACTAATGAGATTCCAAGGGAAATTTTTCAAAACGTACAAATGCAAGAAGACTGGTTCTTGCTCTCTGCACGTCATCCAATGTTGATTGATATTTATATGAAGTTTCTTAAAGATATCTTGAACAGGTTTAAAGTTACAGAGCGGACACTATTTTGTGACGGACAAATGTCCAAGGGAAATAACTCAAAAAGTATAAATGCAAGAGTTATGGTTCTTGCGCTTTGCACGTCGTTCAATGTTGATTGATATTTGTATGAAGTTTCGTGATAATATCTTGAAGGTTTTCAAGTTATAGAGCGGACCCGATTTTGTGACAGAGTCCAAGGGAAATAACTCAGAATGTATAAATGCAAGAGTTATGGATCTTGTGCACTGCACGTCGTCTAGTGTTGATTGATATTTATATGAAGTTTTGAACGGTTTTCAATTTAAAGAGCTAACACAATTTTGTGAGAGTCTAAGGGAAGTTACTAAAAATGTATAAACGCAAGAGTTTTGGTTCTTGTGCTCTTCCCGTCGTCGAATGTTGATTGATATTTGTATGAAGTTTCGTGAAGATAACTTGAACGGTTTTCAAGTTATAGAGTGGACATGATTTTGTGACAGTCCAAGGGAAATAACTCAAAAAGTATAAATGCGAGAAGTATGGTTCAAAATGTTGATTGATATTTATATGGAAAAAAAAAACGTACGTTTGTTCGATTTGTGCTTATTTGGATTTGTCGGTTTCCTCTTCCTCTTGGTGTCTGGGAAGGGCTGCGGTTTGTGAGTGTGGCACTCCCTAGACTTTTCTCTTACCTCTTTTTGGAATGCATTTCCTGAAACCTACTGAAGTAGAAGAATGCTTCGTAGAAGACATAATGTCAGACTGTCCTTGCTAGCAAAACTGTCAAAAATTCGATTCGCAGATTACGTAGTTGATAACTTTGTGACGTCAGAATAAAACTTTTCCAAATATTTGGACGGGTATCCCATCTAATGAGAAACGAACAAACAACGAAACAGAATCACGATTTTCGTTTTCACTGACATTTTGAAAAAGGTCCAAGCAACAACATGTGAAACTGAGAAGTCTTGATTTTCAGACTCCAGTGCGGAGAAAGGGGAAAGAAAAATTTAAGTTTCTTATGGAACAATATCTAGACTGGACTTTGTCTAAATGGTTGAATACAGATCCAGTGCGAAAACGGACTTATGAAATGTTATAGACGTACAATGATTTTACCATGACATAGAGTGCTTTTAACATTATTTTAAACTTTTAAAATCTGACAATTTAATACCCTGCTTATCCTTCCCCCTCCCCGTGGTGAGCAGGGTGCAACGATCTTAACGACATATCCACCAGTTACATGTTCATACAACGTTAAATACAGTTAACGAAAGGCGAATAAAAACAATATTACTCATTTAAGTACTTTCAACAAGTAGATTGGTAAGTACCTCAAACAAATTTTAATGACATTAATTACCCATAACTACTTAATTACAGTGTGCAAATGATATGCGAAAAAGTGCGCAAATGAAGGAAAAAAGGTGCGGAAAAAGATATGCCAAAGTGCACAAATGCAAAACGCCGCGGAAACCTTAGCTCCTTATCATACCTCCAAATACAGTAAACCCTCGTTACAACGACAGCATTTGTTCCCAAATATGTTGCCATTAAAATGACTTGCTGTTGTAAAGTATCCTTAACGCACAGAATGATATATAAGAAAGGCCTTACTTAATTCTTATTTCCTCATAGAACATATGTTTTGGATTTTTGTTAGAATCGCCTCAATGAGGCAATTCTAACAAATATTCAAAACATATGGTTCTTGAAGTATTAAATACAATGTTCTTACATAATATCTGATTAACTGTCACCTCTTGAGCTAAAAAATCGTGTCAGATAAATTATCGTTATAACGAATTTTATCGTTGTATCGAGTGTCGGTATAAAGAAGGTTGACTTTATTGATCTGTCACTACTGTGATTTGTCTACGAGTAAATAAGTCAAGCCTACTTTATACCGACACTCACTACAACGACAAGATTCGTTTACAATGATAACTTGTCTGAGCGACGATTTTTTAGCTCAATAGGTGACAAACAATCAGATTATGTAAGAACATTGTATTTAGTACTTCTAAAACCATATTTTCAGGATATTTGTTAGAATGCCTCATTGAGGCGATCTAACAAAAATCCAAAACATATGTTCTATGAGGAAATAAGAATTAAGTAAGGCTCTTCCTTATATATCATTCTGTGCGTTAAGGATTCTTTACAACAGCAATTCATTTAATGGCAACATATTTGGGAACAAATGCTGTCGTTGTAACGAAGTTTCACTGTACTGCTGCATGAAGACCCGATCAGCCGCTGCGATATGCTATGACATCTTCATCTAAATTGTTTCTTCATATCTGTCTTCCGAATATTTAGGGTAAATACTGTACCAATTATTTAAATATTCAACTGCACCCAAACAGATTAATGTTCTCTTTGAAAACACTTATGCACCAGCCGTGCCCCTCATTAGGTTGAGTGTAAAAGGTGCAAATACTGGGCGTACATATAAATATTTGTTATTTACTTCAATCTTGAGGTTAATATTTTTGTAGCCAACGAAACCGGGAAAACGATTATATATCTGAACTAAGAAAAACAGTTCCATCTTTCAAAAGACTGAATACACCTGGTCACCGTAAAACCCTCAGTTAAAATGTCTAAGGCTCACAGTTCAGCATTCATGTCTTTGTGAGGTTTCGCGCGAATAAACTGGTTTTATCCCGCCCCGCTACCCCCACCCTTTTCTCTATTGACTGCTCCAAGGCAGATCCTCTATTTTGTTCGTCTTTGCTTGTGCATCTGTGATTTAACCCTAGTTCTGCTGAACCCGGATATGTCCTAATTTTGCAAACAGTGTATATCCAGATCAGTTGGCTTCTGAAGAAGCCAACTGATCTTGATCTGCACTGTTTGCGATTAGGTATGTGAATTTATATCAACGGGAAGGCTGTGTTTCGTAATTGTGGAATTTACCAGGTATTTTAATTTATATGTTTAAGGGGATCTCCATTTATTAGTTTGGTGGGATCTTCATTTATATGTTTGTTGGGATCTTTCGTTATATTTTTGGTGGGATCTTCATTTATATATTTGGTGGGGTCTTCATTTATATGTTTTGTGGGACCTTCATTTATATGTTTGGTGGGATCGTCATTTATATGTTTGGTAGAATCTTCATTTATGTGTTTGGTTGGAACGTAATTTATATGTTTAGTTAGATCTGAAAGCTAGTCATCCACGTCTTACAGTAATCAGTTCCTTATTAAGGAATAGGGTGTTCTGATCAGACTTTTGTAGTTCTTTGGATTGCCGTTGTATCCTGTCATTGTTTGCTCATTACCTTTGCCTCCTGTATCTCAGGAAGACTGTTCGTATTGGTTGTGACCTTTCTAAGGTAACTTCGTTTATATGTTTGCAGAATACAAGAACAAAATAAATAATAACCTTTGAAATACGCCCTGAATCATATCTGAGGTATATTAGTAACCGGGTCTTAACGAAGACATCCGTAAAAGAAACCCCTCGTTAACAGATACCGATAGTATAATTTATACGTCTCTGTATAGACACGAAATAATAGTCTCGTCAAAATTTTGATATGCTCTTGTTTGTTTGTAAAGGATTATTGATAAGGGATATGATTTAGTGGATTACATTAGTCCTACCTTTGAAGTTAAATATCTGGGCCCAGTTGTTCAAAGCTAACGACATCGTTAGTTAACGATTCGTTAAAATTTACATCAAGTGATATGCAAATATGCTGAAATGTTTTGCTGTAAAAATGTGAGTGCAAAAGCTACTCACATATTTATCAGCAAAAAAATATCAGAATATTGTCTATTGAATCCGCTAAAACAGTTAACGAAATGACCCTAAACGAGCTCGTTAAGCTAACGACGCTTTGAAAAACTAGGCCCTGCACTTTTAACTGTATATCATTAACTCAGAATACCAGCAAATTGTATTATAAATATTTTGTTATTTTAACAAGAAAAAAGGACTTGAAAGTTTGACCAGGAGATATGAGCGAGGGCTCTGCTTCGTGATTGTTGCATTTCCTGGATGTCTTCACTTATATTTATGACAGTTCATGCGAGAGACGACCCGCGTCTAATATACAGATCTATTGTCTTGGAAAATAATACAAATCATTTTTCTGTCGCATACTACGGATTAAAATTGTTTGTGTTTTCTGTATGCTATTAGAAGCTTATTTAAAAAAGTAAATCATCAGGTCCTTGAGCGAAGGGATATTTGTGGCGGCGTACAGTACAGTAATATATATATATATATATATATATATATATATATATATATATATATATATATATATATATATATATATATATATATATATATATATATATATATTCTTAGTCCTCTATAGAAACACAGAGGTGATAGGGTTAATACTGATCATTACGAAAACATGCCTATTCAAATATATTGAAAATTTACAACCAAAAAGAGGAAAATTTTCAGATAAAAATTCTTATATTTTTTATATTTCTGCTTAAAACATAGATTGTGGGTACTCGTTAGACATAGATTAAACATAGATTGTTCTAACGAGTACCCATAATCTATGTTTTTGAGCAGAAATAAGAAAAAATAATGTATACCCCTGTAAACCCCAGTTTTACTATATAAAAGTGGGGTTGAAGGGGGTCAAAATTATATAGGCGTGTTTTGGTAATGAACAGTTAAATACCTTCAAAAGTATTACATGGCTTCTATGAACTTTGCACACTTTTATTACTGTGTGCTTTCGGAGCAATCAATTCTCATTCGACCGCGTTAAATTTATACAAATTAGAGTGCTGACAGACTTAATCTCTGACTAAAGGAGAGAAATATATACTTCTGGGCATTAGAGTCTGCATTCAGTGGAAATAGAAATTTATTAAATGAAACGCATTACTCATGCAATTACGTGCAGCAAGATAAATAGTACTTTTGGGTCTATTTATTACAATAGGAAGTGTTTGCGACTGCAGGGTGATAAATGGTAGTTATTTCCCCGTTAATCGTATGTCACATCACGAAAACATGCCTATATATTTTGACCCCCTTAAACCCCACTTTTATACAGTAAAACTGGGGTTTACAGGGGTATAAATTATTTTCCTTATTTTTGCTCAAAAACATAAATTGTGGGTACTCGTTAGAACCGCCTCGCCGAGGCGGTTCTAACGAGTACTCACAATCTATGTTTTGAGCAAACGTATGAAAAATATCAGAGTTTTTTATTTGAAAATTTTCAATTTTTGGAGGTGAAATTTTCTATATATTTGAATAGGCATGTTTTCGTAATGGTTGAGCGAGAGAATATACAGCAAATCGAGCACAAGTAAAATTTTATAAATTACATGTTTGAACATTTTACATTTAAGGAAAAATATATAACTTTCCAAAAGGCATAAACCACTGGATTAAAGGTGTTAGGTAATTGTGTCGATTCGAGATCATTGCCTTCCTTACATTCAATCGCAACCAGATTATCGCAATCACATAACATAATTTCATAAGTTTATAAGGAAAATTGTTGTGAAATCCTTTTTTAGACAAATCTAAAAGCGACAACATTATTATTACCCATTAAAAGGGAGGATGTAACAAAGATGATATGCGACAGCGTACTGCTTAGTTTTTAATCCAATTACGGTTGATAGACAGGGTTTTCTCTTAAATGGCACGACAGTGAGTCGAGTCTCTGACTTTCTTTGTGCTTTTATTCGAGCGTTTTATTATTAGCATTCTAGAGTGAAGATTTGGTAGTATAAAGTACCGGTTTTAAGCGATTTTGTAAAATCGCTAAAAAACCGGTACTTTATACCATTGATCGTCCTTAGGCGGTAGATCTTGTGTTGCTCATTCTTTCTTTAGGCTTTATGGCCCTCGCTGCATGCTTAGACACGTTTGTTTTCTAGCAGTGTAGTCACCCGCTGCTCACTTCGATTTCTACTTTGCTCTCGTGTTTCATGTGTTCTCGTACTGATGCTCCTTCAGTAGCAGTTAACGGAATTTAAATCCCGGAAGAACTTACCACTGACTGATCTAAGGCGGAGATTCTGGTGTTGTTCGTACTTTGTGGGCCTTTTGGCTGCTGGTGTATAGGACGGAAAGGAAGCAGAAAGACAAACAAGCCAGAACACGACAAAAACATACAACAAAGCCAGTGTAACCAGCAAAGACTCGGATCAGCCTGTAGAACCACCTAATATGTTAAGGGTTCGTATTTAGCCCTCTTTGGAAAACCCTGGAGGCTGTTAAAGGCACATGCGATCAGCGAAGACTCTGCGGATGCGCAGGCTGATCTGAGTCTTCACTGATCACACAAAAAAGGTAAGAGAAAAGTCCAGGGAGTGCCACAATCACAAACCGCAGCCCTTCCCAGACCCCAAGAGGAAGAGGAAACCGACAAATCCAAACAAGCACAAACCGAACAAACGTACGAAAAGCACTAAGATTAGCTCTCTTCCCCAAGCGAGGTAATCGCAATACTAAAAGGACTGAAAAACACAAAAACAAAATGACACACGGAAAGACATACAACAAATCGCCTCGTAGAATAAACCACAAAGCAACAAAGAGTAAGACTAACACCGGGACTACCGCCTTAGAACGGTCAGTAGAGTAAACCACCGGGGGGGGGGGGGGGGGGGGGTTAAAGCACTTTTACAGCTAGCTAACTTCACCCTGGGTCCCGATGCTACTCTTAATACAGAAAACATAAAAATTCGGTTCGCATAAAGGCTCCCAACTCAGTCAATGCATCAAAGCGAAAACACAAAAATCAAATTAATCACTATAATAAACAAAGACGAATACTCATGGCTAATTCTATGCCAGAGTAAATGAAAACCAATAGTTGAACCACGGCGGGCCAAGCCAAAGACATATCGTCAAGCCCCAACACACTGGTTAAAGTTTTACGAAGAGGCCGTCATTGGGTCTGAGGCCCGAACCGCACAATTAAAGAGTGAAGCATAGCCATCAACAATGATTGGGTTGACAACTAGGCATGCAGTCTGCCGCATAATATCCAGGCTATAGCCAATTCTTTTATAAATGTTAATAAGTTTTCTGAATTGCTCCGAAAAGTTAGATTTACCTACAATTTTTCTAAATCTGTACACTGTCACCGTAAAATTCGGGTTCCGATATACCTTGTTGCAGAAGTGTTTTCAGACTGACGCTATATTTTTCTAACAAGGCTCTGTGTCTGCGATAAAATTTCGAAAACGCCTTACGAAGTTTAAAATAACGATAGCCCTGCTTAAGAAGTTTGGCAGTAAGGGCTTTATTACGGTAGTTAAAGTCATTAAGATTTGAAGAAGCTCTGGCGAATCTAATAAGTTGAGATAGGTATACCCCATATGAGGTACGCCGGGGGACATCGCCATCCAGAAAAGGGAAATTGACTATATCAAAATCAAAATCGTCCCGTTTATCAAAAATTTTGGTGGAAATCGTACCATTAGATATACATAGATTCAAATCCAAAAAAAAGCCTCGGTATCGGAAGAATTTGCTCTGTTTAATTGGAGTTCTGTAGGGTATATCCGGTCCACCATTTGGTCAAAGTAAATATAGTCAATATTTACTAAATCATCAAGATATCTTGAAGTTGAATTGAAAGCCTCAATAATGTCAGCCTGATTTTCACGTGAGAGAGACTTCATGAAATCTCTCTCATAACAAAAAAGAAACAAATCTGCAACAAGAGGAGCACACTTAGTTCCCATCGGAATACCAATAGGTTTTGTCATGCGCTGGCTCAAATGACAGAAACTACCAGCGAGAGCATTCACATTGAAGTCCAGTTTTGGCTGAATAAATCTAAAATGGCACATTACTCTTGTTAAATAAGTAAACCCAAGAAATGATACAATCAGATCCGCATCCAATTCTCTACATCAAAGGAAAGACAAAACAAATATAATTAAACAGACAAAAAAATAGTAAGTGGCAAGCAAAGTTGGTAGCCCTTTCCCTAAACGATGGCAACTCTGTTACAAAAAAAAAAGAAAGAAAAAAAAAAAAAGACATTTGTAAGTGAATTCCAGAGTAGGACATACGAAAGGTTATTTTTAATATCTTGCTGGTATAGCTATAGATGGAAAAAATTCAGTAAATGTTATACTAAACGTATTAAATGTATAGGAAAACGGAGTATGTTTGACCTACTTTTGGGCTTCTGTTTAACCCTTCGACCCTGAGTTTCTGAAGTGCACTCTACATCCTTGAATTTGGACATGTCTACTGCTGCATAAAGGGGCTTCAGTCTAGAATTTAAAACAGAATGGCAAACAGTATAAACCCGGATGAGATCCTCTCATCTGGATCTACACTGTTTGCACGAGTATCTGTTTTGGTCTGATGGGCTGAGAGGGTTAACATCGTCTGGTAAATCTGTCAGTCATAATGAAACAAAACTACAGACAAGCATTTTGTAAAGTACATGCTAATATTTTCAATGGTCTTCTGCCTGAGGTAACAATAATTATGTTCGTCTGGAGGAATTCAGTTACAGCTCTCGATCCGAAATTATCATTTGCCCTCACAAGGATTAGTTCAGTAGAAGGTAATAAGTATGACAAAACCAAAATCAAGAGTTAGCAAGTTTGCCGGTGTAATGTGAGATGTTTAAGACCATGGGATGTTTCAGAACGCATGCGCAACAGAAGCGGATATTGGGTGGGGGAAAAGGCATGAGGATTGTCAGAAGTTTTCTGCCCCAATATTGACATCCTATTTTGCTGTTGTCTATAAAGTATTTTTTGTTTCTTTTCTCCGTGTTGCGTTTGAATTTAGAATATCCAGATGAATTATGGAGGTATTTGTCTTGCCAAAGACTTAAGCCAAATAGAAACATGTCAACTATATCAGTTCAAGCCGTAGGTGGTGTGAAACGCGCGCTCTCTCACACATACATACACGAATGTACATATATAGATGGTGAGAATAGAGTAAAATTACATACTAAGAACGTATTGGCTATTCCTAGAAAATGGCATCAACAGTTCCCCATAGTCGTAAACTAGGTGACACCATAGTGCAGAATATGTTTTTATTTCCTTTGGGATCATTGGAACCATTGTGGTATCTTAAAAAATGGAGTTAATGTTACACTAGAGGGCGTAAGCAGTGTTGCAAGCTTCATTACTGCTTATGAAGATACTCAATAAATCCGAGACCTCCATTTTTTATCTGTAATGAGTTTGTTGTTCCTAAAAACAACCATTTATATTTTTATTTTACAGACTACTGAAACCCCACTTCAAACCCCGCCACCGCCACTATTACTCTATAGTATTACAAATGACGGTCTATGGTGGTTCTTTAATTACAGCTCCTCTTCAAAGTGACGGTGTTAATTTCAGCCACAACGTGAGAAAACGTACCTTCTGAATGTGCCCCGACCAAAGACTCAAATCAGCCTGCGCATTCGCATGAAGACAGATCCTCATCTATCCAAATTGCGCACAATGAAGACTTTGATCAGACTGTGCGCATGCGCATGCTGATCTGAATGAATATTCAGTTGGAGCACATATCCGAAGGTACAAGATACAAGATAAAAGAAGCTTTATTTTATGTCGGATATGCACAACAGATAACATTAGCTAACAGCTTTTTTCTGACAAACTTAATATCAGAAAGAATGAAAAATCAACAAGTATAAAACAATATTTGTAAAATAGCTGTAGCTGAGAGGATTTAAATACATTAAGACTACGAGTATGCTGAGTTAAACAGTTCGAGGCAATTGACCATATTACTAGCGATAAACATAATTAAGAATCACAACATTAATCCTGAAATAAGTATATAATAATATATTATATCAATTTCATATTCATCACAGAACGTTTTTTACAAGTTAACAATCTATAATTAAATAAAAAGATAAAAAACAAAAAGATATGTTCTATATATAATTTTTTCAAAATTTAACACAATTATTAATGTCAGGATCACAACATTCGTTACAAACTGTTATTAGCATATTTATAGTTTATAATAGAAAGATATATATATTTATCAAAGAGCAGATAGGTCTTAGGGCGAAGATAGGTCTAAGGGCGAAGATAGGTCTAAGGGCGCAGATAGGTCTAAGGGCGTAAATAGGTTGACATGTCTAAGGGTGCAGATAGGTCTAAGGGCGCAGATAGGTCAAAATTTAACACAATTATTAATGTCAGGATCACAACATTCGTTACATACTGTTATTAGCATATTTATAGTTTATAATAGAAAAATATATATATTTATCAAAGAGCAGATAGGTCTTAGGGCAAAGATAGGTCTAAGGGCGAAGATAGGTCTAAGGGCGAAGATAGGTCTAAGGGCGTAGATAGGTCTAAAGGCGCAGATAGGTCTAAGGGCGCAGATAGGTCTAAGGGCGTAAATAGGTTGACATGTCTAAGGGTGCAGATAGGTCTAAGGGCGCAGATAGGTCTAAGGGCGCAGATAGGTCGAAGGGCGCAGATAGGTTTAAGGGCGTAGATAGGTCTAAGGGCGCAGATAGGTCTAAGGGCGTAGATAGGTAGACAGGTCTAAGGGCGCAGATAGGTCTAAGGGCGCAGATAGGTCTAAGGGCGCAGATAGGTCTAAGGGCGCAGATAGGTCTAAGGGCGTAGATAGGTCTAAGGGCGCAGATAGGTCTAAAGGCGCAGATAGGTCTAAAGGCGTAGATAGGGCGCAGATAGGTCTAAGGGCGTAGATAGGTCTCAGGGCGTAGATAGGTCTAAGGGCGCAGATAGGTCTAAGGGCGTAGATAGGTCTAAGGGCGCAGATAGGTCTAAGGGCGCAGATAGGTCTAACGGCGCAGATAGGTCTAAGGGCGTAGATAGGTCTAAGGGCGCAGATAGGTCTAAGGGCGAAGATAGGTAGACAGGTCTAAGGGCGCAGATAGGTCTAAGGGCGCAGATAGGTCTAAGGGCGCAGATAGGTCTAAGGGCGTAGATAGGTCTAAGGGCGCAGATAGGTCTAAGGGCGCAGACAGGTCTAAGGGCGTAGATAGGTCTAAGGGCGCAGATAGGTCTAAGGGCGTAGATAGGTCTAAGGGCGTAGATAGGTCTAAGGGCGCAGATAGGTCTAAGGGCACAGATAGGTCTAAGGGCGTAGATAGGTCTAAGGGCGCAGATAGGTCTAAGGGCGCAGATAGGTCTAAGGACGTAGATAGGACTAAGGGCACAGATAGGTCTAAGGGCGCAGATAGGTCTAAGGGCGCAGATAGGTCTAAGGGCGCAGATAGGTCTAAGGTACGTTTTTGACGTTAAGGCTCATCATTACGAAAACACGCCTATTAAATGCACTGAAAATTTTACCACTAAAAAATGACAATTTTTCACATAAAAAATTCTGATATTTTTCATATTTCTGCTCAAAACATAGATTGTGGGTACTCGTTAGAACCGCCTCATCGGGTACCCACAATCTATGTTTTGAGCAGAAATAAGAAAAATAATGTATACCCTGTAAACCCCAGTTTTACTATATAAAAGTGGGGTTTAAGGGGGTCTAAATTATATAGGTATGTTTTCTTGATGTTATCCACAAATATATGTTTACGAGTTTCCTCTCAAAGGTCATTCCTTTTTGGAATTTAATATATCTTCACTGCAGCTAATTTTAGTGCTTAGCGGCCGCACAACATCTCCCCTTTTTAAACAATTGTAGACTTTCATTTCTTCAAAATGGAGTTCCGCTAGAGGGCGTAAGTAGTGTTGCAAACTTCATTACTGCTTATGATGAGTCTCAATGAAACCGAGACTCCCATTTTCTTATCTGTAGTGTGTTCTTTGTTACCAAAGGCAATCTTTTTTACGTTTAATTAATATATATTTGACTGCTTCATTATAATCACTGTACACATTCCAAGTTTAAAGTACACATTCCAAGATTTTTAAACATGTATAGGGTCACCGATGGGTCGGAAAACTTTGTAACTTAACTTATTTTCATTCTCAATGGTCATTCGTCTTATAATCTATATATGTCTCTAGGATTTAAGATTAAATGATTGTCCAAATATCTTCATTAGACACTTCTATCATCAACGTTGGAATGGCTCATTGTCTACTTAGATAACCAAGGTGATCACACTGCTTGACAGGATCCACTAAACACAACAATATGACAATAGTAGTATAGGCTGCCAATACTGACAATGTCCAGGACAAAACTTGAAAAAAAAAAAACGTCACCGAAACATGCCTATATAATTTTGATCCCCTTAAACCACACTTTTATATAGTAAAATTGGGGTTTACAGGGGCAATCATTATTTTTCTTATCTCTGCTCAAAAACATAGTTTGTGGGTACTCGTTACAACAGCCTCGGCGAGGCGGTTCTAACGAGTTCCCACAATCTATGTTTTAAGCATAAATGTGAACAATATCAGAATTTTTCATCTGAAAACTTTCAGTTTTGGGTGTTGAAATTTTCAATATATTTGAATAGGCGTGTTTTCGTAATGAAAACAACTCACAGCTAGTTGCCAGAAGGCCAAACAAAGAACAATTAGTCTGTTAAGTAGCGTATATTCTGAGATAAAAAAAAAAAAAAAAAAAAAAAACTATTTCAAAATCTCTACTGATATTTTTATCCTGCATGCTAAGCGTTAATAAGTATAAATCTTACCTTAATGGATACCTATTTCCTTTGAAAGAATTCCGATCAAACATTTTACATTTATATACATCCTATTAGCGTAGAACAAGCCATTTAGACAGGGGACCAGAAACGATGTTAGCTCATGCGCATACAGCAAGGATACAGACCTGCCTGCACATCAATGCAGTCTGATCACGAACATGGCGATTCTTTATACCAATCTACACGGTCAATACGTTTGTAGGCTAACAGTAAAGGATCTAGCAGTCTATGCAGATACGCAGTCTGGTCTAGGTCTTCACTTGTCGGTCATTGGTCTACATCGCCAGCTACGGGTCATTGCGCCTTATCTTACTATCAACCAACATTAAAGAGTCTACATCACTGAAAGAGAGTCTGTTGACGTCTCATTTGTTGGAAACAAGATTCACTCGAATACGGCAAACATCAATAAGATTCGGATTGGATTATACGTGAACAGTAAATAGGAATATTATATTTAAAGGAATTGAATACTCATGAACGAGAGAGAGAGAGACAAAGAGAGAGAGAGAGAGAGAGAGAGAGAGAGAGAGAGAGAGAGACAGAGAAAATACCCTATACCCTAAACTGTGTTACCTCGGTTTTAATTCCAGCATGAAAGGATTTAGTTCCATCACGAAAACACGCCTATATAAGTTTGACCCCCTTAAACCCCACTTTTATATAGTAAAACTGGGGTTTACAGGGGTATACATTATTTTTCTTATTTCTGCTCAAAAACATAGATTGTGGGTACTCGTTAGAATCGCCCGCCGAGGCGGTTCTAACGAGTACCCACAATCTATGTTTTGAGCAGAAATATGAAAAAATGCGAGTTTTTTATCTGCAAACATTCAGTTTTTGGTGCAAACATTCAGTTTTTGGTGGTAAATTTTCTATATATTTGAATTCTATATATCTTAATTCAAGGCGGAGGTTCGGGCGTTGTTGGTTCGTTGTATGGCCTTGTGCCTACTCGCTAATCATTACGAAAACACGCCTGTTCAAATATATAAAATATTTCACCTCAAAAACTGAACATTTTCCAGATAAGAAAAAAAAAACTGATATTTTCTCATATTTCTGCTCAAAACATAGATTGTAGGTACTCGTTAGAACCGCCTCGGCGAGGCGGTTCAAACGAGTACCACAATTCTATGTTTTTGAGCAGAATTAAGAAAACCAATGTATACCCATATAAACCCCAGTTTTAATATATATAAAAGTGGGGTTTAAGGTGGTCAAAATTATATAGGTATGTTTTCGTGATGTATACCAAATCTTCACCTGATATGTTGTGTAACTAATAATAATAAATAATAATAATAATAATAAAACAACAATAATAATAATAATAAAATCTATTTAATATGTAATAACAAAACTTATATAATAGTAAGCCAGTTTTGAGGTCGAACGCAAATACTCTGTGGTTACTTAGACCTCCTTTCGAGGTGTGGTTATTTATTTAAAGAGAACTGAATACACATATTAGAGTGTCCGCTGTTAACGCCAAAGGAGACAAATGTTGTGTTTTCCTGTTTGCTTTTCTGCAAATTAGTCCCCTTCCGTAAAAGTCTTGTCTACTCGTAACAGGAAAAAATGTGATCCGTTTCCAAGCACACTCTTTCCTTTTAGAGAAGATCCTTTTTCTGAAGATAGTAAAATCGATTTTGACCGAGATGTCCCCTCTAAAGGTGTATTAATTCCCATTCTAATGCACTCGCGTATGTAACGCGACGTCTGATTGGATAACGTCAAAAATTTGCGACGGTATATTCTGCGATATACTGTCGCAAATCCGACGTCATCACGTAACGTCGCTTCTCATTGGCTGGCATTTGGTTTTACGCAGCTCACAGCACTTGTCGTTTTGTGCAAATAGTACATTATTTCAATAGAAAAAATGAATAAATGCGTTAGAATGGGGATAACTGCATGAAATTTGTCATTTGGGGAGGTAAATCGTTTTACGGCTCCGCTGAAACGAAATTTCCGGCCGTAAAACCACCGATTTACCTCCCCAAATGACAAATTTGAATGCAGTTATCCCCTAATTAAATACAATTTCACAAAACGAACCAGCTACCGTTGGCGTCATAAATAAAAATGAATGTACTCAGGAAATGCCACAGTTACAAAGCAAAGCCCTTCCAAGTCACCAAAAAAGGAGATCTGAGGAACAAATACGGACAACACAAACGCCATATATGAAATTACAGACGCACAAACAAACACCTGCAACAGAGGAACCGCCTCGGAACAGTCAGTAAGAAACCTCCGTGTGTACGTGTCTCTGAGGAGGAGGGGGTTTAAAAACCAGTTTTACTCGCGCAAAACCTCACCTTTATCTCCTGATGCAGTAAGAAAATACAAACAGAAAGACAATACAAAGATTGAAGAAGATGACCACAATGCTAGCAATCCAACATGAAGACAATGCTAAAATTACAATGAAAATTATCAGCATCAAAACAGAATACCTGCCTTGGAACGGACAGCGGGGGCAGGGGAAGTGTGGGGTGGGGGCGGTGGGTGGCTTCAACCTCGTTTACCAATGCGAAACCTCGCCTTAATTCTGATGCAGTTCCTAGTTACTAATATATGTTCGGCATCGAAGTAGCCTGAACGCCTTATTATTGATAAAATTCGATCCAGAACCTCCCTTCTGGCGGAAAAAGATACTAAAGCAAGTGTATTTTGGTCACTTATACCACGGCCGGTGCCAATTCCAGAGCTTGCCGAAGATTTCTGACCTTGGATTTGGCCAGCAGTATTTCGGTGCGATGTTTCCATCGTAGCAATAATCACATATCAATAACTTAAAGTGAAATAAACGTCAAAACATTTTTGAAACAAAGAACACACTGCATATTAGAAAATGGGAGTCTCAGTTTTATTGAGACTCTTCATAAACAGTAATGAAGTTTGAAACACTGCCGACGCCCTGCAGCGTATACATGAGCCGCTCCATTTTCAAATATACCATAATGGGCCCAATGATCCCAAAGGAAATGAAGTATAATCTGCACTATGGAGATGTAGGGGGAGACGTTTTACTGCGCCACACGGCAATAACACCAGCTGCATTGTGGTAAAATAAACGTCTGGAAACAAAGAACACTCTACAGATTAGAAAATGGGAGTCTCGGTTATATTGAGACTCTTCAGACATATAAGGAAAGTGGAAGAAGTGAACGCAGCATTTTGACATGTGTTAACAAAATGTGTGTGACCTTGACGTTTTGCTTGTGATCAGCATAACTAGACCAAAAGATCAAGCCATAAAAATGTTGCTAACACAGCCACATGATGCCAACTGACCTTCATCCATGCAGTAGTAATCATAAGCAAGTACATTAATTTCAATTCAGGACAGGCACAAGTAAAAATATAAGCAACGCAATCATTGAAACAAATGTTAACAAAATTTCTATTTCTGAAATCTTGACCTTTAGTCTGCAGCAGCAGCAACATTATGTCGACTGACCTGTATCCATTCAATATCATTATCAACTAAATACCAACAACTTCAATTTAAGTTTCGGAAATATAAGCAAAACAAGCTAAACGCAGAAATCTGAGGTAACAAGTAACTGACGAACGGATGAATGGATATTCGGACAGACGAATAGAATGGCGCAAATTATATACCCCATGGCATACATTTTATGCGGTAATCTGATAAAATTTAGGACTCGTACGCGCAGAAAGTGCACATCTTTGTCCGAAGCTTCAAATCCAATTTGTCTCGAGGTATTCAACTTTTTGGACAGCGTCTGGATTTAAAACGCTGTCTGATTTTACCATTATGTAGTACTAAATCGCGACTGTGTGACCAGTCGGACCCAAATAAGATTAACTATGCTGCATTAAGCTTCCTTTAGGCCCAGGGAAAACGTATCTTAACAGCATATATAGACAGCGAAGCCAAGATACGTTTATGCATCCGCACTATCTGCTCCAATCATAAACAAGGTAGACTCAGATCAAAGGAGGGGTTTTGCGGCGTCTCATTACGAAATTACGCCTGTTCAAATATATATATATATATATATATATATATATACATATATATATATATATATATATATATATATATATATATATATATATATATATATATATATATATATATATATATATATATATATATATATATATATATATATTAAGTTTTCAGACAAAAATTCTGATATTTTTCAGTTTTCATCTCAAAACATAGATAGATACTCATTAGAACCGCCTTGCCGCAGCTGTTCTAACGAGTACCCACAATCTATAGTTTTAAGCAGAAATAAGAAAAATAATGCATACCCCTGTAAACCCCAGTTTTACTATATAAAATGGGGGGTCAAAATTATAAAAGTGTGTTTTCGTGATATAATCAAGGCGTAAACTCTGTGCCACTCATTCAGTGATTGTAAGACACGACAACAGTAGTTAAATGGACGTGTTTGTGATAATGTGTTTCACTGGTGTTTCACGCGACGTGAGGGATACGCTTTCAGATGAGGTAGAGGCAAACCGAACATATGTTTGTAATCCGGAGCTGCATAAGAATTAAAGGAGAGGTTTTGCGCGAATAAAACTGGTTTAAACTCCATAGTAGCTTTTCTACCGATCGTTCCAAGGGCATCTTTACCTACATTTTTGCCATTACGAAAACATGCATATTCAAATATATTGAAAATTTTACCACCAAAAAATAGGAAAATTTTCAGATGAAAAAAAAAAAAAAAAAAAAAAAAAAATATATATATATATATATATATATATATATATATATTTCTGCTCAAAATATAGATTGTGGGTACTCTTTAGAACCGCCTCGCCGGGCAGTTCTAATGAGTACTGCAATCTATAGTTTTGAGCACAAATAAGAAAAATAATGAATACCCTTTAAACCCCAGTTTTACTTTATAAAAGTGGGGTTTAAGGGGGTCAAAATTATATAGGTATGTTTTCGAGACGTGATCATGGTGTAAACTCTTTGCCACTCATCCAGTGACTGTAAGACACGACAACAGTAGTCAATATGATTTGTGTTTGTGATTATGTGTTTCACTGAAGGAGAAATTAGGAACAAATACTGATAAAACATACATCACATATGAAACTACCGACATACAAACAAAGAAGAACTGCAACAGTGGAACCACTTCTGTTGGTGCCTCTAGAATGCTATCCTTTGTGATTTTGGCATTTCCGGGATATATTCACTTACATTTTTTGTAGAGTATGTCAAGGAAGAGACAGGGCTCTGATGTGCTTGTAGATGCTTAGAATGATCCAGATCTGATACACAAAGATACGGTTTTCACTCGACAAGGTACAGTGTACAAATAGAATTCTTCCTAGTTAAACGGATTCTAAAAGGAATACCCTTGAGTGCAATGAACACATACACATGAAACTAAATATAGCTTAAGTGTCAATTTTTTGGGGTCCCGATTAGATAGTTTCGGTCCATACTTGACGTTTATTTTACTACACTGCAGCTGGTATTAGTGCCGTGTGGCGGCGGTAGAACGTCTCCCCGTACTTTACCATAGTGCAGATTATATTTCATTTCCTTTGGGATCATTGGGCCCATTGTGGAATCTTTGAAAATGGAGTTCTGCTCCTGTATACGCTAGAGGGCGTAAGCAGTGTTGCAAATTTCATTACTGCTTATGTAGAGTCTCAATAAAACCGAGACTCCCATTTTCTTATCTGCAGTATGTTCTTTATTTCCAAAGGTAATCTTTTTGACGTTTATTGTATTCTTAACGAAACACAGCCTTCCAAAGGCACCGGATAATGGTTTAATTAAATGAGATGACAACACAAATCAGCACTTCGTTGAAGAAAGAACCGGCCTACGAACATATTCGTCGAAAACAGAATGAATAAACGGAGATAGAACAGACATTCGAAGAGGAAAAAGGAAGTTAGACAGCGAACGACAAAATCTACAATAAGAACGATAAAATCTACAATAAGACCTGTGTGACCAACAAATACTTAGATCAGCCTGTACATCCAACTAATATGACAAGTGTTCATCTCTCTTTGGATAGCCTGGAGGCTTTAAAAGGCACATACAATCAGTGAAGACTCTGATTAGATTTCGCATCCGCGCAGGCTGATCTGAGTCTTCGCTGGTCGAAAAATCTTATTGTTGGTTTTGTCTTGCGCTGGCTTAAATATGTACGTGTTCACTGAACTATCCTGCTGATTAGAAGTTGCGGTAAGTCTTCTGTTGTTATTATTTTCCCTTCCTTTGTTGCATTGTAGGATAATACAATCTCATTTGAACCAGCACACGAAAAAAGGAACCTTATAGTAGTCCGGTTTGTGGTTCCCCAAATGAGCATGCACAGTCCCCTATTTCGGCCACAGACATTCGTTTTATGCCTGAAACTTCCTCAAGATCTCTACTACATATCTGCGAACAGTAAAGGTTTTGGCGAGACTGCGCTCATGCGCAGGCTCGACTGAGCCTTTGTTGGTCGCCTGTGTGATAAGCATCCTTTTCTTATGCACTGGCGTTTCGAGACTGCAAGATTGTATAGAC
Source organism: Anodontia alba (assembly GCA_964016985.1). Classification (NCBI taxonomy): domain Eukaryota; kingdom Metazoa; phylum Mollusca; class Bivalvia; order Lucinida; family Lucinidae; genus Anodontia; species Anodontia alba. The sequence continues at coordinate 1,083,972 of OZ024835.1, read as the reverse complement.
AGACCAATTGAACTTTTGGTACGACCTCACGATTGTAATATCAGAATATGCCCGCTTTGCAACAGCAAAAACAGATATCGTATGAAATCTTTATGCTGCGAAATGTGTACAAATAAACATGAGAAAAGTAAAATTAAGGGGAATAGATGCAGTATATGGAAGGCAACACTATCAAAATTGTTTTTGTTCCGAAAAGGGATCTAGTTAATGTGGATCTGTTTGTATCAGTTCCTGAGCTCACTTATTTACTTCATAAGAAAATTGTTTCCTCATAGCCTAGATTCCTTTTCAGAAGGGAATCGAGTGCAGTAAAGTGAACAGGTAGCCACAAAATCTGTCTACATTGGATTAAAATGCGAAAATCTTACCAAGTGTATCAAGATCTTTTGTGCAAACAGTACAGCTCAGGATCAGTGCGTCTGATTTTGATTTTGTATTGGGGTTTAACGACACGTCAACCCTTGTGGGTCATTTTGTGTCCTCTCCCAGGAAAGGGAGAAAAGAGATAGAAGAGGAGATGAAAGGGAGACAGGGAAGAAAGAGGAACAGGAATGAAAGTGAACAAACAGAAGAAATAAAAACATTACCCCCCCCCCCCGCCCCCACACACACTCCCCGCCCGCTACCTATACCTGCTAATAGGACAGCAGGCCTTCCCAAACTGTAAGCCAATATCAGTTGGACACCCCGGTAATGTAAGATACTCGACACCTTCGCCACACCCGACCACCCCAGTGCGTCTGATTAATATCTACATTGATACCGCTACAAAAGAAAACGTATTATTGAAGATACCTAGGAAATGCCACAATTAGGAAGCACAATCCTCCCGTGGCACCAAAAAAAGGAGAGATTAGGAGCAAATAATGACGGAACAAACGCCACCTATGAAATCACAAACGCACAAAGAAAGAAGAACTGCAACAGAGGAACCGCCATGGAACAATCAGTAGACAAAGGAAAACTAATGCAAATACTTTCAAAACCAGTTACATATTACTAGGGATCGAGCTTGTTTTACGTGCCCTGATAATGCCAACTCCTTTTGCACTGGTTAAACAGCGATCACTGACAGTTATGAAAATGAAGAACAACAGCAACGCTCTCCATTTACATCGAAGTTCGTCCCATTGAGAAGAACAGATTGCTTTTGTGAAAATGTAATAAGACAATTGTACTTGGATCATGCTTGAATACATGTAGGTAAGTCTTTGTATGAGCACACTCACTATTCAAATTAAATATTTCCGCCACATTACGAAAACATGCCTATGCAAATATCTAGAAAATTTCTCCTCCAAAAACTGAAAATTTTCAGATAAAAAACTCTGATATTTTCATATTTCTGCTCAAAACATAGATTGTGGGTACTCGTTAGAACCGCCTCGGCGAGGCGGTTCTAACGAGTACCCACAATCATTGTTTTTGAGCAGAGATTTGAAAATAATATATACCTCTCTAAACCCCAGTTTTACTATATAAAAGTGGGGTTTAAGGGGGTCAAAATTATATAGGTGTGTTTTCGTGATGAGTCATATACATGTATAAGCACCAGGCAGTTGCCAAAGCAGTCTGTTTAAAGATGTTGGATACACGTAAGCGAATTTTAAATCAGAGATAAATTTTCTGACCTTCACTTTGCTTTCCTGCACATCAAGCCCCTATTGAAAAAGGTGTTCAGTCTATAAGGAAAGAATATATGGCTTTCACACTGGGGGCAAATATTTTCTTTTAGAATCGACACTTTTCAGATGAGAGAAAAAATCCATTTTGACAGAGTTGCCTTCCTGAAAGCGTATCCCTCAAGTCAGAACATTATTATAAAGTTCTACAGTAATGTTAATCTTCGTTTGCCTAATAGATTGATTTATTTTATATCGAGAAGGATAGAAAAGCAAAAATGGAAAAAACATAAATGGCCTTCTTAGAGCATCAAAAGAAAAAAGAACGGGACCAAATAATGACGAAACAGAATAGTACATTTTCGATAACCAACATGCGAACAACGACCTGCAACAGCGGAAGTGCCTTGGAACGGTCAGCGGAAACAAACCTACTAAGAGGAGCTCAGACTAGTTTTTACTCGAGTGAAACCTCGTCCTAAATTTCGGTGCAGCTCCAATTTACAAATGTGCGTTTGTTCCGTGCAGGGTTCGCCACCTTATCATGGTATATCATGCAGGTACAATGATATGTCAAGATACCTAGGAAATGTCATATTCACGCACAGCTGTCCCGAGGCACCAATAGAAGGATAGAGAGATGAGGAACAGATAATAAAAAACGAATTATATGAAATAAAAGGTAACAGAAAAGCCCAGGGAGTGCCACAATCCCAAACCGCAGCCCTTCCCAGACACCGAGGATGAGAAAACAGACAAAACCAAACAAGCACAAATCAAACAAACGTACGAAAAGCACTAAGATTAGCTCTCTCTTCCCCAAGCGAGGTAATCGTAATGCTAAAAGGACTGAAAAACACAAGAACAAAATGACACAAGGTAAGACATATAACAAATCGCCTCGTAGAATAAACAAAGCAACACAGAGTAAGACTAACATCGGGACCACCGCCTTAGAACGGTCAGTAGAGTAAACCACCGTAGGGGTTAAAGCACTTTTACAGCTAGCCAACTTCACCCTGATCCCGATGCTACTCTTAATACAGAAATACATAAAATTCGGTACGCAAAATGGCTCCTAACAGTCAATGCATCAAAGCGAAAACATAAAACTCAAATTAATCACTATAATAAACAAAGACAAGTACTCATGGCTAATTCTACTGTATTCCAGAGTAAATGAAAACCAATAGTTGAAGCCATAGACGCACAAACAAAGAAGAACGGCAACGGAGGAACCGCCTCGGAACGGTCAGTAGAACTATTGGTGAGGGTGGGGCTCTTAAACCAGTTTTACTCGCGCTAAACTTCATACTGAAAGGAAGCAAAGGATTCAGAGGTTTTCTGAAGCCAGGGCACAAAATATACATCAGTAGGACGACGACAAGTCCGACTACAGACAACGTGTAGTCAATCGCCAATCTTTTGAAAAGATTGAGGAAGTAGCCACCATTCAGTCTGAGGCCCGACTAACCAATTAACGTGTGAAGCTACGTTACCAAGGATATTCGGTTTTATTTACTCTTTTCTTGAACAGTTAATTAAATGTCAATGCAACAATGCTCACGCCCTCCAGCCAAGTGCGGAGCAGAATATTTTCACAATTGATAAACAAAAGGGCTCGGCGATTTCAAAAGATAAGAAAATAGAATCCTACTCCGGAATTTGAAATTAATGTTTAGCTTTTAGATGTGTCAGACACAGTATAAAATATGAATCAGTACAACCAAATGTAACTCTATTATAACAGAACATGCATTTTGTTTGTATTGTATATTTGTGGGACGGTACAAGGTAAACAAGATGCATCTTCAAAACAACAACAACAACAACAAAAAAAAAAAAAAAAAAAAAAAAAAAAAAAACAAAGGATAAGCGACAAAGATTAAGATTAGCAGATATGTTTTTTTGGTTTTTTTTTTTTTTTTTTTTTTTTTTGCAATTTGGTAGGTGCTCGTGCTGTGGGACAAGAACTCAGATTTAGATTTAGATAAGCTAACACGAACTACCCAAATTATGGGGCGCCTAAACACTCAATGCACACAAACACACCCTTGACAACCTACAAAGCTATTGACATCATTCCGATTATTCACGTTAAATAGAGATAAATGGAAAGAAGCGTACTTTGTTTTAGCTCTTTGAAACATCAATACATGCCACTGCATTATATAATCACGCAAAAAGATGATGGCCTTCTTAGCTCTTTAAAAACCTAACCATATTTCATTTTTTACGAAAGCAGCATTTACGGAAGCACACTAGTACACTTAAAAGTATGGGATAAAGTATTTGTTTGCGTTGCGGTTTGACAGCCTAGTCAACCCAACTGTCATGTCGAGCACGGTCAGTTTACCTTACCATACTTTTCCTGGGCAGGCTTAACCCTCTAAGCGGTTAACCAATTTTGTGTACATTCTTTCGCCAGAAACTGACAACTGTCCTTCTTGAATCAGCGGAAGGGAGAGAATGACCGTAGAAAATATTTCATGATCAAATCTCAACGAAAGAATGTTGCCGACTCGACGGTGGTCGAACCGGCCTCACAAACTATACTGTTGCATATGAAGAGACTCAATCAAACCGGGTCTCCGATTTTCGTGATTTTGTGTGTTCTTTGTTTCCAAAGGCAATCCTTTTTTACTTTTATTTTACCAAACAGTTAGTTCTTTCACCTGCTTGTGTTGAGGTTTTACGGCCCTGTCAAAACAATGGGGTCATGACGAGCGCGGTCAGTTTACTTCTACTTTTACTGGGCAGGCTTAGTCCTCTAAGCGGTTAACCAGTATTGTGCACATTCTTTCACAAGAAATTGACAACTGCCCTTCTTGAATCAGTGGAAGGGAGAGAATGACCATAGAAAATATGTCATGTTCGAATCTCCACGAAAGAATGTTGCCGGCTCGGTGGGGGTCGAACTCGCAACCTTCTGATCACCAATCGGACGCGCATCCAACTGAACCATCGAGGCCGATGATTCTATTATATATTGTAATACCATTTACAGCGATAAGTTAAAAACCAGATATCAAACATCCAAGACACTGCCTCTTACTTCAGAAAGTCGACTTTTGATATAAAAAAAATAAGATTTTACGTAAAATATGAATACCTCAAAAAAAAAAAAAAAAAAAAAAAAAAAAAAAAAAACAAGAGCTGTCGTAGGACAGCGTAGCTCGCCTGCTGGGTACATTTTATATTGTAACATTTTTATCATTAAGCCATATAATATAGGTCACACTGACCTAGATGTATTTGTATGTAAATCATTTTGTCACATAGATATAATAATCCAGGTATGACAATTCTCCATGAAATAGTAATAAAAATAAAAGGCAAAATAACTGAAGCATGAAATATAGGTCACAATGACCTAGATATAGTAAGTGGTCTTTCATTGGGTCACATGGAAGTAATATCCCAGGTGTGACATTTATCCAACAAATAGTATTCAAGATATAAGGCAAAATCATTGAACCATGAAATATAGGTCACACCAACAGAGATATATTTTGACGTCAATAATCGGGTCACAAGGAACTAATATTCCAGATGTGACATTTATCCAACAAATAGTATTCAAGATATAAGGCAAAATCACTGAACCATGAAATATAGGTCACAATGACCTAGATATAGTAAGTGGTCATTCATTTGGTGACATGGAAGTAATATCCCAGGTGTGACATTTATCCAACAAATAGTATTCAAGATATAAGGCAAAATCACTGAACCATGAAATATAGGTCACAATGACCTAGATATAGTAAGTGGTCATTCATTGGGTCACATGGAAGTAATATCCCAGGTGTGACATTTATCCAACAAATAGTATTCAAGATATAAGGCAAAATCACTGAACCATGAAATATAGGTCACAATGACCTAGATATAGTAAGTGGTCATTCATTGGGTCACATGGAAGTAATATCCCAGGTGTGACATTTATCCAACAAATAGTATTCAAGATATAAGGCAAAAATCACTGAACCATGAAATATAGGTCACAATGACCTAGATATAGTAAGTGGTCATTCATTGGGTCACATGGAAGTAATATCCCAGGTGTGACATTTATCCAACAAATAGAATTCGAGATATAAGGCAAAATCACTGAACCATGAAATATAGGTCACAATGACCTAGATATAGTAAGTGGTCATTCATTGGGTCACATGGAAGTAATATCCCAGGTGTGACATTTATCCAACAAATAGTATTCAAGATATAAGACAAAATCACTGGACCGTGAAATCTAGGTGACCTGGACCGTAAAATGTAGGTCACCATGACCTTCACTCTCTTACACTTAAACCGATGTCACATAGTTAGCTGATGTATAACCAGTTGTGTCTATAACCTGTAGGCATATAAGATTTTACAAATGTGTCCTAGATTTTGACCCCTAGCCCCACTCCAAGGCCCACCCTGAGGTATGAACCCAGGGATATGTTCTTTTGGAATCTCAGAAGACTCCTCCAGGTACCCAAATTCTAAATATGAATGCTCTATGAGGAGTGAAAGTCAAGATATAAGAATTTGAAAAACTTTAACACAGTATTACAAAGGTGTCCTAGATTCTGACCCCTAGCCCCACCCAGGGGCATGAACCCAGGGGTTTATTCTCTTGGAATCTCAGAAGACCCTCCAAGGTACCTAAGTTCCAAATTTGATGCCTCTGTGAGGAGTGACTGTTGAGATATAAGCATTTGAAAAACTTTAACGCAGTGTGACGGGAACGGGAACGCAAACGCAAACGCAAACGCAAACGAAAACGCAAACGCAAACGCAAACGCAAACGTGGACGACCGGGGTGACTACAATAGCTCTCCTTGTACTTCGTACAGGCGAGCTAAAAAGTTAAGAGAAAAGTCCAGGGAGTGCCACAATCACAAACTGCAGCCCTTCCCAGACACCAAAAGGAAAAGGAAACCGACAAACTAAACAAGCACAAATCGAACAAACCTACGAAAAGCATTAAGATTAGCTCTCTCTTCCCCAAGCCATGTAATCGCAATGCTAAAAGGACTGAAAAACACAAGAACAAAATGACACAAGGTACGACATAAAACAAATCGCCTCGCAGAATAAACCACAAAGCAACAAAAACAAAGAGTAAGACCAACACCGGTACCACCGCCCCAGAAATATCAGCATACTAAACCACCGGGGGCTCCAAAGCACCCCCACAACCAGCCAACCCCACCCCGGGTCCCGACGCCACCCCCCAAACACAGAAACACACAAACATTCGGTCCGCACAAAGGCTCAATCAATGCATCAAAGCAAACCATACACTGTTGTCAATACAGATATTAATTTTCATGGGTCAATGAATGATTTTAACCGACCGCCGAAAAAGTATATATTTTATATTCTACCTTTATCGATGGCAATAAAAAAAACACACACACAAAATCGAAATACCTACACAAAATCGCTTGGCAAAATGGCTGATCCAATTTTCCTGAATGTCCAGCAGAATAAAACCATTTATGCCGAGTGGACTCTTCTACCTGAGCTCTTTGGTCCAATCCATTTCCAGTTTAAGGGGTGTCTGGTTAGTTTTAATTATTACCATGCTTTAAAGAAATGCCTGTTGTTAATGCAAACGATGTAAACCCTGATCAGATGATCTGAGTCTACACTATTTCCCAATGCCCCGTTTATGGGAAGTTACGCACAAACGGGTTTACGTGTATGTTATTTAGCCAATTTGTTACACCGCGAGTACATTCGCTATATAAACATTTTATTTCAAGAATCCTGTTTATCTCGGCTAATTTGTACGCCAGAACGTATCTCACTGTATAAAAGTTTCATTTCAAGAATCCTTTTTATTATGTCAATTAATTACTTAGACCAGACTGTTTCCGCTGTAAAATACTTTAATTTCAAATCGAAGGTATTGACATAGGTCTAGAAGAAAACGTTAACAACGATCTGAGGTCAATACCATTTACATGACGTAGATATACTTAAACAGTATCAGAACGGTGGGTCAGGTCTCAAACTCTATAACGGTGCCGACCTAAATCTTTTATTAAAGGTTTCATGCATGACGTTATGTTTTCTTTTTGTATAGGCCCTCCGTGGTTCAATTAGTGTTTTTTTTTCCTACTTTTTCATCAGCTCTGGCTGCCCATCACAAAAACACGCCTATATAATGTAGACCCCTTAAACTCCATTTTTATATAGAAAAACTGGGGTTTACAGTGGTATACATTATTTTTCTTATTTCTGCTCAAAAACTTAGATTGTGGGTACTCGTTAGAACCGCCTCGGCGAGGCGGTTCTAACGAGTACCCACAATCTATGTTTTGAGCAGAAATATGAAAAATATCAGTTTTTTTTTTTTTTTTTTTTTTTTTTTTTCTGAAAATTTTCATTTTTTGGTGGTAAAATTTTCAGTATATTTGAATAGGCGTGCTTTCGTAATGAGTGTCGAGGTGTATGTCAAGAACCTTCAAGTTTGTTTCATCAGTGATATACAATCGAGCTTCTTTATAGGTTGGTTAGATTTCAGACTCTATCTTTGGTCGGGCCCAACGGAGTCTTACTGTTTTTTTGTTTTTTTTTTTTTTTTTTTTTTGGCTCTAGCATTTCAGTTGTTTCGTACTGTCGAGTCCTCATCGTTGTCTCATCTGTGTAATTTGTTGATTTTTTGTGTTCTCGGAGATGTAGCACTGATGAGATAGGAAGCCTTCATGCGGACTGAACAAATTATGTGTCTTAACCGCGGCAGAAGTAAGGGCGAGGATTGTGGCCACGTAAAATCGATTTAAGCCCCCCAAGTGAAATACTTTTCACCGACCGTTCCAAGGCGGTTTTTCTGTCATGGTTTATTTTTGTTATAGTTCGTCTTTGAATGTGTGTGTCGCTTACATCTTTTTGTTTTGGATAGCCATTTGGCCACTTTGTGGGAAAGTAACTGTCCGTTTGGCTTTCTGCAAGCGATGTTTCCATTAGGGTCTAGTTATTTCGTGTTTGTGTTTCTTTCCCTTTGATTCTCTGATGGGAGGTGTGGGATAATTGTATCGATTCCTGATCATTGCCTTCATTTCTATTTTCTGTAACGAAGCCGACACAAATCTTTTATTAGAGGTTTCATGCATGACGTTGTTTTGTTTTTGTACTGGCCCTCTGTGGTGAAGTTAGTGTTGTTGTTTTTCTTCTTTTTCATTAGCTTTGGCGGCCAGTGTAAAGGTGAATGTCAAGAATCTTCAATTCAATATTTAATTAGTGATTAACAGTCAACCTTCTATATAACGACACTCGATACAACGACAAATTCGTTAGAATGATAACTTGTCTGTCACGATCGTTTTAGCTCAAGAGGCAACAGTTTATCAGATATCATGTAAGAACATTGTATTCAATACTTCATGACTACCATATGGTTTGGATAATTGTTAGAATCGTCTCACTGAGGCGAATTTAACAAAAATCCAAAACTTATATTTTATGAGCAAATAAGAATGAGCCAAGGCCTTTTTTATTGATCATTCTGGTACAATCCAGGGTTCTTTACAACAGCAAATTCATTTAATGGCAATATCTTTGGGAACAAATGATGTCGTTGTGGAGAGGGTACTCTGTAATTTGATTTACAGGTTGATTTTATTTTTGTGATGTTTCACTGACTGAGTTAGGGAGCCTCTATGCGAGTCAAACAAACATGATGTATTTCGAACAATTTTTGAACCCATCACGAAAACATGCCTATATAATGTTGACCCCCTTAAACACAACTTTTATATAGCAAAACTGGGGTTTACAGGGGTATACATTATTTTTTGTATTTCTGCTCAAAAACATAGATTGTGGGTACTCGTTAGAACCGCCTCGCCGAGGCGGTTCTAACGAGTATCCATAATCTATGTTTTGAGCAGAAATACGAAAAATATCCGAGTTTTTTTTTTTCAGTTTTTGGAGGTGAAATTTTCTATATATTTTAATAGGCGTATTTTCGCAATGTAGGCAGAAGATTTGGAATCAGGAAAATCGATCTTAACCCTCGGTAAAATTTACTACAGACCATTTAAAGGCCGCATCACGAGAATACAGTATATTCAAGACATATTCAAATCATTACGAAAACATGCCTATTCAAATATACTGAAATTTTTACCACCAAAAAATGAATATTTTCAGACGAAAAATTCTGATGTTTTACATATTTCTGCTCAAAACATAGATTGTGGGCACTCGTTAGAACCGCCTCGGCGAGGCGGTTCTAACGAGTACCCACAATCTATGTTTTTGAGCAGAGATCAGAAAAATAATGTATACCCCTGTAAACCCCAGTTTTACTATATAAAAGTGGGGTTTAAGGGGGTCAAAATTATATAGGCATGTTTTCGTGATGTAACCAAGGTTCAGATGAACCAAAAAAGCTGCACATTTGCTATACAACGATATAGTCTACAGTAGCCGATGATTGTGCTAAGCTAACACTAAACGTTCTGAGCAAATGCAAAGGCTGATCTGGGCTTTTGATGCCCGTATATGTTACCCAAAGATACCCTTTCCCATGTTTATTTCTGTTTGTTCGGATGAATCACGTGTCATTAAATATATTCAATGTCATGTCATTCATTCGAAGGAACAGAAACCAACATTTATGTTGTTAAGTGTTGCAACATTCAATGACGGAAAGAAATTAGTTGATTTCGCTCTGCCAGTAATTTTACTGTCACTGTGTTATTCCACTTAAACTGACTTGTTTCAAAAAGACAATTTTAACGCTAAAATCGTTAGAAGAATTATCAGAATCATTTGAACAAATTAATAAGAGAATCAGGAATATGCATGAAAGAGTGAAAACAATTACTCCACAGGGAACAATCAGTGTGTTTGTATGTGAATCCGAGTCATTGTTTGCACGAGATGTAAGTATTTTTATTATAAGGAATCATATATTTCATTAGTGCACAGCGTATCGCCTAGTATCGCAATGAGTAGTTCAGGCGACACAATGTAGTCTGAGATCCTTCCCATAAGCTTTGATCTCAAGTAAAAAAGGTTATAAATGGGTCCTGGTCTGACAAAAAGGATCATATTACATTAATTTGTAACTTATAACACTTATAATAAACGTCAAAGAGATTGCCTTCGGAAACAAAGAACACACTACAGATAAGAAAATGGGAGTCTCGGTTTTATTGAGACTTTTCATAAGCAGTAATCAAGTTTGCAACATGGCTTACGCCCTCTAGCGTATACATGAGCAGAACTCCATTTTCAAAGACTCCACAATGGGCCCAATGATCCCAAAGGAAACGAAATATAATCTGCATTATGGTAAAGTACGGGGAGACGTTCTACAAATTTCTGACAAATCCATCCATACAGAATCATTTCCGAAAATAAGTCAATGTTCTATCATAAACAGAACAGAGATATGCGCGTTTAAATGGTTATAGGGTGTCAATTTAAAACGTCAGCAAATATTATTGCATCATTATACAATCCCAATTTTAATTTCATGACGAACAAAATGACGTGATTGTATAAAGACATAACTTTGTTGATGTTGCGAACTCATGTTGATCCTATTGTATCATTGCCTGAGTTCACTTAATTACTTATAATATATGACTAGCTACAAATTTCCTTAACAGTTATAGCTAATTATTTCTGCAATACGAATGGACGTTGTTGCTATGGAGAGCTGTTTCTATGGCAACAGATGAACTCCCTTGGAATGGTCAGTAGCAAAACTGCGGGGGTGTGCTTAAACCAGTTTTACTCGCTGAATAGTATAAAAAATGTCCTGAAAGTAACAATCCCACTATCACAGCAAATAGCATACCACTGACACCAAGATGCCTGCTATCTTGAGCAGATATGCATGAGCCAACCGCAGAAGAAGACTTTATAGAGGAGTCCTAGTCTTTCTATCTCCAGCCGCACACCGGGGCATTAACCCAGGGGAAGGTAGTCATAAAATAAAGGCAGAGTCTATCAGGAACTGATGTATGAAGTATGATGTCTGATGTCTGATCAGAAGTTGTCCAGATAAGAACTATAAAGATGCATGTATATAAATAAACTGTACAACTTGTGACTCAATCCCGGGCACGGGCGATGATGAACAGTAACATTTATATCTATATTCGAGCTGAAACATTGTCTCCCCGCCCTGGCTCGGAGATACAAGATCTGATGAATTATTGATATACAGAGTAAATATGGACTTTGAAGAAGGAAAATGTTTACATGAGTCGTCCGCAATCAAGATACAATGAATTAACTATCATTCAGGTTGACGCAAAATATCAAAATCAACATGATGCATTTACATCAACGCAAAATATAGACAGCTATGAACGTCAATGCAACATGTAGAAATTTCTACATTTTCTCTTGTAACAAGGCTGTACAAATTTCATAACGTATGTTTTCTCACGTTTAGACACACTAGAAAGCATAAATATTCATAGCATGTCTCGACCGGACGATCCAAATATCAGCATACTTAAAGCAAGTTTAATAGTGTGATTTCTCAAAGTCTGACATATCTTCAATGCATCGACTGTACAAGTGTTTAACTGTGTTGTTGTTGTGGCTAGGCTAGATGTACAGGCATAAACTCGTGCAGCGCCCATGCTTGTAAGCGAGAAATAAGACCTTGTATCAAGAGTATTAGACACTTGGGCTTGCTTTCTTCCAACTGCACGAGAATCGACGATCAATCACGAACAACGACGATCATGGACGAACATCGATGATCAGACACGAACATCGACGAACATGCACGAACATCGACGATCACGCACACATGAACACATCAGTAGTGTTTTTCTGTTGACCGCTCTAAGGCGGTTTCTCTTTGCCAGAGCTTTTAAGTATATCGGTCATTCCAAATGTGCAGTTATGTCCTTTCATTGTATGTTTCTCATCTCTTCTTTTGGTGCCTCGGAAGACGGTACTTAGTGACAGCGGCCTTTTCTGGGTGCCTATCATTACGAAAAACGCCTATTCAAGTATACTGAAAATTTTACCACCTAAAAAAAAGAAAATTTTCAGATAAAATTGTGATATTTTTTATATGTCTGCTCAAAACATAGATTGTTGGTACTCGTTAGAACCGCCTCCAAGAGGCGGTTGTAACGAGTACCTACAATCTAGCTTTCTGACCAGAAATAAGAAAAATAATGTATACCCCAGTTTTACTGTATAAAAGTAGGATTTAAGGGGGTCAACATTATATAGGCATGTTTTCGTGACGCAATCATCCTTGTACAAAAAAGGTAACAAAAAGGTAAAAGAAAAGTCCAGAGGGTGCCACAATCACAAGCCGCAGCCCTTCCCAGACACCAAGAAGAAGAGGAAACAGACAAAACCAAACAAGCGCAAATCGAACAAACATATGAAAAGCACTAAGATTAGGACTGAAAAACACAAGAACATAATAAAACAAGGCAAGGCTAAACAAATCGCCTCGTAGGATGAACCATATAGCAACAAAGAATAAGACTAACATCGGAACCAGCGCCTCAGAACGGTCAGTAGAATAAACCTCCGGGGTTTTAAAGCACTTTTACAAGTAGCCAACGTCACCCTGGGTCCCGATGCTTCTCTTAATACAGAAATACATAAAAAGTCGATTCGAATAAAGACACCTAACATAGTCAATGCATCGAAGCGAAAAAATAAACATCAAATTAATCACTGTGATAAACAAAGACAAGTACTCATGGCTAATTATACTGTGTGCCAGAGTAAATGAAAACCAATAGTTGAACCACCGGTAATTCAGAAAACTTATAAACTGTTATAAAAGAATTGGCTATAGCCTGGATATTATGAGGCAGACTGCATGCCTAGCTGTCAACCCAATCATTGTTGATGGCTATGCTTCACTCTATGCTTGCACGACGGCGGTTCGGGCCTCAGACTCAATGATGGCCTCTTCGTAAAACTTATAGCAGTGGGTTGGGGCTTGACGATATGTCTTTGGCTTGGCCCGCCGTGGTTCAACTATTGGTTTTCATTTACTCTGGCATACATTAGAAGTAGCCATGAGTACTCGTCTTTGTTTATTATAGTGATTAATTTGATTTTTATGTTTTCGCTTTGGTGCACTGACTGAGTTGAGAGCCTTTATGCGAACCGAGTTTTTATGTATTTCTGTATTAAGAGTAGCATCGGGACAAAGGGTGAAGTTAGCTAGCTGTAAAAGTGCTTTAAGTGTTTGAAAAAAAAACTAGGGAGAAGGAGGTAAATGTCTGTCTCAAAAAGCTGTTACCTTGGGTCAATATTTGAAGTTAGTTTTGAGAATTTATATGAGGGTCACCCATAAAGCCTAACTGGCCAAAAGTTTTTTTGTTTTTTTTTTTTTTTTGGTTTTTTTTTGTTTGTTTGTTTTTTGTTTATTGTTTTTTGTTTTGTTTTTTTTATTTTTATATATATATATTTTTTTTTATTTATTTATTTAAGCTTCTAATTGCGATACGAGGTGGGACACAGCACTTCCTACAAGATTGCATAATTATGCATCCATCAAAGAAAGATTAGCCTATGCATCCCCACAATGCATAGGTCAAAGTTTAAGCCGTCCACATGAAGATGCTTTGGATCTTTAGTCACCCACAGAGTGTCCTGCGAATGCTCTGATCAGACTGTTCGGGTGCGCAGGCTGATCTGAGTTTTCGTTGGGCGCATATATAGTTTTGTAGGACATGTTGTGGCCCGGCCCATATTATGTGTGAAGACCAAAGAATAAAAGGAGACAGATTTACAGTAAAACCTCAATGACTCGAACACCACTCGTTTACAGTGGTAAATTCGAACTCGTTTTTGAGTCCTTATGACATTCTTCCGACAGCTATAGAAAACAAATTTTTAGGGATATTTAAGAATGTTTTCCTATATTATCATGCAAATGAATGTTGTATGTGCTCATTAGAATCGCCTCATTGAGGCGATTCTAATGAGTACACTCAACATGCCATTATCTACATATTCCTACATTATATTTGTTTGTCTCCTAACCTGTCGCTATGATGAACCCTCAGTGGCTCGAACTACCCATATCTAGAACAAATTCCCATTGTCTCAAAGATGTTCGAGGCATTGAGGGTCGACTGTTCTCAGAAAATACGCATATTAGCACGAGGGAAAAAATAGAACAATAAAAACATGGGAACGTTTGTCTTTCTCGCCTACATACTTGGAACTCAGTTATCCCTGTCGAATGACCGGCATGAAGTTTGACAAGATATGTTTCAGAGCGACCTGTGTGTCACTTTATTTCAATATAAGGCTTTACTGTCAAACCTTAGTTCTCATCAGAAGTGCACTCCGCTTTGAAAACAGAATAAATAAAAACACATTACATAAACTTTCTTTTACTAAATATACGCTCCACTCCCTTTCTCTCTCTTCTCGCCAGGTCATCGCCTCGCAAGCACATGTATACTATACTTTAACTGATACCGGCCAAATGGCTAATATAGGATGAAGCACTGAAACTTAAAGCACTGAAAGCACTGGTTGGTCGATTGTCTCTGAGTGTAGGCTGGGAAAATGGTCCTGAACGGGGACCTAAGACCGTTTCATTTAACCCTTAACTTCCCGTAATTTAAGCAAACAGTGCAGACCCTGATCAGACGCCGCATTCTGCGTCGTTTGATCTGGGTCTGCACTGTTCGCCAATGTCCCAGTGTAGGTTTTATAGATAACGCCCTTTACACTGCACTCTGACATCACAGCAACAAGAATAGCGGGGCTATAACCGTTACCTGGACTTTGTACAAACGCGCGGTTTGAATTCATAGGTCAACAATAATTACGTTGACAACAACCTTAAGAAAAATTTGGTGACTTTATAATAAGCCTAAAAGCATTTGATAGATGATCCTGTCCTTTCGCTTTTCCTGTCGGCATTGGAGGTAAGAGGTTAACCTCCTGAACTTATTCATATTTTTTTGGTTTAAAAAAGCTACAAACTTGGGGATACATTATATTGCATCGTAACTACCTTTAGTATTCAGATTCCTTCATTCTCTAATACAAATATCCAAACATTTGAATAAGTCCATTTTACTACCTGTTAATCTGTCTAAAACTGCTGGTTAAGTGGCAAGCAGTGTAAACCCTTATCAGACGCCGCGTTCTGCGGCATCGGATATAGGTATTTACTGTTTGCTCAGTTCTTATTTTCTGAATACACATGTACTTAGTGTAAATACGGTAAAAAATCTAACAGAAATACGGATTATGACCTAGATATCTTCAATCAGGTTTAACGAAAGAAATTGCCGTGTGTATTAAAATGTCTGCCTATATTATAAAGGTGTCCTCAAGTAGAACAGACGCAGCTTCCCCGGGGAAATGCAAAATAACGTTTGATACATAACCTATATTGCTACAAATCATAATTATGTCGAGTCAAAGAAAAAGCCTGCCTGAGGTTAGAATGAGTCTGAGGTCAGTAAAGAAAAAGCCTGCCTGAGGTTAGAATGAGTCTGAGGTCAGTAAAGAAAATGCCTGCCTGAGGTTAGAATGAGTCTGAGGTCAGTATACTGACCTCAGACTCATTCTAACCTCAGGCAGGCTTTTTCTTTGACTCAACATAGTTATGATTTGTAGCAATATAGGTTATGTATTTCGGAAAATCTATATAAAGTCTATACACACAAAGACAATAAGAAATGGTCAAACAGACAGACATGGACTCAAAATAAATAGGGTGTTATCAGGCTTCCATGGAATACAACATACAGATAGAATAGATTAGTAAACTAGTGAATTCAGGATCTTATACACTAGCTTTGGTAACCTTGGTATTGACCATCATCAATGTGAACAATTCTTGACAATAAATTCCATTGTAGGCGAACTTGTCTACCACTTGCAAGTGTTGGCCTTCCATTGTAGGCGAACTTGTCTACCACTTGCAAGTGTTGGCCTTTCACTGTGATGGTAAGCTCCTTGTAAGGCTGTCTGGGAGCTGACTGATATACCACCTCAGATTTTTATGCTGATTGTGAAATATTAGCCGTCACATGAGTCAGATAGTTAATCCACACCGTATTGCATTTCCTCCTTTGTTTGAACGCCTTTTGCTATCTCATCAGCAAAGAGGAACTCGTCTGCACCTTGGATTTAGCTTGCAACCTTCTTAGGTTGAAAAGCTTCCCATTAAAGCAATACCTAATAAGTATACCACTGTCATCATTCTGAATAGCATCTGTGAGCATGGCATAATTATCATGCTAAACAGCGTTGGGTCTAGTACACAGCCTTGTTCAACTCCATTTGTCACAGGGAATGGATCAGAAAACTCGACATCATTTTGGACCCGTGCAAGCATACTATTGTGGAACTGCCACACTATTGCTATGAATTCGGCAGGACAGCCAAACTTTACCATAATTTTCCAAAGTCCCTGATTGTGTCAAGTGCTTTGGTAAGGTCAACAAAGGTCATGTACAGGCCCACATTCTGTTCCTGGCATTTCTCTTGAAGCTGTCTTGCTGTGAAGATCATGTCAACTGTTCCTCTGTCCTTCCTGAATCCACATTGGCTTTCTGGGAGAAGCCCTGACTGTTCAGGGTGTTCATCTAATCGGTTCAGTAGGACTCTTGCAAGGATCCTCTCAGCAATTGACAATAAAGGGATGCCTCGATGATTGTCATAGTCTTGAGGATTCCCTTTCCGTTTTAATATGTGGATAGTTGATGCATCTTGAGGGATAGCTTCTTTTCTCCACATAATATGAAATAACTGTCAGTTTCTCTGAAACTGCAGTACTGCCTGCTTTGTAGATCTCTGCAGGTATTGCATCTGATCTGCCTTTCCAGATGACAGGAATTTTATTGCTTTGGATCCCCGCTGATCGCGGTTAACCAGCCAAGAGTTTCGAAGAAGGCAAATGTTTAGGGCACCTTTTCTAGCCCCTTCCCCTTGTTAAGAGGATGAGCAATGTGATCTTTAAAAGGTCTGCTCGGTCGCTTAGTTCGGCTGCCAAATTCCCCGTACTGCATCGTTCTTAAGGAAAACGACCATATAGATCAAGCCGCCTGTATGCAGCTCGGCAACTACAGCTTCCAGTGTGCCCCATCTGCTGCTTCGCCCATCGCAAAAGGACTTTTTGTGTGGCTTACATATTTGTGCTTGCTGTGACTGTGTGTTGCTGATTAAGATGACATGCGCTGTGAATTGGATTATAATGAGGGAGAGAAGCGCCAATCTCACTCTCTCACCCTGACCTAGCTGAATAAATATGTACATAATAACTCTACTTCAAAATGTTTCTCTTTCGCATGCCCAGCCTCTACAAGTTCATAGGCCTGAAATGAGGATAAAAAATCACCACAGTGACAAGCATGTATACCAGTATATGACCAGGCCTCATTTACATCATTTGCAGGGTTGACATTAAAAGGCGACTTCCAATGGACCGGGCTGTTGCCTACAGTCCATCTGTGTAGAATCACCCTTGTATACGTTAAAAGTCTCCTAACGTTTTATTGCTGTATAAGTCTGTATCTTCAAACAAACGTAATGTCCCATGCAAACAGGCTTAGAATGTCCGCGACAACGTATGTGAGTGTTAAGATTGAATGACACACACACACACACACACACACACACACACACACACACACACACACACACACACACACACCTTGTGCTTACAACACTACTCAAAAAATAGTAGTACTAAAATAGCAGTACTTGAAGTACTTTGATTATTTTTGCCTTTCAGAATCAGCAGCTGTACCAGTTTTAAATCTGGTCACGTCACATATAAAAGAAAATGGTGGACGTAAGCGTAACGTTTAAGGCTTTTTGTTGCAGCAATACTTTGCATTTGAGTGAAATTTTGTATTTCTTCATTGGAAAATGATTTTACCTCGCTCATCTTGTATTTTCCAAATACGGTGCTGCAATCCCCTCAAAGCATCTCGACAAACATAACATCTTGTACGATCTGCAACATGGGTTTTGGGAAAGGAGGTCCTGTGAAACTCAGCTCATCCAACTTGTTGATGAGCTTGCACGAATCTTATCCTCAGGTCACCAGACAGATCTGATAATCCTCGATTTTAGTATGGCATTTGATAAAGTTTGCCATATCAAATTACTTCATAAATTGCACCAGCATGGCGTAACCTCACATACCCTGAACTGAAATCAAGACGTTTCTTCTGAGCCGCACCCAATGTATAGCAATAGAAGGGGAAACCTCATCTCATATTCCGGTCACATCAGGGGTCCCCAAGGATCAGTCTTGGGACCGATCCTGTTTCTCTTGTATATCAATGACCTACCCAAGCCAGCCGTTTTGCAGCCGATACTGCAATTTATTTGGCCGTTAATAGTAAAATGACTGTAAAACATTGCAGAAGGACCTCCAGAAACTTGAAATTCGGGAGAAGAATTGGGAAATGGATTTCTACCCGGGAAATTGCCAGGTCCTGCATATTTTCGGTTCTAGAGACCCCATCAAACACTTATATATTCTTCATGGTCAAGCCCTGAAGGCGGTTGATCATGCCAAAACCAAGGACTTGAAATCAGCAGTGATTTAACCTAGAACATCCATATCCAAAATGTTACCACCAAGGCAAACAGGACCATGGGCTTCGTATGAAGAAATTTTCGCACCTAACATCAAAGCATACGAGAGACTGCTTACACCACTTTGGTCAGACCCCAAGTCGATTATTCCTTCCCTGTGTGGAGCCCATATACCCAGTCCAACATACATAAAGTTGAAAAGATATAGGTGAGAGCAGCTAGATGGGTTAAAAATGATTACTCCCATATAGTAGTATGACCCAGATGCACAATACCCTTGGTTGGAGAACTCTCCGATGCACGTTTCATATTGTTCTATAAATAGTTTATGGCTTTGTTGAGATACCACTGCCCTTATATATCTGCCATCCAATTAGAACCATTAAAACCATGTATCCCATGCACTTCATTCAAATTCCCACCACTGCCAGTTCCTACAAATATGGTTTCTTCCCTTTGGCTGTTGTACAGAAGAATCATCTTCCTTCTCGGGCTGTTGTGATCTGGGTTCCTTTAGATCAGTCATATGCACCCTCCAACATCCGATGCCATAAATCATGAAATACTGTTTTACAAGCGTTTATATCTCTACTGAACTAACACAAATTTTAGTTTTAAATTCTCCTAAAATCTAATACTTTTTCTGCTATCACACTTTGCTTTCTCGTGCGCGCGCACCTGCACATAATCCTCGCGAGATGGTGTTGCATGATGTATAGACAGATAGATAAATAGATTATGTCTTTTGTATCGATCATAAACATAAACGAGTTGTATCCGCATTGATTGTCTGAGAATTTAAATTAAAGACTTGTAGGTATATAAGACTGCTTTCTGAATATGATAATGATCTTGATTTTTTTACAGTAAATAGCCATAGTCTAAAATTCTCTTTTGACTTTCCTGTGACAAAGGGAGATCTAGATCCTGAGGCCTGTGGTGACTTCAAAGCAGCCATTGCCCTTATTAGAAAGCGTCCGTTCCACTCTACTTAATCTTAACCAAGCTCAGGACAATTTCAGCAGACGACAAACTGATGACATTGTTTCTTATTTTACCTAGGAAACAGGATTAGGTATTTCATGCAAATTGTCTCCAAAGGAGGATACAATTTGTATGAAAGGTCATAGCCTATTTTCTGGGAGAAAATAAGAAAAATATGTCAAAATGACCTCTTCTGATTTTTTTCTAGCATTCAAAGGGTTAAAGGTTCCATGGTCCTCAAAAATAGACATTTTTGTATCCAAGTAACGTTTAATAAATTGATCATAAAATGTGGCATCTGACAGCCTGTAATATTTCAGTTAGTCTCTCATTTTTGAACTGGATCAAAAATGAAATGTTTTTTATCGTATCTCTAAATTAATTTTGGCAACATTAATTCTGAGGTACGATAAAAGATCATTTCATTTCAAGAACTAGAGACCCCGCTAGAGACTAACTGAAATTTTACACGCTGTCAGGTGCCACATTTTATGATTGTGTTAATACAATATATCAATTAATTAAATCTTTCTTGGATAATAAAATGTCTATTTTTGAGGAATATGGAGCCTTTAAACAAAAACCAAGTATGCACCTATATGCAAGTAACTAAAATGTGTTTGTTTTAAGTGAAAAGTTGAATTATAATCTTCCGTCGATCTCTTTATTTGCCTGCAGATTCCAAATTAATTAATAAAGTCTCCATTCGCCTCCAAGATACCATTTCAGGTTATTCTTTAACATTATATATATATATATATATAGACCACATCTACAGCTTCGCTGTGGAAGCCGACTTTATGGCGACGCGGGTAAAGTAGTTGGCTTTTTCACGAAGTTATGCAACGTACATTGCTGTTAGTACATGCTAAAAGTAAATGCTGAAAGGTCCTGCGAGGTATACAGCCAGTACCTTCATGGGTGACCGCGATGTTTGACTATGTGAAAGACCCGGTATACGGTACAATTCTGTTAAATTCAGAAGAGAATCTTAGACTATTTACTGTACATTAAGTAACAATTATGGACAGTATAGACATACCAAAAACTATTTAGTGTCTCGGAGAATTCTATGTAAATCAGTTTATTTAGGTCATTTTGGTTGGAAAGCTTTTAACTGTCTCATCCCTGAGTTTCAGAAAAGGACTCTTCCATCATCGAAGCTCGACAGAACCATTGTACCAAATAGGGGTCATTCAAAAATCAAACAGATCGGCAAGCAGTGTATATTCTGATGAGATGGCTTCTTTATCAGGCTCTAAAATGTTTGCAAAGAGGGCTGAAAGGGTTAACCGACCTTCCATAAAATGACATATATTCTGACAGCATATAACACAACGTACCCAACTATTTCAACCCGGTTTAAGTGCGCTTTACATTGACTTATTATATGCCCCCCTGAGAACCAGCAACCTTCATCACTCGCTGAACTAATCCAAGTGACATGTTTCTAAGTTTTCCTAGACAGGATTTGTCATTTCAGGCAAATTATCCCCATTAGAGGAAATGTATACAAGACATATATTAAATGCACCCCTCTACAGATTCTAATACAATTAAAACGTAACTTACAAAATGCATTCTGCTTCTTCCACTAATCTATATTAGGCTTTGGATAGAATCAAGGTATAATCCAAAATCACAAAAATCTGAATAATAATTGAATTTCTGTCCTGTACACAAGATAAACTGTTACTGAATGATGCATGCAGTAATTAAACTCAAGCATTTTCACACCTAACGCTGTTCGCTGCAATTTAACAGGTAAACATAAAAATTATAATGCATGAAGGAGGCCGTCACAGGGGCTGAGGGAATAAGGAGGAAAGGCCATTTATTTCAGAGGAACAACGGAACAACAGTCTAAAATTGAAGGAAACAGGGAAACACAGTCAATTTCGAGGAACAGGGAACATAGAAAATCAAGATTTTTGTTTTGGGGAAAAAGGGAAATGCCAATTTATTCCAGGGGAACAAGGGAACAAGTACCCCACCTACCAACCCACCCCTCTACCCCTGGGAAGGCCTTATGAAAATTGAATTACTGTTAAAGGAGATATCGCAATTAGGCAAGGATATTCTCAAATTGGCTCAGGTGTTGAAGACCTGATTTCAGAAATCACAATATTCATTTGTTTTATTACATACGTATTCCGATAGCCCAATATCTGAATCTTTGCGGAAAGGAAAAAATATGCTTCTGGCTTATCATTACGGGGAGATAATTCAGTCCTGTTAAACCCACCCTCAAAACTCCTAAATATCATGTTCAAAACAATGGGAATTACATATAGTTACCTTTCCCTTTGGGAAATAGTTCTTGCATTAGAATACCGCGAAAATAACACTGATTGGTAATCATGGTTTAATGAATGCAGTCAGTGCGCGCGCGTGTCTAGTATATCTAACTTGAATTCTCTTTCTCATTTCCGGTTAAAATGCAAAATTGAATATATTCCTAAAACAATAATGAAAACAAGGGTAAAAGAAAAGTCCAGGGAGTGCCACAATCACAGACCGCAGCCTTTTCCAGACACCAAGAGGAACAGGAAACAGACAAAACAAAACAAGCGCAAATCGAACAAACGTACGAAACCACCGACGCACGAACAAACAAGAACTGAAACAGAGGAACCGCCTTGGAGTGGTCAGTAGAAAACTACTGGGTTTACAAGACACAACAGCAGAGCCCAAATGACCGACATATAAACATTTTGATAATACAGGGCTAAAATCGAAAAATTTAGAATTAAAGAAAGATAACGAAAACGGGACTGAAAGTGGTATAGTATCGAATATCTTGTCATACAACAAAAACACTTTGTAAGAAGAGGCGGGCACGTAGACTGATTTTGGGTGTTTGTCTACTGAAATTTGCGGGTTTATTTGCTTTACGCGGCAAAATTTCTTAGTTTTATTTCGCGGACAAAACAGGATTAGCTTTGAGTGATCAGATCACGCATGAAAACTGCTAATAGTACATGCAAAATATACAAGTCACAGTCCAGCGGATACCTGCAGATAGACCAGCACCAACATCATTTCTTTTATGCACTAGCAATTGTTTTTAACAACATTCAAAAACATTTTGAAGTTCAATAAACATGGCTCTGAACATGAAATCGCGTATGCCTTAGAGATCTTTTCGTGAGGAATGACTTAATTGCCCGCTGTTTACCACCAAATGGTCTTATTTGATGTCCTAAGTTCACGCGAACGGACGTTTAGGTCAAATATTTATGTCTTTATGTCATTAAATGTCAGCTTATGTACATTCAGATGTATAACACAGATTAAACGAAATATAGGCCGTATGATATTAGGTTATTGTAAGAAATAATCACCAGCAAACAAACCGTTTTTATTTTTATACCACTGGGACAGCCTGGCCATAATGATAGCAATGGTTTTAAATTGGTTTACTCTATTTATGCCTAACATCCCATAAAAAGGAACTGACAAACACGGCGTATGATCAGTCTCTATATTGTTTGCATTAAATACAACAATTTCCATAAATATGGTGATAATAAAAATAACCAAACGCTTCTTCATTTGGAAATATGCCTGTCCGAAGAGTTGAAAGTCCATGCGGTATAAATTGGTTAAAATCTATAATATTCTAGCCCATTATTTGACAGTTAGCCACTGTAGCCTGACTAGTCATTAAACTAATAATGCGTCACGCAATCTGGTCAGATGTAGTCAAAGGAGTTTCTGTGCTTCTATTTCAAAAGAAGACGTTTTGTACAAGCACGAAGGCAAACAGAAACATCGGTAATGACATTATGATAAAGAAAGTAATGATTATAATAACATTGTTGGTAATAATAATAACAAGGATTAATGTTGTTTAACATTAGACACATTTACTGTCGATTTGACTAATAATAAAGACTTAAGCTGCGTACAAGCTGACACATTTAATGTCGATGTGACTGCAAGTAAATGCCAGTTTTGAACTCCACGATTTGTACCGCATCCAGATAAGAAAACTTGAGCTACCTGCAACATATGAGGATTTACTTTGGTCTGTAATATGTATCAGTTTATTCCTTGGTCTGGTATATGAGTCAGTTTATTCCTTGGTCTGCTATATGAGTCAGTGTATTCCTTGGTCTGCTATATGTGTCAGTTTATTCACTGGTCTGCTATATGAGCCAGTGTATTCCTTGGTTGCTATATGAGTCAGTTTATTCCTTGGTCCGCTATATGAGTCAGTGTATTCCTTGGTCTGCTATATGTATCAGTTTATTCACTGGTCTGCTATATGAGTCAGTGTATTCCTTGGTTGCTATATGAGTCAGTTTATTCCTTCATCTGCTATGAGAGTTTACTCCTTGGTATCCTATATGAGTCAGTTTCTTGGTCTGCTATATGAGCCAGATTATTCCTTGTCTGCTGTATAAAAGTTTATTCCTTGGTCTTCTATATGAGCCAGAATATTCCTTGGTCTGCTATATGAGTTAGTTTATTCCTTTTTCTGCTATATGAAGCAGATTATTCTTTGGTCTGCTATATGAGTTAGTTTATTCCTTAGTCTGCTGTATCAGTCAGTTTATTCTTTGGTCTGCTATATGAGTTAGTTAATTCCTTGGTCTGCTATATGTGTCAGCTTATTCTAAAACTTAGCATATTGGCTAAATGTTTCAGCAGACAATTCTTTGAAGTATAAGTTGTCATCTTTCCTGGAAAATGTATTATGAGGCGAGGCCTCATAAAAAAGGGATGCTGGTGAATACGAAGCAAACAGAATCAGCGAAGCCGAACAGAAACGTGCGCAGCGGAAAGCCAGAGCTAAGGCGTCACCAACAGAGCTTTCTTTCTCGGACCTCTCTTGTTCTATCTGCAACAGGCTGTTTAGAGCTAAGATTAGTCTCATCAGCCATCTTCGAACACACAAGCAATAACACTTCACGCATTTGATTAGGATTGGTCATTGTCAGTAATGACAGACAAACGAATGATACAGTTTTAGTTATATAAGTCTGAGGTCAACATACCGAAATCGTATTTCGGAAAATCACCAAGGCGACAGAAAGACAAAATTAGGAATGTCCGACATGTACTCAAAATAAATGGGGTGAATAGGCGTCCATGGAAAGTAAGCATTACTCAGTAAAAATGCTTCGCTCACCACGCCTATCAGCCTTAACAGAGATTTAGGAAAATACGGGAATAATAACATCCGGGGTTTAGAAAGTCTGTTTATGCCATGGCTTTGGAAAAACATCAGGCAACCACATTGAAGGGATAAACAATCTAATGATGTCTCCCATAGAACGTCTTAGTGTGTTGACACCAGTTTAGTTCTTTGGTGTCCCTGAGTTATATATAGTTGTACAGTGCGCGCGCGTAAAGGAGCTCCGCCCTTTCATTGTTTATACACATAAAACCATATGAATTAACTGCTCAACAATCTGATAACTTAAAATTGAGATATCATACATGTACTAGGTTACCTGTAAATAGAACTTTCTGATGCTTGGTCTGTGTTTGTCCTTGCACCATTTCTTCCTGGAGTCGCATTTCAGATCAAATAAGAAAATACGATCTCCGATGAAACGATTTTCTGTCATTTTACAGAAGCTTGATATTCATTTTTATGTTTTCAGACAATGTTCTTAACAAGTGAGCATAGCTCCAGATATGGCAAACGAACAAATGACATATAAGACCACTTCTTATATGCCACTTGCAAACAACGTATTGCAGAAAATGCAACATCATTGCAAGTTGTTGCAGGGTATTTTATCGTGTTTGGTGCATCCTGTCTGGCACTGTGATCACCGCACTGGGGAAAATGGAGCTGGTTACTTTAAGGCTTGTGTATTCTGAGGAATGGTTAGACTGGCTCCAGACTCCAGTGACCGATTTTTTCTTATAATCCTCTTTAATAATTCACTATCTGAAAACCAAAAAAAAATATCATGACTATAAAGGCTGGTCACTAGTGACCAGCTTTTATAGTAATGATATTTTTTTTGGTTTTATTTTAGTGGGTTATCAAACAGGATTATGAGAGAAATATTTAATCACTGGAGACTGGAGCCAGTCTAAGATATGGTTTGTTTGCTTGTATTCTTGGTGTCAGTGATTATCTATTTTCTCTGATTGTGGCTCTTCCTGGACATCGTCTATACTATTCCTACTGCTACTGAACGAGCGGGATACGGGGAGGGGGCGGAGGCGCGGGAGCAAATTCATTGTTGCCTCCCCGAAAGTAGTTCAGCTCCCATAAAGACCCTATCAAAAGTGACAAAATAAAGCTCGATATGGGAAATCAATATAGTCAACCTCAATTACTCGAACATCTTTGGGACCATGTAAATTTATTCGAGACATAGGTAGTTCGAGCCACTGAGCCACTGAGGGTTAATGATAATTCCAGGACAGGAGGCAAATCGATATAATTTAGGGATGTCTTTTCGAGCTTCTGTATAAAATGGTATGTTGAAGTACTCATTAGAATCGCATCGATGAGGCGATTCTAATGACTACACACAACACACACTTTTATGATAAAATAAGAAAATTTCCTTATAGTGAAAGTAATACACATGCTTAACATAACATAGAGAAGTTAGAAAAATATATATCTAAAACCTTTCCAAGTATTTAGATTATCACAATTACAAAATTGTCTCCCGTAACCTAACCTGGCTGCCTAGCATACTTAGCAAACTGCTTACTTAGACAATTTACTCCAACAATACTTTACTTTCTACTTCTAAGCAGCATTTTATAGGAAACTACGGACAACTAATGTCCTTTCGGAATAAGAATGTTCCTTCAATGAAAAGTGAGTTTATATCAAAAGCTGCTTAGGCAGAAACTTTTAACTACAATTACAATCAGAAACCGCCGGGTGAATTTACTGCGCAGAGATACCACTCCACAAAACCCAGGTTTGTAGTACATATTTCCCCAATCCATATTCATTTAAACACACTCTTATATCAGCTTTATTAAAACACATAGATTCTAAAGCCAGTTTTATGCATACCGTATTATCCTAATTATTCGGACATATAGCTCTGAACAAACAGTGTATGCCCAAATCAGCGTCGCAGGACGCGGCGCCGGACCAGAGTCTACATAGTTTGCCAGTCAACCATTAATTTTCAGACAAATCAACATGCAGCCGAATGTATTCAAAGTTTTGAAGAATTATGGTAATGCGTTGAAGTGTCCAATTATTTATGGTATATACCGTAAAACCTCAATGTCTCGAACATCTTTTGATCCCTGGAAATTTATTCGAGGCATGGGTAGTTCAAGCCACCGAGAGTTACTCATGACGCCGGATCAGGAAACAAATGGTGATAATTTAGGGAAATCTTTTTGATATTCTATACAATAAAAGTATGTTCAGTGTACTCATTAGAATCGCCTCAATGAGGCGGTTCTAATGAGTACACACAACATACAATTTCATGATAAAATAAGAAAATTCCCTTAATATTTGCTTTCTAGAGCTATCGGAAGAATTTCGTAGGGACTCAAACACGAGTTCGAATCATCCAAGGTAAACGAGCAGTTGGTCTTCGAGTCATTGAGGTTTTACTATAGTATATCTGAGAACAACGGTGCCACAGATTTGCTTTCATATGACCCACCACATTGCTAATAATTAACGTCGTTGGTAGGAATCATTTACAGATCCTAGGCAATCAACATAACGAAGAGAATGCTTCAATGCAGAACCGGTTTACTCTCAACAGAACGTGGCGTCTAAACAGGGTCTACACTGTTTCTTACTCGTCTAGCGTGTTTTTAAAGAGCAACCCTTACATATTTTCGATATACCGATAGGTAGTAAAGTGAATGTTCTAATTTTAAGAAAATATGGGAAGGATTATGTTTATTATATTAAGTGTTACGGTACAACTGCAATCAAGACACAGATTTGCTTGCTTGGTACATACCAGACTGCTACTAGCCATTGCTGTTCCAAGCAATCATCTACAGATCCTAGGAATCAACAGAGCGAAAAGGGAATGCTTAAATAGAGTATTAAATTCATCCTAAGTATTCGGATAGACAGGCCTGAGCAAACAGTGAAGACCCAGATCAAACGGCGCAGAACATTCGCCCAGCAGGCTTTTCAAGGGCAACACGAAAACCAATAAGAAGCAAATTGGACTTCTTCAAATGTTAAAAAAGTTTGGGTATGGAGAGTAGTTATTGCATCATAATATTTAGGGTTAATCCCGTGAATACAACTCTCCTATCATGCGTTTGAGAGGCACACTGGGTTTTTAACGTTTACCACTTTCTCGACCTATTCAGCAGACGACCAATCGATGATATTTATCCCCACACTTAGCGATGGGACTCCGTCGGTCCGTACGTCCGTCACGCTACCACCTCCTAAACCACTGGGCGGGATTAACCAAAGTTGCTACATGACTTCCCAGCGTAGTAACGATGTACGATAGCAACATTATTTTTTCTATCAATCGGTCCGTCCATCAGGCTATCTCCTCCTAAACAACTGGGCGGAATTTAACCAAACTTGCTACATGACTTCCCAACGTGGTAAGGGAGTCCGAGAGCAAAATTAGTTTTCCTTCCGTCCGTCCTTCACGCTATTAGCAAGCGTGGAGATTTTTCGACAGCGTGCCATCGACTTCGCAGTCTAATTGTTTTTTCTTATTTTTCCCAGAAAACAGGATTGGACGTTTCATGCAAATTGTCTGTAGGAGACAATTTGCATGAAATATCAAACCTATATTTCAATATTTCGTCTGCTGAATTTTTTACCCAGCATGCTAAGCGTAAAATGCTATGCAGCAGCTACCTTTATTTCTTATGTGATTGTAATTTCCTGCTAATGTTATGGCTAAAAGTATAGACCCTGATCAGATGTTGAGTCATAGGATCTCTGAGCAGGGTCGACAAATTGCACGGGTCTTATTTCGGGTCAAACTATAATTGTTTTAAGCAACGTTACACACGCTACAATAGATGCATGTCTATCACAATAACACCTATATAATTTGACCCCCTTAAACCACCCTTTTATATTGTAAAACTGAGGTTTACAGGGGTATAAATTATTGTTCTTATTTTGCTAAAAACATAGATTGTGGGTACTCGTTAGAACCACCTCAGCGAGGCGGTTCTAACGAGTACCCACAATCTATGTTTTGTTCAGAAATATGGAAAATATCAGATTTTTTTTTATCAGAAATGTTTCACTTTTTGGTTGTAAAATTTTCAATATATTTGAACAGGCGTGTTTTCGTAACGGTCACTGAAATTGAAACCAGAAGCTTTGTTGATACTATAAAAGGGTTTTAGTGCTAGTAAGCAATAAAAATTTCTGATCACATCGCACAATTGCAGTAGTTGTATTAACACATTGTTTGTTTGTTTTTTTAAAAACAGTTTATGAACAAAGTACTTTCAAAATAAATGAAACATGTTTCGTATTCCTAAAATTTTGTTTCTTAAACATGTTTCGGTTTCAGGTGCAAGAAATGTACGCTAGGTCTCCGCTTTCGTCAACATATCACCTTCTTTTCTCCAATTTTAGGCACATAAAATTTTGCAAATTATGTAAACTCCAGACGCGATAGTTGGTAGTCTTATTTTGATATACACTGTGTTACGTTCGTTTTCGGATTCAGTGAATCAAATGTTGCTTTCCGAAAACAGAAAAAAAAATGATAACCGTGATAGTTGTAACAAATATCGTCTTCCGAAAAAAAATATATCGATATTGTTGTAACAAATATCGTCTTCGAAAATAATAATAATAAATTGAAATAGAAATATTTGAAGCTGACATAACAAATATCGCCTTCCAAAAATTATAATAACCTTTTTTTTCAAATTCAAATAACAGTTATGACGACTACTATGACGACGATGATAATAATGCAAAAATCCTAGCAGAATTGAGATTTCAGTGTAAGGGTTAAAGGTCAAACACAGACAGTTTCACCATGATTGACAACACCAATAAACTCACCCACTAATTGATCTATATCCGTCTATTATCCAGAAACACACAATGTTTAACCTTTACCATTTTCTGGCCAAATTCAGCTGACGACAAACTAATGATATGTTTTTCTTATTTTTCCCAGGAAACAGGTTTTGACATTTGATGCAAAGTGACATTTCATGCAAATTGTCTCTATTGGAGAAAATTTGCATGAAATGTCAAAAACCTGTATTCTGGAAAGAATACAAAAAAAAAAAAAAAAAAACATGACGTCTACTGAAAATTTTACCCAGAGTGCTTAGCGTTATACAATGTCTGTTATTACTGTAAGCCATCAGTAATCCGATATTTAATGTTTCAATGCCTGTCTTGGTTGTCACTGAAACCAAGAAATGGGATCTTAGGACGCATGTGCGACTGCGCAGACGATGTTGTCAGCAATATCAGTCGAGTCAATTAAACAGACAGTCTATATATCTTTCTCGGAAAGATAAACTAGAACGGTCTGTGCAAAAATGGAACCAAATCTGAACACGTGTCATTTACAGCCTATCACCTCATTAGCATACGAATTGTTTATGATAATGTGTGTGTGCTTTTGTTGTTGTTGTTGTTGTTGTTGTTTTTTGCTGTTTTTTTTGTTTTTTTTTTTGGTTTTTTTTCGTTTTGTTTTGTTTCTTTTTTATTCATTTTATCTTAGTCGAGAAAACGGGGCTTGCCATTTCACTTGAATAATCGCCGTCTCCAAAGATACGATTAACATAAAATGCCAAACTCATTTTATCGGAATAAGAAAAAACAAATAAATTAAAATGTCGTCTACATACATTGAAATTAGGCGCATTAAGAGAACTGATACATGTGCTGCAGTTTATACAAGGGAGATAACTTTTATGATTTCCTGTTTGCTTGCCTTGCTTGCACACCAAGCTCCTGAAAAGGGGTCTACTTTCAAAGGAAAGAATTTGCTTCTACGGGGAGCAAATTCTTTCCTTTAAAAGTAGATCCTACAGAACGGAGGCAAGACAATTTTGACAAAGTTGTCTCCCTTAAAAGTGTATCCATTTCCAATAACGGTTGAGATCCGGTGAAATAAAACATTTTGTAAGAAATGCAAAGACCCTTAACATTTTGTAAGAAATGCAAAGACCCTCTTAAAACAGATCAGTCAAAGCCTTTGTTCTCATATAGCATGAAAGAACAATTTCTCTCATGTCAATTTTCTACATATTCAACCTAGTTCAGACAATTTGCAGGTTTTCAAGCGGGTCCTACTTTTCCTACTATTCCTACTTTTTCCTACTTTTGTGCTCCTATTTTGCCTACTTTTTTTCTGAAAATGCCCTACTATTCCTACGTTTTAGTCCAAAATTGTTTGAAGTGACCAAACATTGTATTTTTTTTCTCACTCGCTTCGCTCGGGCGGAGTTTGTAAAAATCAGATCGACTAAGTTTGAGCAGCCGCAATGCAATAGTTTTATAAAATATTTTACTTCAGTTGTAACTCCATTTTTAGAACATTTATTTTTGGTATTTCCTTTCCATTGTAATGTAGTGTTATTGCTCAGAGAAAACTTTGTTTGCTTATTATAACTTTTGTCTAAGTCTGAAAACATTTAGATCATCACTATTGTCCCTACTTTTTATGATTGAAATTCCTACTTTTGTCCTACTTTTTCAAAATCATCACGAAAACATATCTATATAATGTTGACCCCTTAAACCCCACTTTTATATAGTAAAACTGGGGTTTACAGGGGTATACATTATTTTTCTTATTTCTGCTCAAAACATAGATTGTGGGTACTCGTTAGAACCGCCTCACCGAGGCGGTTCTAACGAGTACCCACAATCTATGTTTTGAGCAGAAATATGAAAAATATCAGAGTTTTTTTATCTGAAAATTTTCCGTTTTTTTGGAGGTGAAATTTTCTATATATTTGAATAGGCGTGTTTTCGTAATGTTTGAGCCCTACTATATCCCTACTTTTTTGATGGAGGGCACTTGAAAGCCTGAATGTGCTTACGATCGGTGAAGAACTTGACTGCACTACTCAGTCCATACACGAGCATGCGTCGAGGCAATCTCTGACAGTCGCACAGATGACAAAACATCCATCATTACTCTGACTAATTCATAAAAATCCAATGTCTACTGCTATCTCCACATTCGCAGAAACAAGTGAAATGCGCTGCTGGCAACACAAATAGATCGTTTAACCATTACCACCGTCAACAGACGATAAATTGGTGGTATTTTTCTAATTTTGTTTTTCAGAAAACAGGATTTGAGATTTCATGCAAATTGCCTCCGTTGTCTCCAACGGAGGCAATTTGCATGAAATGTCAAATCATGTTGTCTGCAAAAAATAAGAAAAAAATATTTCAGTATGTCGTCTGCTGAAAATTTTACCCAGCGTGCTTAACGTTAAGCACGTATGCAAACGTACTAGGTAGCGTGTGCATCGTCCATGTCTAGTGGGAGCTTTCACTGCTAGCCAACAAAACGTGTTCCTAGTAAACTGTACGGTCGCTCGTGTTGACCCGTCTGACCATAACTTGGCTGCGCAGGCTGGTCTGTTTAATTGTCTGCATATTGTCTAAGAAGAAAACCTGATTTTAGCCGAGTGCCATTATACGGACGGCGTCGAACAAAAACTGATTCTTTTCGTATATATTCCCAGCGAAGAATCAGATCAGCCCATGCATGTGCACAGTCTTGTCAGGCATTCACTTTTCGCTAGTACATGTATATTCTACTGTATCGAATGTTTCTGTTTACGAACAGCGAAGGCGCTGATCAGACTGCACAAATGTGCAGTCTGATCAGGGCTTTCGCTGTCCGCTTATAAATAATGCCCATTTTGACATGACACGGCTGATATAGGCATAAGAGCACGCCAGAGACATCAATAGTAGCAAGAGATTATTACATTTCAGTGAGATAAGGCAGTCTTTTAAGCCAGGAAGCGTAATTAAAAAAGAAATCATGAATATATATCTGTGGTTTAGGGCATGTTCAAAGGAGGACAACGCAATTCCGTTTAGTACATATATACTCCATATTCCAGTTGTCTAGGATGGAATCAAATTTGTTTTACAGACGGGCTTCAGAGTATCTGCTTAGCGAAGAATTCAATTATTACGCGGGCCCCCGAAATTACAAGTAGCACTTCAAAACGAGTTTCAGGGCGGGTAGGGGGTTGGGGGAGAGGTTGCGGGGGGTGCAGGAGGGGGTTGCGGAGTTGGGGGGGGGGATCGACTGTTTACAATTGAGCTAGAGTATACAAACGCCAACATTTCCTTAAAGTAGTTGTCAACAATTTGTCAACAATGACAACTACCATAAGAAATGCACAATGAAACCACGCATTTGTACAAAATCCAGGTAACGATTAACGATAGCCGCGCTAGTCTTGTCTCCATGACGTCAGAATGTAGTGAAAAGAACGCGGCGTCTGATCAGAGTCAGCACTGTTTGCTGAAATTACAGGAAGTTGAGGATTAAATGAAACAGTCTGACGTCCCCGTTCAGGACCATTTTCCCAGTCTTCTCTCAGAGACAGTCGACCCATCAGTGCTGTCAGTGCTTTGATTTTTACTGTACTATGTATACAAACTAGCAGCAGTTTTTGCACGACAGAACTGCTACCTGTTAATGCAAATGGAACTTAATTTAGGTCATCTTGCTTGGCAACTTTTTTGACCCACTTTTATCAAAATAGATCAATAAACACAACGTATGAGAAAACCCGAATCTGCTTTGCTCTACTGTACATGTATCATAGTATAAACTCATTAATACCATCCGGTATTTTTTGGGGGCTCGCGTCAAACGTAGCTCAGATTGAATAGTTCAAAGTTGATGAAAACTATGGTAAGGAGTTCAGGTGTTCGAAAACTTAGTGTAAATGGTACTTGTCTTTAAATCTATTTAGAACTCCAAAAACTGTTGGCTAATGACAAACAGTGTAGACCATTAGGAGCAGGTTGAACCTGAGGGTTGAACTTGGCCTACACGGTTTACTCAAGCTATCCGTTTGTTTAGAGGCAATACGAAAGAGTCTTGATATTGGAAAATTCATGCCACTGACAAATAACTAAAAGCATTACAAATCTATCAAATGCTGAAAGTTAATTTGAATGTCTGTTTTAAAACAATTTATAACTTATTTTCCACGTAGTGTTGCACGCAGTCCATATGCACGATTGATAAATTATGCACAGGCTCGCCGAGCCTTTGCCAGTCGCCTATGTGATAAATACCCTTTTTCTCATGTATCGGCGCCTTTGTGCTAAGGTATCATCACGAAAACACGCCTATATAATTTCATTACGAAAACACGCCTATTCAAATACACTGAAATTTTACACCAAAAAAATGGCAATTCATTACGAAAACATGCCTATTCAAATATAGTGAAAATTTTACCACCAAAAAATGAAATTTTTCAGATAAAAAAAATCTGATATTTTTATTGATTGATATCGATGAATTGATGTCATCTGACTGTTAGGCATCTCCGAACAGCAGAAGATTAAGTGTTAAGTTGTGGTGTTGTGAAAGGCTAGTGAACAGTTCTATACGTTGGCGAGCGTAAAGGGGACAATCAAAGTAGAAATGATACGCGTTCTCTATTCTGCCGCAATGACAGAGCGGAGATTCTGTTATGTTTTTAAGGAACAGATCGTTACTCCGGCTACTGCAGTTTGTTCGAAGGCGTGTATGGAGCAGTTGACCTCTTCTGCCGCCGCCATAGAAATACTTTGGGACCTTTTCTCTGTCTCTGTTTAAGAACTGTTTAAACATGTTTAAAGAGTCAACTTGTCTTGCCTCTGGTGTCAGATTATTCCAATCCCTAACGGTGGATGGTAGAAAGGAGTTAGAGTATAGAGATGTTCGCGCATTTATAGTTAGAAGTTCATTGGAGTTCCGTAAGTTGTACCTAGATGTTTGTCCAACGCTCTCTGGGACTAGAGAAGAAAGATAAGTTTTTGCCAAGTTGTTTTTCATTTTAAAGAACAAAGAAAGCTTGTGGTCATTTCGTCTTTTCTGCAGTGAATCCCATTTAATTTCATTGTAAAGATTGTTTATGGATATCAAGCGTGTAGTTCCAGTAGCTATTCGAGCAGCTTCATGCTGTATCTTTTCTAACTCGTCGTACTGCGTTTATTCCAGTTTGTCAGTAACGGTAAGGCCTTGGCTCTTCATGCTTGGATCACAGCCGAACCCATCATCAGTTTTTACCCATGTGTCATATTCATGGTTCATTGGACTAACAAAAAATTAGTTTCACCTTCTGCGTGCAGGTCAGTTTGACAGGAAAGTCATTTATGATTAATAATTGTATGTCCAGGTTTAATATTTTGGTTTAATATTTAACCTTGACCTTGACCTAAAATTATAGTTCACCGACATTGGCCCGTTTCTCCTAAGTAAATGATCAAAACACTTATAAAAGTTTCTGAATATTAATTGTTTTGTTATTTACTTTTTTTGTAATAATGCATTCAGATGCAATTGTCAATTGTCAATTATAAGTCCCCTTAAATGCAAACATTCAAATTTCGTCGGATGCGCAATGCGCGAAAGCTGTCTTTCTACAATTTATGGACAACATAGGCCCAGATTTGCGCAGGCTGATCAGGACCTTCGTTGTCCGCTTACAGTATCCATGGATACTATAGTATATGTCGACGAACAGAGAATGCCCCTAGATAAGACCTCATGGATGCGCATGCTGATCTGGACCTTTGCTGTTCGCATATGACAAAAAGAGTCCTATCCTCACGTTGTGCATTATATTTTAAAGGTCGTACAATATTACATTGCCCTCTTTAAAGGCAAAGTCAACTATGAAATCTATATCTTCTGACAACTCTCATTATACGGAGATCACTGATTGACTAAAACTATCAAGCCTGTCCCAGGAACCGTCCACACTTAAGATGTTTTCATTTGTGTGTAATAACTGCTCTCCGTGGGGAGGGAGGGGGAGGCTTTCATTTCAGAATAAATATTATATATACATATATTAGCTACTTGTCTGATATTGAGGATTGCTGTTCTGCAAAGAAATTTCCTACACTTTGACTGATAACTTGTCCTATGTTCACGCCTTCATACTGCTTGCCTTAAAATTGAATCTTGTAAGAAAGAAACTGCCGCAAAGACTCAAGTTTGTGTGTATGTGTGTGCGTGCGTGTGTTTTTGCTTGTGTGCGTGTGTGTGCGTGCATATGTGTGTATTGTGCTAGGTTAAGCAAGAATTGTCACTAATAGAATCATTTTATAAAGTTTATTCATTTAATACCTTGTTTCTATGAAATCAAATATTCTGTTTAGAAGAAAGTCTTATAAGATTTTGACTCTGTATCTCATACTCTTTTTAAAATCACAGAATTAAAAAAAAATCCATTGTTCTGAGTTAGGAGTAAATGATAAATATTTCTATTTTCTGTAACCACGTGAGCATACCATAACGTGATTACAGAAAATAGAAACATTTAACATTTATAGGAGGGAATAACTGTTATCAGCTCTGACACAATTAACAAATCTAGAAGTTTTGAGGGAGTTGGCGATGCTGAATTTGCTTCTGTAAATACATGGCAGCTATTTTCGGGTCGATTGTTTACAATCGAGCCATAGTATACAGACGCCAAAACTTGCTTAAGATAGTTGTCCACGTGATTTTAATTGACCAATGTAATCAAACCGAGCGTTAGACGAGGGTTATTTATAGCCGCACTATTCTTGTCGCTGTGACGTCAGAGTGCTGTTGATAGAGGGTTATCTGTAAAACCTGGACTGATACATTTTGGACATTGGTAAACATTGCAGACCCAGATCAGACGCCGCAAAACGCGGCGTCTGATCAGGGTCTGCACTGTTTGCTTAAATTACAGGAAGTTAAGGGTTAAATAATTTCCGTTCAGGACCATTTTCTCATCCTACACTTAGAGACAATCGACCCACAAGTACTTTCATTGTTTTAATTGGATTTCGTAGCTCTACAAGAGGCTTGCAAAATGTCATCCGTGATGTCGTTGATCATCTCTGACGTCCTTACAAGACTTAACTTGAACCTGCGTCTTACTGAATTACGTATGTTTCCACAAGAAATCCTAAATTACACTTACTCGATTTTCGTCTAACACATACTTAGATGTTTTGCCTAAGTTCCTATTAATAATGCAGACGGAAGGGTGTTCGCTTTTCATCAGCTGGAAGGGTTTTAAGCGAACATCTGAAAATACTTGTT
Source organism: Anodontia alba (assembly GCA_964016985.1). NCBI lineage: Eukaryota > Metazoa > Mollusca > Bivalvia > Lucinida > Lucinidae > Anodontia > Anodontia alba. The sequence goes on along the minus strand of OZ024835.1, from coordinate 1,046,612 downwards.
TATATCAGAGAAAAATATCACGACTGCAAAAAAAAAAAAAAAAAAAAAAAGAAAAAAAGAAAAAATCGCAATGAACAAAAGAAATGCTGAGCGACAATGTACATTTAATAAACTGTCCTGGTATACTCAAACGTGTATTTGAAGAACCAGACTACAGCATTTGTATAAAAGAAGAAGGGTTTTTTTTTCATGTGCGCAGAATTAGCCAAAACATTTAATATCTCAAACACACAAAGGTAGCGCTGTTTGATGCCCGACGCTGGCAATGAATTTAAAGCAGAGATGAACACACAAAGTCGAATTGGCTCTACATCTGCAAGTCTCTGAGGTGTCGCCAAAACGCGTTTTATTTATTTGTCTGTATTGAAATCATGACCTGTACAGAAACTTAAGTGCGCAGGATTGGCCAACAGCACTGTATATTTTGAAGAGACGTAAGAAACATGTATTTGGACACTCCTCTTTGTTGATAAGTAGTTCTTAACTTAGATACCGGCTTTTATACTCTTTACCATAACACCGGATAATTTAGTTTAGTAACTCTTCCTATTGTTGCACAGGATCTAATTAAAATGAAGAAGCTAGACAAAGAGCTTTTTTTTATTTATTGTAGTATTGCATCAAGCGAGTGTCCCAATATGTTTCGTACTTCTCAACGAAATGTACAGTGCCGTTGGCAAATCCTGCGCATTAAGCTGATTTTGATGTACAATCTATCACAAATTTTGACTGTTGTCAATACTCATTTTGTTTATTCCAAATACCGAAATTCTACGTAAATCAATCAACACGCTATGACCCAGATTGTGGGAAATGTCCCTTATAGCTTGTATAGACAGCGTAAACTCGGACTAGCTTGATTTGCGCCTTCAGTTTTCACCATTCATTTAGCGTCGAATGTTTCTGTAAGCGGACAATGGAGGGCCTTATCAGCCTGCGTAGATACGCAGGCTGATAAGGACCTCCATTGTCCGCATATGTGATAAGAGCCCTTTTCTCTAGTTGCTTTACAAAGCTTGCAATATATTGCTAAAAGCAAATAGAAAAATCAAATAAGGCGTGTCAAGCAGAACTGGTAGTTTCTACGCATGTGCACAGTTAGTGTTGTGTAGATTTTAAACGCTATCTGGTACCCGACGCACATGGAGGCGGCGGCGAATTTGCTACGAACATGTGTTTTCTAGTCCAGCGGAGATCGAATCTGGAATCTCTAACATCAGAGGTCTATGCACTAACCACTGCGCTACATCGTTCTTTGCGGATCTACCCAATCAGATCAGGACGTAAACTTGTCGCCATGGAAACTACTGCAATATTCACAAGTTCTTTAAGCGGACAACAAATGTCCTAATTAGAATGAATCGACAAGCAGATCGACATAGGCATCCGCCATTCGCACTTGCTTTAAGTTTCTTTTTCCTTAGCTAGTCAAAAAACGCCGCATCACAAAAATAAGCCTATATAAGTTTGACCCCCTTTAACCCCACTTTTATATAGTAAAACTTGGGTTTACAGAGATATATATTATTTTTCTTATTTCTGCCTAAACATATAGATTGTGGGTACTCGTTAGAACCGCCTCGTTCGTTAGAACCGCCTCGCCGAGGCGGTTCTAACGAGTACCCACAATCTATGTTTTGAGCAGAATTATGAAAAATATATCAGTTTTTATCTGAAACTCTCAGTTTTTGGTGGTGAAATTTTCAATATATTTGAGTACTGGGGAGTCACACATCGTACATAATCCTTATAATTAATAGAGAAAAACTTGCTATCGCACGACGAAGGATGAAAACAGGTTAGTCGCTCTGTGTGCTCGGGGCTTTTGCCAATTTCGTGCATTTGACTTTTAGAAACGACTAATATAATTGAGTTCCATCAAGCGCAATGTGTCTTTGGAACATTTGCGAAGGGTAAAAGGCCAGCCACACGCTGCGGGCAAATCCTTTACTAACGCCTATATGTTCTGCATTATACAGTTTATTCCTAAGAGTTCTATTAAAAGATCCCATTGTGTGAATCAGTGGCATTTAGCATCTAAGTGAAGGAACTGACTGCTACACTGCGACACTGTAATGGTACACTGAAAAAGATCCCGTAGATTTTATGGTAAATACTGGCACCTGGGTGTACCGTAAATTTCACGGGCGGCTGTAGCTTATTTACAGTTAGAATAATGCATGGTAGGGCAGTATATGGCTAGGTAGGTAACGTATAGGACTTAGCAGGGATGTGAGCTAAGGCAACGTATCTTAAGCTTACATATCCTTACCCCTCATACGAGGAAATTCCTGCGAAAGTTCTACGGCACCCCGTAAAAATTTACGGTAAAGGCGCTGGCAGCCATTTGCCAGTATTAACCGTAAAACCTACGGGATTGTTTTTACAGTGAGGCCATCGAAAGCACTGAGCGTATTGTATGTATGCGCAAGTTAAAATGGGCCTTCTCTATCCTTATATCTTTCAAAGCATGGTGTTGCTCATATAGTGAGTAATGATATACAATTTAATAAATAAGTCAAAGATACTGAGACTGGAATGAACATGTGTTGTGATATTCCTTTTTAGTGTAGCCGCTCAAAGCTACGATCCCAGCGGGCGCGTAAAGGTTATACATGTATTAACGTTGATGCAATGTCAGTGACGTTAACACGACCATGACGTTACATCGTTGAACACGACGTTGAATAAACGTCATGCGTCCGCTTGGATCTGTGATAGAAAAATGACACATCAATCCATGAAGCATGCGCTATAATTATTTAGAACTTTGGTTTTAATTATGGGCCGCGCCAAGCGAAATAATGTTTTCAGGACAAATCCATCCGCGCAATATGATGAGGGCCTCTGCTGCCCTTTGATAAATTCGATATGCCCTGCAGTATCAAATTAATAAAAAATGGCATACGAAGGCCCAGTTCAGACTGGATGAATACGCAGGCTGATCTGGGCTTTCATTGTTCGCAAATGCCTCAAGGACATATTCCCCAGTAAGCATTCTTTATAAATCTATAGCGGGCCGTTGTCGGCCCGCCAGCATAGCTGACGGGCCGATAACGGCCCACTACAGATTTATAAAGAATGCTTGCTGGGTCCCTATCTTTAGTAAGTTCGTATCTGAGTTTCTAAAAATCAATCAGTTTATTGACTGATCTTGTAAAGGCAATTTAAACGCCAGAATTTGTTTATACGGCTCATAATAGGTCTGCAAGGCCTGATTTAAAAAATGGCTGGTTTACATGTACATGTAAGGTGCAACAAAAAGTATACCGTCGACTCTCGTTATCTCCAAGTCAAAGGGACTATCTGAAATACTTTGAGATATCCGTATCTCGACATATCAAATTTGCAGAATTGAGGAAAACTAAATCGAACAACCACATTTCACAAATTAGTGTGTAATTTGACTCCTGCAATTTGAGATATATTGGAACTCTAGGCCCAAGTGGGCCAGAAATCCATCACTAAAACATACCTATACAATTTTTACCCTCTTCGCCATGGTGGCCATCTTTGCTATCAGATCAGATTGCCTTTAGCAATTCAGAATCTGATGTTGTTTGAAGAGTTTCGAGATTACCACCATGACCGCTGTCTTGGATCTTCCCAGTCAGCATTCTACGTAAATCTATATCGGGCCGTCATCGGCCAGTCAGGGTAGCTGACAGGCCGATGACGGCCCGATGTAGGTTTACGTAGAATGCTAGCTGGGTTGGAACTTAACGATTTAGCAATTCTGAATCTCAATGTCACCCCGATGCCTCCCATCAAGTTTCGGCTCAACCTGACTTACTGTTTGGGAGGAGATGTGGTTTGAAGAATTCAAGATGGTGGCCATTGGAACAGGACAATTTTAGCAATTCTGAATTTCCAAAACACCCCAATGTCTCTCCTCATGTTTAAGCTCAATCAGACTAATCGTTCAGTAGCTGATGTGATTTGAAGGTTTTTAAGATGACTGGCGTAGTGGCCTTCTTGGATATTAGAACGGAACCATTTTAGCAATTCTAAATCGCCATGCTGCCCCGATGCCTTCCACAAAGTTTCCACTCTATCCGACTTACTATTCGGGATTAGATAACAATTGAAAACTTTCAAGATGGCCGCCATGACGGTGATAATGGATACGATTCTGATGGCGATGTCGAAAATGTGAAAAGTTACTGACGGACATAGAGATGAGGGATAGACCATGGCATAAGCTGATCTGGAGCAAAGCTCCAGGTGAGCTAACAATAGAAGATTTTCAAGATGGCTGCTGTGGCGGCCATCGTGGATATCATAACAAATGTTTTTTAGCAATTCTGAATCTCAGTGTCACCCCCAGTGCCTTCCACCAAGTTTTGGCTTAATCTGACTTACCATTCGAGAGTAGATGATGTTTGAAGATTTTCAAGATGGCCACTTTGGGGGCCATCTCAGATATCGGACCAGAACTATTTTAGCAATTCCGAATCTCTATGCCTCTGAATCCTCCCGTCAAGTTTGGGCTCAATCCGCATTACGTTTTAGGAGGAGATCTTTTGAAGAATTTCAAGATGGCCTCAACGGCGGCCATCTTGGATGTCGGAATGGAAAGACATTAGCTGTTCTAAATCACAATATCTCCCCAATGCTTCCCACCAAGTTTCAGCTTAATCCGACTTACCGTTCCAGAGCAGATTTCCAGGCTGGCCACAATGGCGGCAATCTTGGATATTGGAATGGAACAAATTTAGCAATTCTAAATTTCCATGTTACCCAAATGCCTCCCACCAAGGCTGGGCTCAATCCTACTTACCGTTCGGGAGCAGACATGCTTTGAAGATTTTCAAGATGGCCCCCAGTCGGACCATCTTGGATACCAGAACGGAACGAGTTTAGCAATTCTGAATCTCTATGTTGCTCTGATGCCGCCCATAAAGTTTCAGCTCAATCTAACTTATAGTTTGGGAGGATTTCCTCCGCGTGACCCTAATGCTTCCCACCAAGTTTGGACTCTATCAGACTTAGGGTTCGGGGGCAGATGTGGTTTCAAGATTTTCAGGATGGCCGCCCAAGTGGCCATCTTGGATAGCCAAACGGAACGATTTAAGCAATTCTGAATCTCTATGTCGCTCTGATGCTTCCCATCAAGTTTCGGCTCAATCCAACTTACGGTTTGAGACGAGATGCCACTTGAAGAATTTTAAGATGACCGCCATCTTGGATATCGGAACTGAACAAGTTTAGCAATTCTAAATCTCTAAGTCGCGCCGATGCCGCCCATCAAGTTCTTGCTCAAACCGACCTACGGTTTGGGAGGACGAATTTCAAGATGGCTGCCATGGCGGCTATCTTGGATATCGGAAGGGAACGATTTTAGCAATTCTGAATCTATAATGTTCCAATGCCTCCAATCAAGATTCGGCTCAATCTGACTTATGGTTTGGGAGGAGATGTCGTTTAAAGAATTTCAAGATGGCAACCGAGGCGGCCATCTTGGACATCGGAACGGAACGATTTTAGCAATTCTGATTCTCTATAATGTTTCAATGTCTCCAATCAAGATTCGGCTCAATCTGACTTATGGTTTGGGAGGAGATGTCGTTTGAAGAATTTCAACCTCAGTAGCTCGAACACAGATGGCTCGTTTATCATGGCTAATTCGAACTCGTTTTTGAATCCCTACGAAATTCTTCCGATAGCTCAAGAAAAAACAAATATCTATGGAGAGTGTCTTATTTTATCATGAACTTATCCGTTGTGTATATATATATATATATATATATATATATATATATATATATATATATATATATATATATATATATATATATATATATATATATATATGGACTATTCTACTCTATTTTGGACAGGTCCATTTCCAATAGAAGTGGTGTCAGGTTAGTTTTTATTATTACATGTTTTATAGAAAATCCTGTTTATAATGCAAACAGAGCAGATCCTGATCAGACGCCGCGGTCAAATCTGTGTCTACACTGTTTTCCAATGTCCTTTTTATAGGACGCTAGGCAAATATGGGTTAAAGCAGCCGTGAAAAGAAATGCTTCTTTAGTTAAGAGTTGATTCAAACTCCCCATTTCATCACTATATATAATAATCAAAGGACTGATAGTCCTAAGAGTCTGCTAGCTTGTAAAGTACTAATGGAGTGCTGTGTATCTTCTATGCAATTTTACACAATACATGCAAAGAAGATAGACGACATTCCAATGCTACCAATACTATACGATAAGATGGAGCTCTATGGAATATATCAAGCATCTGGGCATTGCACTTCCTGAATAGAAGACTTCCTTTAAAAACTCTTAAATTCTGCTGGTAAGTGCATGTCCTTGACAAATCTGACCTCAAGGCCAAGTCTTGGAGAAATTTCAAACTACACTGAAAGATGATTCTGCATGCAAAATTTCTAGCTAGGACGGACAAATACGGATGGACTCACTAATATACACTTAAATGCAGCTATGGTGACTATGTCTTGCTCAGCGCAAGCGGGCTTGACAAAAAGGAAGATATTTGTTCAAGTTATTTTTCTTCAAACTATTAGCACATTGTTGACAGATCCATTCCTTATCCTCCACACTTTTATGTCCTAATGTACAGAGTCTTTTCATCTCGGACTTTAGACCCTGAATATCAAATTTAACATCAGAATGTCTGAAAAATGTTTGACAACAACTTGTACATATGTACTGGGGACCACAAGACACCAACTTGTGAAACTGTGTGACTATAGCACTTTCTTTGTTTTTACAATTCTTACTGCTCAAACCATCTTTTGATGTGTCACTTAACTTAAGTTTCTTATTCAGGGAGGTTTGCAATTCTTCACATATAAGGGGTGAATCAAGTAATGCGGAACCGTGTTCATTTAAGCTGTCAGCAAGCTGGGAGGAAGCATAAGGCTGTGATGGACACAACTCAAATGAAATACATTCTTGTAAAGGAGGATAGGTAGTTATGTCACAAATTTGAAACCCAGCTCATTGGTATCATTTTATGGTCTCCCTGCAAACATGAGATATACAGAGCGAATGCAAATCAAACTGACTCACCACTGTTGTAGTAAAG